>CM040910.1:13683392-14209350 GCA_023029165.1 Gobiocypris rarus | reverse complement strand
TAGACTGGACACATAACTGTTACATATGTGTGACATACTTAATGTCATTAAATGCAATAAGCAAAGTACTCACGTGCGCAGAAAGCCGCTTCTCAGACAGTACGTGATTCCAAATTCATTTCTCTCCGCAGCTTATATGGCCAAATACACAGAAAATTGTCCATCTTGTTGAGTTTTGAAATAAACAACAATCAGTCATGTATAAAGTGGAGCACTTAACAAAATACTGAGTTTGTGTAGCTCTTAAAGTGACAGCAGCCTAATAAACCTGCTTAAAGGGATAGTTCACCCAAAACATTTAATTTCCATTATCCCTTTAATGTTAATCAAACACCACAAGACAAAAAGAGATTAACACTCACTGCTCTTGACTGAATAACTTCTGTAGATTTAATAAGAATCAGTTTGTATTTAATTCATACAGTGAAGATTAAACGGTTTTATTTGTACATTTGATCATTCAATTTCTGTTGTTAAATAAACATAATATAGGCCTAAACCCACTGGTTTACACCTACGTTAAAATTACACTTTTTATGTAATGCTACAGTAAAACACTGCTGTTGTAGCTTCCCAGCAAACATTTGTCTGGCGGTAATGTCGTATCCCTAGCCAAAAATATTTGTGGTAGGATGGCATAAATCGGTAAGAATATGAAACACAGAACATTTCCTAAAAATGCATTTCGTTCAACTTTCAGTTTGGAAGTATTTTTCAAACATGATGGGACATGTCGGAAGGTTGTCTTTTCAGTGGTCATTAAACGTCCAAATGTTTGTTGGGTTTCTTCTCATGAAGATTATGAAATGCTGGTTATCCAATTTCAGTTTTTAAACTTACATTCATTTTACACACTTAATGCATTATCTATCGCATATCGAATAACGCATTATTAAATTATATTATTAAAATTTCACATATCACATTTTTCTTCAATTTTGTGCAGCCCTATTCCTATACAGATTAAATATATTTTAAGGGCAGTCCATGCTTACTTTCCCTTGCTCTGATGTAGCACCGTTGTCGTCTGCTAAATACACCACCACCTTTGCCTAATCTAATAATAGCATCTTCCATGCATCTTCCTGAATCTTCACTCAGCCATAACCCAATCTAAATTGACAGTAACTCGCTGGTGGTTTGGTCTTTCATGTTCATGTCAGAAGTTCTCTGAAGTCTTAAACAATACTTATTTTGATCCCTTCAGACTTGCAGTACAAAGCAGGGTGGAAAGGGCAGCCTCTGTGTCACACAAGGAGGCCAGACTCTTGCTAAAGCATCCGCACTCCACAAATGCCACTCCTTATTGGACAGAACTACCCAGGTTAGACTCATCTGCACTTCTAACATTTCCTGTCATCTCTTGTTCTCCTATACACTCTTTTAAAGCAGATGGGTTAGTCTCTGGGATCGCAAAAAAAAAAAAAAAAAAAGCAAACAAAAAAAAACAACAGATCTCAGGACAGCAGAATCTAGCTAGTAGTAATCAGTCGAATCTAACATATGTGTCCGTGTGTTTTAAAAGAAAATGAATGCCAAATAGGGAGAGGGAACTTTTTTTCTCCTTTTTAAACAGATGCATTTATACCATTATTATGATTTGCATTTTTAATTCATTTAGAACAGAAATAGAATTTAGAATCAGTTCTGGTAACTAAGAAACATTATATATGCGTTATAGTGGTCACAATGCATGCTGGGCAATCCCCACATATAATTCACTTCACTTAAATTAATACAATAAAATAAAATAAAAACAAAAGATGCTACTTCATATGTGATTGCTTGCTCACTATGATCATAGAAAGGAAAATGATTGTCTGCCTGAGCAGTTGTTTTATTGTATTCAAAACTTATTTTTGTGAAATGTGTGTTATATGTATTACAATATTATATATAAATACCACTAGTGTGATATTGTAATGTGATAATGTTAATTTGTAAGTGTGACTTAACAAACCTCCTGTTACAAATATGGTAGAACTATCACTTCTACTACTAAAGATTGCTTTATAAATAATCTTCCTAATCAGTTTCTACTCCTCGGCATACTAAATAGCTTATAAGAACTCAATGCTGCAACAGAAACTATTGACTCTTTTCCAGAACATTAAACAAATAGTCTGACACTGTGGTATAATGAGCACACTCAGGCCCTCAAGAGAGCAGCCCCGAAAAATGGAGCATGAAAACAATAGTGTTATTTCACATTTTGTGGAAGGAAAGTGTTATTGCAACCATCTACTACAGTATTGCATCACATGTCATGCTCTAGACCCCCTGAGGAATAATTCCATTCATTCTTTGCTATAGGACATGAAGAATTGTCTAAACTTGTTAAATCATCAAAATCAACAACATGTACTGTATGTTAGACCTTGTGTCCACTAAGCTACTTAAAGAGATGCTTCCACAAGTTATAGATCCTATTTTTAATATTATTAATCATTGTCATTAATTACAGTGCTGAAGTAGTTAAATCTACTCGATCTCTAATCTACTATTTATGTCAAAGATACAGAAAAGGCAGAATCCTCACAACTGTGTTCCTTTTTAGAAAAAAAAAGAGATCTGCAAGGATTTCCAGTCAGGATTTATACCATATCATAGTACTGATTCTGCTATCATTAGAGTTACAAACGATTTGCTCTTATCATGGTAATATCTCTCTATTAGTGTTACTCATTCTCAGTGCTGCATTTGATGCTATAGACCACAACATTCAACATTGAATAGACTCAAAAATTATGTTTCCATTAGTAGAACTGTTTTGATCCGGTTAAAATCAAACTGCACTCAGGAAAATGATGCAAACTGAAAAACAAACAAAGTCCTGGTTGGTGCAGGAGGTGGAATTAACAGGGGGAGGCCTTGAACAGGGAAGGTCAGATGGTGACCCAGTGCACAGCCAGGACTGCACTCCATGGTGGCGGCGCTTGAGGGAGAACCATTGGATGGAGACCGGACAACACCATGGAGACATTGGAGCCTGCGTATAGCCGGAGATCTGATGAAGCAGAGAGACGCTGATGACCTAGGTGCAGAGATGACCCCCTGAGGTGGAAGCAGGAATCCGGAGCGCAGAGGTTGAGCTGAAGCGACAAAGGGCGGAGGCGAAGCCTGAGGGAGGGGCCGAAGAACAGCGAACGAAGAGTAGGTTCATGGTGAAGGTGGTGCGATTTCCGACCCAGGTGATGACGACAAACTCAACACAATAAAATGGTGCAAGCTGAAAAACAAAGTCCAAATGGTATGTGACTGTGACAATTACAGTACATATACATTAAATATTCCACTTTCAAGACGACTTTATAAAGACTCTTTGCCACAATTTACATATTCAATGTAGACAGGGTTTTCACAAACATGTCGTGTGTCTGTGTGTGTGTGTGTGTTTCTATCATCTCAAGGTGATGAAGCATTTGCCAGCCGTGTTAATGACACATTAGCAGTTAGCATCAGCTTCAACAATTAATGAATGTTAATCTTTAATTATGATAATTGCATTTGAAATTAGCTTAAATGGTGAGAAAGGACTGCTGGGTGAGACAGAAGTGTTGAAACATGTTAAGTGGCATGTAAATAAAAGAGTATCTTCTTCAAATGAAAAAAAGGAGGTAGTATCAGTAAATCTCAGTAACTACTGGTTGTAAGGTTTTAAAACAAAAGTTCTATTTGAATACATTTAGTGAATGTATTTTATGTCTTCCTAACTGGGTAAAAAAAAAATGAACACCCATGTGTCCTATTTATATTGAGGCACATGCCACTTGCATGTGATATCCAAATAATTAACAATATGTTTGTTTATTTATTGATAACACTGGTGTTATTTTTGTAGCCTAAGAGAACTTACATAACAGATGTTGATTTCAATAACCATACATGGAGAAATATCCATTTTATACATATCATATATTCCCTTGTACCCTGACCGTTTACTCAAACCTGGACTAATCAACACCTTCATTTCTTCCCTCAGGCCATAACTCTCATAAACACTGACACTTCTCTCACTTCCTCTGAGCAATCACTCAATCCTCTTAATTTAACACATGCACTGACAGTGTACTTGTAAGGCTTAAATGAGCAGCTTTCACAAGCAATTACAGTTTTTCAGTATTGTACTGAATGTATATTCTTAAATACTGAGTCACTTGTAAATATACAGCTAGAGAAAGGAGGTTTACACATGTGACGTGAAACTTTTCATAAAGCAGGTCAAAATGTAATATATTTCACATTCTCTGGCTGTTAAAAGGAAATAATTACAACTAACACTGATTTAAATCTGCAGTGTGCCCTATTATTAAAATCATGCTAAAAGAACTACTTGGGGCAATGTCTGTTTTTATTAAAGGTTTCATTTCAGATCAAAGAGCATCCTTGATAATGTCACACCAGCCAACGCGAGTCAAGTCAAGACTGTATTTGCCACTCCTGAAAGTACACACAAAAAACAGAGTGCATTTTACACTTTCTGGAGAACAATAGCAAATCCCAAATAAGCATGTTCATACTCATCGAAATGAATAAGAGGGGAGAGTTCACCTGACATGCTGTATGCACACCGTCAGACACAGGCAGCCACGAATAAGCCATTAAATATATGTAAATGAAGAGCGTTGGCAGAGAGCTAGCACATAATGGTGCGCACAAGGGACAAATGGAGAAATGGATCCTGGGTAGTGATTAATTTATCTGATGATGCCTCTAGTGAGGAATTTTAGGTCACAAATGAAGTGACAAGATGACAAATTACCATTTTAAGGAATTTACTGGGAATCGTTAAGGAACAATTGTCAGGTAGTTTGTGGCAGGCAGAGAGAATGGTAGGAATATAGTTTTTCCTATCTGAGATCTGTATTATTAATTATCTTACATTAAGCTTCTTCTCCGCAGTCCTTTTTTGATTGGCTGCAATGCATGGATTACTTCAGTCTAAATTGTAAATTCATTTAGCAGAGATTCAGCACAATTAAATTGGTAGACAACAGGGGGTAAAGACAGAGAGAGAGAGGGAGAGAAACAAAGTGTCTGTTGTTGCACTAAATCATTGGTCCATGTCCGACCTGCTGTGCTTTTATTTGAATGTTTGCCTTTTTTTTAAATTCACAAATTAAGTAGGAATTAAGGAAAGCAGGTCATCTTGTACTTTTTTAGCACTATACAATTATTGGTTGCCCCTAAAACCTACCATTTTTAAAAACTGTATATAAAAGGTAAGTAGTTAAGTGGACTATTTGCAATTAATCATCATTAGTCTCCAATTACAATGTTATTTTCTATATGCTATTTCCTCTATTAGGAAATAATGTTATTTGATCACAACACCGGAGATGTGTCTGAATCTTGAAGCATAGATTGAAGTTTAGTCGTCATTACAAATTGTATGTGATCATTCACACAGATTAGTTTAAAAAAATATGCATTACTAAATACCCTGATTTCCAGAACAAACAAACAAAACAAAAGGCTGCAATTATTTTAATGTAGATTTTTATCAAATAACAGATCTTAAATAGGCCTAAACAAAGAACAGATCTTAAATAAAACATTATGTAACAAAGGTCAGAACTGACCTGTTAAGAAGTAAAGAAATAAATATAATTTGTAATCATTATATTTTCATTCAAAATGCTAAATGAATATGGTAATGTTGTTCTGTTGTGCTATTAACATTTCGAAATAATCAAAATAATTTTGATAATTAAAGTGTGACACATTTTTAAAGCCATGCCGGCTTTAAAGTATGACGTCACTGGAATGATCGTAGAGAGAGCACGAGTGTCACAGTTCGCGGGTGTTATGAAAGCAGACAAAAAGGCCAATATAACAATCATCATTGATAAATATGCATAAATAATATGTTATATGATGATGTAACTCTTATATAAATCTTATTTGGGTAATTTTAGTGCGATGATTGATGATTTTGAAGTGGATGATAACCATTTGTGAGCCCGGCCTGTAGAATCTGATGTTGTGGATTATTTCTGTATTGAAATCCCCTGGATTTGGTGAGTTTCAAAATAATGTAATGTTTAATCTTAAAGAGCACCTATCATGGAATTTTGAAATTTACCTTTCATGTAGTGTGTAACATAGATCTAAGTGGACAAAAACATCCTGCAAAGTTTGAAATATGACAGTGCACCGTATATAAAGTTATTGTCTTTCAAAAGTAAGAGTTGACTCAAGTCATTTTTATGAATCGTTAGAAGACCGAAGCTTGACTAGATGACGTCAACTTGTCAAGTTATTTGAATACGATACGCCCACTTATTGCGCATGCCAGTGAAAACTAGAAAACATCATGGCAAAGAGACGCTGTGTTCTCAAGTGCGACTCAAAAGCAAACTTTTTTCATCTGAGTATTTGAAGACTAAGTGGCTAGAATTCATATATACAACTGTACCACATGAGTAGCCTATAGTCCGAGCCTTGTGCTTTGTTCACGCCATTTTGAAGACGATTGCTTTACCAACTTAAATGCAATTAAACTTGGATTCGCAAGCCGGCTGATATTGAAAGAAGGTTCAGTTCCAAGTGTATTTGCATCAGCTTCCTACCAATCACAACTGACTGGGTCATCGGACCAATCACCGTAGATTAGCGTCATGTAAAGGCGTTAGCGTTTTGAATCACTAAACGAATCATTTGAGAATCGCTGTCAAAACAGGTAAAAATAAATGCATATTATAAGAAATAAAGTCTTTTTTTTCATTGCATGCATGCAAAACTGTTGTTGGGGACTTCTAAAACAATATTTGGAACATTTTAAATGCCATAATAGGTGCTCTTTAACCAGCACCAGTATTTTTGAGAGTTTTCTGAAAACGACATACCCAAATGAAAATGTCTGCAGCTCTTAAACCCTATGGTCTATATTCATAAATCTGGTCTTATTTTAAACTAGACACTTCGAATATTGTTACCCAAATGTCATGATAGCTCAAAGTAGTATATGAACAGAGTAATATACATGTAAATAAACATGTAAGTGACTCACTTATTATTCACTTAGGGGAAAAAATGCCTTGGAGATGGTGAGCAGAGGAGTATTCACCAATAATGCTTACAAACACAGCGCAAGATAATGCCTTTTTATTGGTTACTACGTCCATCAATCAAACCTTTGCTGGTAAGGCATTGGCTTGGCATTGTTTGCCTTTATCCAATGAAAACCATGGACGCTTTGACTGACAGATCGCGGAGCCAGTAATGCGCTAACTCTATTTAATGATTCATCAGAAAGCCTGTGATTGAAGCAAAGAGACCTGGGAGGGTTTAACTTTACAGGAAGAGTCCAAAGTACAGGGAATATCATCAGAAACAGATTAGAATAGCTATTTCATTGAAAATTGACACAATTGATTACTGTAACTCTAAACGCTCATGCAAACAAAAGAGGGTTTTTTTCTTATTTTTTCGTTGTTTTGGATAAAAAAGTGGGATGCATTTTGAAGAGTGGACTCTTACATTGACATGTGTGCTGTTGTTTTTTGGATTCGTCCGATCTGATCTGCATAATAGGAGATGAAAGATGAGTACTGTGTTTATTATGCTGATGTTTAAAAAGCTAGTGCTTCAGCATTTCATTTAACCCTTTCCTCTCTGATGTATTATTGCAAAACAAGTATATGAATCTTGAGTTTTTTAGCTTTCAAATGATGTATAGTTTGTGATGGTTGATTGAATAGTTTGTATAAAACAAAAGTCAATAAAAGTAGAGGCACATGTAAATCATGTGTTAGGTATTGAGTGACAAGAAGGGCCAAGTATTTTCTACCTAGTTGAGTTAATGTATGAAAAATATGTTGAGTTTAAATGTCATATTAATTTATCTGTTTGTATAAACAGGGGAGTTTTTTTGTTGTTGTTGAGAGACTGGAATAAGCTGTGATCCTGAGATGGCGAGCCACCCAGTTTGATATCCCTGAAAGAGATTAGAAGAACTTCTTTGATTCATCAAGTGATCAGTGCCTTATCTGCTGTCACAAGTGGAATTCATTCAGTCTGATTGGTATTTCTCATAGATTACCTCAATATTGCACTGAACTGATTGTTGCATTATACATTTACACCACAGACATTTGCACAATTACACCAAGAGACTTTTGCATTCACTGGATTTGTCACTTGGATATTTCTCTCTTCTTCGCACACATACACACTTGTTCCACGGACTGAGAAATGTTCATATACAGTGATTTACTTTATGTCATTTAAATTGTTATTTTTCTTGAGGTTGTATTTTCATTTGTGGGTTAAAGAATCCTATTCAACCAAGGTAAAAGGAAACCAAGCTCCAAAAAATAGAAGTTAGAAAGAAACATCAAACTAAAATAGAAATTTTTAGAGATAATTTAAAATTAAAGAGATAATTTAATTGGTGGTGATACAGAAGCTTTATTGTTTTACTGTCATTGTATTTTATTTGCATTTAAATTATCCTGCAAAGTAAAGAGTCAACTTGATGAAGTCATTTTCCTGGTCTGTCTGGTTTCTGTGTTAGTTTGATTTACCTAATTTTTGGCCCTCTGTAGCAAACCTAGTATTCTGGTCCATAAAGAAAAGAGTAGCTACAGTGCACTACTAGCACCATCTGTTACTACTATTCTTCTTCTTATTATTACTATTATTAGTATTAGTATTATCATCATTATTATTATTTAAACAAATTGCATAATTCCTGTTCCTATAGCATTAAAAATAAGCAAAAACAATAAATATTCCCAAACCGATTTCATACTGTAAACACTAGGCCCAACTGTGCTTGAAAAATAAAAACTGCTAAACTCACACCATTGGTTGAGACCGTGTTGGAGTCTTGCTGGTTGGGATGCTTAAACAAGCATGTCTATAAAAGTGCCACAAAGATAGCATTTGAGTCATATTTTAATGATGTCATACTACTATGACATCAAGTTTAATCAGTTATCTAATATATTATTTAGTGTATAATAAACAGTAAAACAGGAACTGGTATACCTGAAACTGCTTAGAAAACCTGGTGCCTGGGCACTAAAGACATGATTTATCTTCTGCTAAAACCTTCCTCACACATGTAAATCTGGGTCATTTTGCTCTTAGTATATGGACAATGAAATCAGCACAAGACTGCACAAAGATTGGGCTGGAGAAAACAGGCAGTCAGATTTACAGAGCCCATTACTAACTAGAAGGACACACACTGCCTATACAAATGCCTTCCAGAGGGACTCACACCAAAATTGGATTTCCCCTCCAAAAGTTGACAAATTCTCACAATGATCCATTTCTCTGTCTGCCTGTGCTCTCCTCCCAGACTCAGAAACTAAACTGATTTATTGATTATTTAATGAGGTTTTTAATCACATGTCAAGAAGTCAGAGGCAGCACTCTCTAGAAATACATCAAAGCTTCCTCTCTGAGCATGATTTAAAGAGTTTCATTTTAAAATGCTGCACTCTACTAATATATGAGCTGAATATTAAATATAGAAGAATGGCAGAATAATAGAAATCACAGAGCAAGTTCTCAAAGGAAAGAAATCATACAAATGAGATCTCCTTAATATCTCAATTGTTTCTCTTGGACAACAAATTTAATGGAGAGCAAATTTAGACTTGCTAAATGGTGAAGTAATTTGTTCAATGCTAAAATGCTTTCTCTTATTTCAAATTAATAAACAGAGACAGCTACAACTATTATATTTATAATGATTATTATTATAGGAAATATGACAAACAATTTTTACAAATATTAAAAGTATAGTGCTGTCCATTGATTTCCATTGATTAAAAAAAAACAATTAATTGCACACTCTTTAATTAATCGTGATTATTATTTTTTTCTTAATGATAGTTATTTAACATTATAATATAATTGAAATACATTATTTCTCATTTAAAAGGCTTTAAAAATATATGTAAACCTTTTATATATGTAATTTATGTGACCTTCAAAACAAAAGCTGCGCTAGCTTCAAAAAAGTCTGAAGTAGTCGCTTGATAGGCACAACGGAGATAAAGCAGGGCGATGCAAAGCTCGCAAGTTTACAGTCGTAATCTATGCGTTCCCTTTCAAGGGAACACCTGTTGCATCGATTGACACTATGGGAACGTCTATACCACCACCATAGCGAGACTGTCAAGTGTGAAATCAAGAGAGCAGCACTAGGATGAAAGCACCTGGGACCCTGGTGTAGAGTCCAAGTCCAGAGAGTAAAATCTCACAAATATGCGCGGTCAGGACCACCCTGCCGCATCACAAACATCTTGGAGAGCAACTCCTGACATAAGTACCTTAAAGGCCACCATACTCTTAGTAGAGTGGGAACGGACAGCCATAGGAGAAGGCTGTCCAACTGACTCATAAGCAAGTGAGAGAGTGTTAACCATCCGCTTGCTCATTCTTTGCTTAGATGCCGGGAACCCTTTGTTAGATTTTAGACAGTTTAGATTTACACCACAGGGCAGCTCTGTGGACATAAGAATCTAATTTCCTAACAGGGCACAGCAAATAACTCAGCAAATAATTAGTAGGGACCTTAGGAACATAACCTGGCCTAGGATGAAAGAAGGCCTTAACCGCGTGCCAGGTGCAAATTCCAGGCACGAGGGTGCAACCGACAGAGCTTGCACATCTCCTATTCTTTTAAAAGATGAAAAAGCTAGGAGGAACAATGTTTTTAAGGTTATAAACGTCCTCCTCCAATGGCTCAAAGGGAGCCTGGGAAAGGCCCTGAAGGACAGTAGCAACACATTCACTTTAAGGTATTACTTCTAATATTTAAGGCATTAAATGATCTCACACCTCCATATCTGCCTGACCTGCTACACCCCTACTCTCCTGCCTAGTCCCTCAGATCATCTGAGCTTTGTCTTTTGACTATTCCTTGTTTTTCGGTTGTCCACTGTAGGTGGTAGGTCATTTAGTGGCAATGCTCCTAAATTATGGAATTCACTTCCCTTACCATTGCATAATTTCTCATCTCGGTCTACCTTCAAGGCTTAGCTAAAGACATATCTATATAATTTGTATTTTGAATAATGTGGCTATATAACCATATATGTCATGTATATGTGGGTATGCAAATGCACTATTGTGTATGTGGGTGTGCAAATGTACTGTCTAACACTCTGCAAAGTGACCTTGAGCTTTGGAAAGGTGCTATTTGAATAAAACTTCTTCTTCTAGGCAGATCTCAAGTCGGCACCCTAGTGTGAACTGCAGGCCTTAGCCTCAAAGTACCACGGAGGAAACGAGATACCAACAGATCTTTACCCAGAGGAATCTGGTAAGCACCTATGGCCACATAAACTTTTAAGGTGAAAGGGGATAGACCCGCAGTGAACCACTTCTGCAGGACCTCCAGCACTGTACCAACCAGGCAGTTAACTGGATCCCACTCCATCAGTGGGATCCAGTTAACTGCCTGGTCACTACACCATGAAGTCAAGACTTTCCACTTTAGGGCATAAAGGTTCCTTGTGGAGGGAGCTCTGGACGTAAAATGGTCTCCACAACCTCATATGAGAAACACGCGGGCTCAAGGAATTGATGCCGAGTCCAACACCACCATGGGGCTATCAAAGTTCTCTGTGAACTATCTCCAGAACTCCTGAGAGCAGAGCGATCGGGGGGAAAGAATACAAACGCAGCATCGCAGAAAAATAATCTTATTTCTGTTTGGGACAGAAACAAGATTTCAGTCAGAAACAAGATTATTTTTCTCACCCCATTGGCAGATAATTTTGTATTATGCAAAAACTCACTTCATTTTGATTTTATTTTCAAGAAAGCAAACAAAAAAAAATCTTATGTCATTTGACTTAACTAGTAAATGCTTCTTAATTTAAGAATTTTGTAATATTTAGATTAGAAACAAGACAAAAATAGTAAGAAGAGCATTTTTCGCAATGTAACAGTTGCGTTTTGCAGGTTCTTACTGAAAATAAAGACTAAGGCCCAATCTCAATTCTATTTTATACCCCTTTGCCTTCCCCTACCCCTAAGGCATTGGCGTGAAAACATTCCTAAAGCGTAAGGCGTAGGGGTGAAAATATTCCCCTAAGAAATGGGTCACCACTACTACACCATCATACGTCATCACACACCATTCCTTTTATTAGTGTCCTGTAACATTTAACCAGTATAAACAGCAATAAAGGGCGTAGGCTATATCTAACAGAAATCAGGCACGAGCACGTTTAACACATTACTTACTGCCAGCGTAGTTTTGCGCAGTATTTGGACTTATTTGCGCAGTAAAATGGAGCTTGTTTTCAATTAAAAAACAAATGAGACTTCGAGTTTCCTAAGACGATACAGAATGATAGCCTACAGAACGGCTCGGGTTATGTCTATAACCCTTGTTCCTGAGAAAGGGAACGAGCACTGCGCCGGAACGACGATTTGGGGATGCTCCCTAAGCATCAGCGAATCTGAAGTCTGAATGAACACTAGTCCAATCCGATTGGTCGTGCGTGATGGCGTCATCGTGACGGCATACCGGAAGTATAAAAGGAGCCGGCGTAATGGCGGCAGCTATTGCTCTGAAGCATGCGCCCAGGCGTGCCGAGGTGGCGACGCTGACGCAGTGCTCGCTCCTTTCTCAGGGAACAAGGGTTATAGACATAACCCGAGCCGCTCCTTCGAGGAACTCACACCGCGCCGGAACGACGATTTGGGGAACGAGTACCCACTAGGCCACACCGAGGGTAGCGCCTGCCCTAGTGTGAAGCCGGAGACCGGGCACAACTAGGACTGGAGCACCCTAGCGCCAGGCGTCGTAGGGAGATGCAGGCTATAAAACCTGATGAAGGTGTGTGTAGCCCACCCAGCCGCCTCGCAGATATCCTGCAAGGGGACCCCAGAAAGGAGGGCCACCGAAGAGGCCATGCTTCTGGTGGAATGTGCCCTCACGGCCATAGGTGAATGCAAACTGCGCACCTGATAGGCCATGGTTATCGCCTGGACAATCCAGTTACTGATTGTCTGAGTAGACGCAGGCAACCCTTTCTTGGGTGAGCGAAACACACCAACAGTTGTTGAGATCTCTCCACTGTGCCGACTTCGCCAGATACACTCTAAGCGCCCTAACCGGGCAGAGCAGGTGAAGTCTCCCTTCTTCCGCCGTCACGTGAGGCGGAGGATGAAATGCCTGCAGAACCAAAGACCTGACCCCTTGATGGGACCTTAGGCACGTAGCCTGGCCTAGGGTGTAAGATGGCTTTTACTCCACCCGGGCAAACTCCAGGCAAGTCGGCGTTACCTCCAAGGCCTGGAGGTCACCCACTCTCCTCAGAGAGTAATGGCAAGGAGAAAAGCCACCTTAAGGGTCAGGTTCTTTGGTTCAGCCGACTCCAATGGCTCGAAGGGGGCCTCAGCCAGCCCTCCGAGAACCACTGCCAGGTCCCAGGTTGGAACTCTGGACCGAGCCGCAGGCCTCATCCTCCGAACCCCACGGAGGAACTGTACAACCAACTGGTGCCTACCCAAAGGCCCATCACCCATAGGAGTGTGGAAAGCCGCAATGGCAGCCACGTACACCTTGAGTGTGGATGGGGTTAGACCCGCAGAGAAGCGATCTTGGAGGAACTCCAGCACTGAAGCCACCGGGCAGTTAACTGGGTCCACCTCACGCTCCCTGCACCAAGTGGAAAATACATTCCACTTGAGGCTGTACAGTCTCCTTGTAGACGGAGCCCTGGAACTGAGTAAGGTCTCTACCACTTCTGCCGACAGGCCAGCCTCTAGGTACCTGGCCCCCTCAGGGGCCAGACCCAGAGGTTCCAAATCTCCGGCCGGGGGTGAAATATTGTACCCGCCGCCTGAGACAGGAGATCCCTCCTCAGAGGAATCTGCCATGGATGACCTGCCAGCAGAGTTATGATATCCGAGAACCAAACTCGAGTCGGCCAACCGGGTGCTACTAGAAGTAGGCTGACCCCTTGTCGACGGACCTCTCCAGGACTCCCGGGAGCAAAGCAATCGGGGAAATGCGTACAGACGCCTCGGCCACGCCTGAACCATGGCATCCAACCCCAGCGGGGCTGGATGCGTGAGGGAAACCACAGTGGACAGTGGGACGCCTCTCGAGACGCAAACAGGTTCACTTCCACTGGGCCGAACCTTCGCACATGGCCTCCACCACCTCGGGTGGAGTCGCCATTCCCCGGGCCTCAGCCCCTGCCTCGACAGGATGTCTGCTCCCTGATTTTGGACCCCCGGGACATACATTGCCCTGATGGACAACAGTTTCCCCTGGGACCACAGGAGGATTAGATGCGCCAGTCTGCATAGAGGGCGCAACCTCAACCTTCCCTGATGATTGAGGTACGCTACAACAGACGTATTGTCTGTCCGCACAGGACACGCTGGCCGCGGAGGTCCGGGAAAAAGCTCCTGAGAGCTCTGTAGACCGCCATCATCTCCAGGCAATTTATGTGCCAGGAGGAATGACGGCCCTCCCACGGGCCCCTCGCAAATCGGCCGTCCATGACCGCGCCCCAACCAGTGAGGGAGGCGTCTGTTGAAACGGATTTCCGGCAACAGGACGCTCCCAACACTGGCCCCTGGGACAGAAACCAAGGTTTCTTCCATATGACTAGGGAACGAAGGCACCTGCGCGTACCCTGATCATACGGAAAGGATTCCCTCTGGGAAAAACCCCTTGGTTTTCAGCCACCACTGGAGGGGTCTCATGTGTAGCAGGCCAAAAGGTATCACGTTGGACGCTGCTGCCATGTGCCCCAGCACTCTCTGAAAGTGCTTCACAGTGATGCTGTGGCCTAGCCTTATTCCTGAGACCATCGCCAGTATGGTCTCGACGCTGGAGACAATTGTGCCCGCATCGTGCCGAGTCCCATACAATCCCCAGGAACGTAGTCCTCTGGGACGGCGCCAACACACTCTTCTTTGTGTTGAGTCTCAGCCCCAAGCACTTTATGTGGGCCAGAACGACATCTCGATGCCGAACTGTTATCTCGCACGACTGGGCCAATATGAGCCAGTCGTCGATATAATTCAGTACACGGATGCCCTGAAGTCTCATTGGAGCCAGAGCTGCGTCCATGCACTTCGTGAACGGCGTGGGGGAGAGAGCTAGGCCGAAGGGAAGCACTCGATATTGGTACGCCCCAAAGCGAACCTCAAGAACTTCCTGTGACATGGAAGGATGGAGATATGGAAGTATGCGTCCTTTAGATCTATCGTGACGAACCAGTCCTCGGACTGGATCTGACTCACGATGATGGGAATAGTGAGCATTTTGAATCTGAACCTCCTCAGAGACCGATTCAAATACCTCAGATCTATAATCGGACGCAACCTCCATCCTTTTTGGGAACTATAAAGTACCGGCTGTAGAACCCGGACTCTCTCCAGCGGAGGAACGCGCCTATGGCTTCCTTCGCCAGCAAAGATTCTACTTCTAGTTCCATTACCCGAACCCGCTCCGGTACCACTGCGGTCCAGTTCAACCCCCTGAACCCTGGAGGAGGGTGACCGAACTGCAGTCTGTAACCGCTTTTCTACAGCACGCAGGACCCATGTAGAAACACTCGGAAGGCACTTCCATGCGCCGAGATAATCTACTAAGGGAACCAGCCTCT
This sequence comes from Gobiocypris rarus, assembly GCA_023029165.1. NCBI lineage: Eukaryota > Metazoa > Chordata > Actinopteri > Cypriniformes > Gobionidae > Gobiocypris > Gobiocypris rarus. Next base: position 14,193,748 of record CM040910.1, on the reverse strand, counting down.
CGAGGCTGGCGTCGGGTGTTACACGAGGCTCGTCCCCAACCCCCTGAAGCGGCTGACCGGCAGGGAGCAGTTGGGAACGAGTCTCTGTGTGCGACGCGAGCTGCCCAGCCGCAGGTCTTTCCAGAGGCGGCTGCATGGAAATCGATGTGGCCCGAGGCGTCATAGACGGCGGGTTTACCACATCGATTTCCCATGGCGCCGCGAAGGAAGCAACTCGGTTGCCCCTTCGCGGGAGGGACGGCCCTTAGAAGCCCTGCCGCAGCTAGGACTTCTTCCCGGCAGCCTTCCGCGCCTGAAGGACGTTCCTCAGATCGCCCGAGCAGAAGGTTGCTTGGTGAGCGCGCCGCCTCTGTTGCCAAGCTCCCGGAGGAGGGGCTCTAGAGGCGACGCTCTCTTTTTGCACCTGCCGGTGCGAGGAGCTGGTGGACGGCTGAGGCTGCCCACTGGGGACAGCCTTCCCAGGCTTTGAGCGGCGAGGAGATACTGGCGGAAGGCCGCTGACTGTTTCCTCGCCTCCTGAAATCTGTCGACGACGGTGTTAACTGCGCGCCGAACAGACCAGAAGGCGAGATCGGGGAGTCTAGGAGGAAGGTTTTATCCTTCTCCTTCATCCCCGATAAATTAAGCCAAAGATGTCTCTCCACAGTCACCATAGATGCCATGGAGCGGCCGATGGCACGGGCCGTCTCCTTGGTGACGCGGAGAGACAAGTCAGCAGCCTTCCGAAGCTCCAGTATGTCCTCCGGAGAGGACCTCGCCCTCGCTTCAGCTCTTTGAGGAGGTCGGCCTGGTAGGCCTGCAATATAGATAACGTATGCAGGGTACTACCAGCCCGCCCAGCCGCCATATAAGCCCTGCCCACCAAGGCAGAAGTGTCCCTGCAGGGCTTGGTGGGCAGTACCGGGGCTTTAAGGACGATGCCGATTCGGGCGAAAGATAGCTCGCGAGAGCATCTTCCACCGCTGCATCGCCCCATACCCAGCTCGCGTGCCCCCAGCACGCTTGGCATAATCCAACACTGGGGGATTGGAAACACGCGCTGAGTACGGCCTCTTCCACGATTTGCACAACTCATTGTGCAAATCCGGGAAGAAAGGCAAGCCCCGGCGAGGTGTTTGGACCCGGTGCGTCAGAAAGCGGTCGTCCAGCTTACTGGTTGGCTGGACTTCCTGCCTTCCTGTGGCCAATCGATGTTCAATTTGGCCACTGCCCGGTCAACACCTCGACCAGCTCCTCTTGGGCGGGTGGATGAAGCGGAAACACTTCCGATGCTTCACCACCGCCTCGATGCCCACCTCCTCTGATTCCTCAGAACCAGAGAGGATGAGCATCGGATTCTCCACCCCGGGGAAGGAGCCGCATGCGGGCTTCCACACGGGCGGAAGAATCTCGGAACTGCCAGAAGAGGAGTGGGAAAGTGCCTCAGCAGTCCCACAACCTTCTGACAGATCTTTGTGAGCCCCATGATCTGCGACGCCGAGCCGCCCGGCGCCGCGGGTCCAGAACCACGGGCTCACGAGGCTGGCCGGCCTCATCGAACACGGCCAGCCGAGAGCGGAGAAGCCTGAGTGTCAGCTTCTCACAATGCTCACAGGCGGCTCCCTCGAGAGCCGCCCTGGCATGCTGAACACCCAGGCATTCCACACAAAGCGGGTGTGTCCGAGCCCGAGATGTAACGAGGCACGGATGCACACACTGCTTAAAACTTTCTCCTCTCTCAGTCATACTTATTTTTCTTTTCTCTTTCACACACACTCTTGGACAATACAACAATAAATAGACAGACAATGTACACAGAGCGCTATGCTGAAGAGCAATAACTGCCGCCATTACGCGCCGGCTCCCCTTTTATACTTCCGGTTTGCCGTCACGATGACGCCATCACGCACACCAATCGGATTGGACTAGTGTTCATTCAGACTTCAGATTCGCTGATGCTTAGGGAGCATCCCCCAAATCGTCGTTCCGACGCAGTGTGAGTTCCCTCGAAAGGGAACATACAAGACTGGTGGAGCTGCTCTTCCATCGGGCCAAACTGTTAATTTTGTTTATTAACCGTTTCATTCCGTGCTGATCCGCCGCTGGTACGGATATGGTTTCGTTTTCTACTGCGATAACGGAGCTCTTGGCAATGTAATATAAACGAGTCAGGTGCTGCCTTGGTTACGTGAGCTTACAGACGATACACATGATGTAAATAGCGACTGCATTATGAAAGATGGTCTATATTCTAATAATTAAAAATATTATGGGATGTGGTTTTTTAACTAAGTTAGTTTTGGGTTAATGTAATTGTGCTTACCATCTGTGGCCCATTCTGTCTTACAATTCTGGCTATCGGATAATCTGCAGAGTTAAATATCACTAGTCTGAAGCAATATTCTCACTATAGTGTTAAGTGAACAGCTTTGACGTATTTAAATCAGCATATGTATGATATTTTTACCTTTTATCAAGGGCATTTTCCCCCTAATCTTATTAAATATATGATATGCTTCAGCTTTCTTTTTATATTCTTAAATTTTGTATCAATACATTAAATTAGAATAAGACAATTTGGGCTGATACCAATCAAATTAAATAATTTACACTGAAAAATTACAACTTAAATTATGTTAAATTTTATTTATTTTTTTGGGGGGGTACAAATAAGAAATGTTGGAAAGAATGTTTTAACATGAAACTAAACTGCCAGTAGGGGGCCGCAGGTATTAATGAGTGAATCATTGAGTCGATTCGTTCAAACGGCTGATTTGTTCAAGAATGAGGCAGTCATATGTGAACAGGTCATTGAATCTTTGATTCAAGCGATTTAGTCAAAACACTTAATCATTTAGTAACGCGCTGTTCCTGCTTTGTTTGGAACCATTCTCTGCTGAAATAGAACAATAAACAGCCAATATATTGCATCTAAAATGTAAGTAAATTGTTTTTAATTAATTGTTTATGGAACTGCAATGTCATATGAAATCAGTGACACATTATCAGTCGTGATGGGATTCAGGGAAACAGCACTCTTGGTCATTTTATGTTTTTAACTGTATTATATGTTATAAATATAAAAACTCCACATTTTGAATCATTATTGCAGTATGTGACGAGTTTCTCTTTGTGAGCGGCACTGTTTACCATTTCTCCTCACGAAGCTGCGCGAGCCTCAACAGCGCCACCTTACGGTCAGTTCATTACAGGAGTACAAGCAATAATGTCGAGCCCTGAAACTGATCAGAAAATGTAACGACACGTTGTAGAAATGTAGTAAGGTAGAAAATATAATAATTGCTGCAAAATGTAACGAAGTAAAAGAAAAAAGTATGCACTATTTATTCTACTTAAGTAAAGTACAGATACGTGAAAAATGTACTTAAGTAAAGTAACTGTAATGAGGGGTCAACAGGGAGTGGATCCATTTGCAGCTTTTATTTGAGACAGCAGAGTAACAGACAGGGATAAAGCAGTACCGTAAACAGGGACAGGCAATGGTCGAGGCAGGCAGCAAGGATCAGAGACGGGTCACAGGCAAGGATCAAGACAGGCAGCAAACAATCACAGTCCAAGGTACAGGCAAGGTTCAGGGCAGGCAGCAGAGGATCACAGATGATAAACAGTCCAGGTAATAACAAGGTATCAGTCCACAGAAAACCGCTCAGAAATGACAACCGTAGCAAATCAAGACTTCGCAAATGTGTGATTCATGTGTGTGTCTTAAATAGGTGTGTGATGCAGTGCAGGTGTGAGTTTAATCAGTCCTAGGAATGAGGGCCCATGGGAATTGGAGTATTCTGGTGATGGCTTCCTCCGGCGGTCTGGAGGATGAACCAGGGAAGCGCTATTCATGACAGAGCCCCAACCCTGCGAGCGGCTCCTGACGCGAGGAGGCGGACGCCGGTCTACCACATGGTCGAGGGGCGGTCTCTCCGGTGCGTCCGATGGAATTCCTCCATGAGTGTAGGGTCCAGGATATCATCCCTGTCGACCCAGGATCGCTCCTCTGGACCGTTCCTCCCAATCGACCAGATACTGTAGTCTCCGACCCGACGCCTGGAGTCGAGCAGTTCTCGGACTTGATAGGCCTCCTCACCTCAATCGTCAGTGGTGGGGATGTCGCCCTCGGTTCCCTCCAGTTCCCCTCTCGGACCCCCGGAGGGTTTCAGCAGCGAAACATGAAAAGTGGGAGATACACGATAGTTAGCAGGCAGATTCAACCGAAAAGAGAAAGGTGTAATTTGTTTTATGATTTGAAAAGGCCCTACAAACCTGGGACTGAGTTTCTTGCATGGAAGTCGTAGACGTAGGTCCCTGGTGAATAGCCAGACCCACTGCCCCTCAGTGTACTGGGGATTCGGTCGTCGACATCGGTTGGCCTGAACCTCTTGTCTTCTGACAGCGCGTTGGAGATGATGAGCCAGCTCACAAGTCTCCTCGCTCCTGCGCATCCATTCGTTTACCGACGGTAGTTCAGAGGGTTCACCTGACCACGGGAACAGAGGGGGTTGATACCCTAAAACACACTGGAAAGGTGTTATCCCTGTGGCTGGTTTTCTGAGGGAGTTTTGAGCGTATTTGGCCCACATCAGATATCGATTGCTTGTATGGTGTCATGGCCGCTGACGTTAACATTATTTATTTGCTATAATCTCTGTGAGCCGAGTCCGACCACCAAAACTTTAAGATTAAACAAGACGGTTCATTCATATTATTTTTAAAGTCATTACAGTCACTGTGAAGCTCGAGTTGCCATAGAAACATGCCATGCGCTTGAGACTGCAGGAGCAACCTGAAATATGAGCCTTTTTACACAAATTGAGTGTTAAGAAAACATTTATGTGACAGTTCACCTGAGATTTTGTTGCTGCTTTGAAATATATTTGTATATATTTACATTATTACAGTGCATTAAATCTGCCCACTTTCTAAACGGCTGAGAGAGTGCGAGCGAGAGAGGGAGAGCTCATGTTTTTTTTCTCTAAACTTATTTCCCGGCTCACACTTTTCTTATCCTAATTTTACAATTTGCAAGTTACACAAAACACACAAGCCTTGCTGACTGACTCTGATCACGGTCAGGTGTTCTCTCTGTGTAAAGTGTATTGATTGACCCTTTAAAAGGTATTTCAATAAGTAAAAAAGACTGAATGAGCTTATAACTATCATGAATGAAATCAAGTAATATTTAGGCAGAAAGAACAGTTCAATCAATAAGTGGAGGCTTTAAGTCACTTTTTGGTAAGTGTATAACTGGTCTAACTTGCCATTTAAAGGCATTTCAATAGGTAAAATGAGTGGATAAGATATAATCTGTCAAATATAATAACCATGATTGAAATCACGTCATTTACCACGCACCAAATGTTATGTCTATTTGCAGGTTATGGCCATTTGTTCCTGATAAAAGGAGATAGACTTGTAGAAACTGGGGCGATAGCTTTAACTATCGCACGCTCCTTTTGCGGGATGGCTTTTGGTTCATTCAAGCCAGCAAATTTCGGACAAAAAAGCCCATTCAACTTAAGAATGCGCTTCAGTGTCTTTCACTTAATAACATAACCATGTCTTAATGCCAGACACTGCACTATATATGCCATTCCTAATTCAAAGTAAAATGATGTTTCATCAGTCATCTCCATCTCCGACTGCTGTTACAGTAGGCTATATATAGAATTTTTTTTTTAAATGACCGATCGTTTCGTTAGATAAAACCCTATTTCATCGTCTGGTATGGTTTAAAGTCCTCTGAAGCTGCACTGAAACTGTAATTTGGACCTTGAACCGTTTGGGCTCCATTGAGTCTATTATAAGGAGAAATATCCTGGAATGTTTGCATCAAAAACCTTAATTTATTTTCGACTGAAGAAAGAAAGAAAGACATGGACATCTTGGATGACATGGGGGTGAGTAAATTATAAGCAAAAGTTTATTTAAAAGTGAACTAATCCTTTAAACAACATGCACAAAAATCCCTGCTGCTCGTGACGACACATTAATATCTTAAGACACAAAACGGTCAGTTTGTGTGAGAAATCAAGCCGTATTTATATCATTTTTTACCTCAAATACAACGCTATATCCAACAGCCTGGAACATGCTTCACTTCAGGTAAGGTCAATATCCGCGCTCTGGCTAGTATATCCAGTGCGTGTATTATTGACCTTACCAGAAGTGAAGCGCGTTCCAGGCTGTTGGATAAAGCATTGTATTTGAGGAAAAAAATTATATAAATACGGCTTCATTTCTCACACAAACTGATCGTTTTGTGTCTTAAGATATCAATGTGTCGTCATGAGCCACAGGGCTCTTTGTGCATGTTGTCTAAGCATGTTTTTTTGCTCTCATAGAATTGTTACCCATCCACATTATATGACTGGCACACAGCAATGGTTGGAGTAAAAAATCTTCATTTGTGTTTTACTGAAGAAGTAAAGACACCTACATGTTGGGTGCACTGGGGGTTAGCAAATAAACATAACATTTTCATTTTTTGGGGTGAAATATCCCTTTAATATGACTTTCCCACAAATTAATATCTTGTGGCAACAACATATCACGTTCCACAAGTTTATATGTTGTAGCCACAACAAAACTAAGTGAACCGAACATGTCCTCCCGGTCACTGTACTGAATCATATAAGTGTTTCCTGATAAATTATCTTCATTCACAAACCACTGTTCATTTTAACAGAAAATCAAGCTTAGGCTACTGGATGTTTGAGTTGGCATGACAGAAAGCACGCAAAGAGCTGTCCCGTTATAATCACTAAAAATGTGTCCCTCGTTTTAATTGCAATCTCAAAGTTCCATTATAATCTGTCTACAATGTACAATTAATTATTTATTTATATAGTACATATTGCTTTTATAACATCAAAGTGCATAGAGCACCATGTTATCACTGTTGGGAAAGCAGTGGTTTGATAAATGTGTTTTTTCTTGTGCTTGCAGGTTCATTCCGAGAATAAACCCTGATGGCACCAAATGCCAATCAAAATCACAGATCAGCCGGACATCTGGAAAAAGGGTCAAGAGAAAAATCGCCAGCCTAAATCCCCTTGTGGCATCTTTCATCAGAGAACTTGTTGACTTCGATTGGCACAATTATTGAAGGCTTGTTCTGCTTGTTCTTCTTTTTACATTTTTAGCCATGTTAAATACACAGGATGAATTCCAACACATTTGTAAAATGTACTTTTTAAAGGAAATGTTAAACAGTTAAACAATTAAACAGCATATTTTAAAACATTTTACAGTGCTGTTACATTAATTTGTTTGTCTTTTTAAACTCTGTGTTTGGTTTGGTTGTTTTGTTCCTTTGTTTTGTGAGTATTTTGAGTTCTGTGTTAAATAAAACTAACTGCTGTGATTAGATCAGTTTCATCCACTTTATTGCAACCTTACCTGTGACATGTAGATTAAAATTAAATTAATTTTGTTTAAAGTAAATTAAGCTAAACTCAAATCGTAAAAGAAATTATAATTCTGTAATAGAAAATCAATTCTAATACTGTAAATAAAAATATGGTACTTGTACTGTAAATGAAAATACAGTACTCATACTGTAAATAACAATACAGTATACAGTATTATTACTGTAAATGAAAATACGGTACTTGTACTGTAAATAAAAACACAGTACTCATACTGTAAATAACAATACAGTTTACATTATTATTACTACTGTAAGTTAAATTACAGTTATAATACTGTAAACACTTTTTTTTATTTAAAATTTATCTTAAAAGTGTCCCAGGCCGTGACATTAGCAACATTCAAAATTTTGTGGCGCATTGCCAAACATGGCAAACCATTCAGTGATTGGGAACTAGTTAAAAATTATTTTCTGGAATCACAATGTCTTTTTGATGAACTGAGCAACAAGAACAAGATAATTAGCAGAAGTTTACAGCTCAGTAATGACAGTTACGTATCAGATTTCAGAAATGTCTGAGAACTTGACAGAACCACTCAAACTAAGCTAGCCACTGCCTCAGCACTCAGTTTGGCTGAAGATGAATCAACAGACATCAGAGACGTTGTTCAGCTTTGCATTTGGGTGAATTCAGGAACTTTTGAGTATAAATTGGCATTGAAATCGCTACATGAACGAACAAGGGGCGAGGACATTCATAAAGCACTTAGTGAAGCAGGCATAGACATGAATGTACCGGCATCCTCAGTTGTCTCCATCACTACTGATGGTGTACCCTCATTGACGGCAAAGCACAAGGGTCTTGTTGCTGAAATGCGAAAAAGCTCTCCTGACTTGTTGTCATTTCACTGTATTGTGCACCAGCAAGCACTATGCAGTAAGTTAGCTGATGGACACCTCACAGAGGTTATGGACACTGTGGTCAAGGTGGTCAACTTCATTCGAGCACGCCCCCTAATGCATCGCCGCTTTATTGCATTGTTGGACGAATTGGATGGTGCCTACGGAGACCTCGTTCTGCACAGTGAAGTGAGATGGCTAAGTCGGGGAAAAGTCTTGCATCGCTTTCTTGCTGTACTCCCAGAGATAGTTCACTTTCTTGATGACATTGGTGAGGGAGAGAGATTTTCAGTCTTCAGAGACAAGGAGTGGAAAACAAATCTTGCTTTTCTTGCAGACATCAGAGTTCACCTGAAAAAGCTGAACCTGCAACTTCAAGGTGACGGAAAACGCGTTGATGACCTGTTGGGCTATGTTGATAGTTTTAAAATGAGGCTAGGACTGTACACTGCACAACTCAAAGATGGCGATTTAACTAATTTCCCACAACTGAATGACACATGTGAGGGTGCATTGGGCATACAACAGAGAGAAAGATTTGTTACAACTGTCAATCAAATGAAAGAAAAAATCATCTCTCAGTTTTCAGATTTTGAGAAACTAAAATTTGTGGGGCATTTAATCAGAGAGCCTTTTGCTTTCACTGTGGAAAAAATCAGTTTCAGTTTTTCCCGCCACTCACTTGAAGATTAATTAATGGATGTTCAGGCCAGAGGAAACATCCATAACTTGCAGCAATCATCCTCAGTTACAGAAATGTGGCGATCCCTGGACAGAACCTTCGATTATTAAGTTTTCAAAGTGCTTTCCATATTTGGATCAACATATCCGAACGCACATTTTCCGCAATGTCACTTGGAAACTTCATTGAGCTGTTAGTCCTTTCGAGCCAAATTTCACCAAATTGGTGAGCTTCAGACAACATCAGGTGTCCCATTAATGGCGAGTAAAAGCACTGTATACTCTCTAATAATAATAATACCCATAACATTAAATCTGGTTTGCATTGGTAATGTCATATGTAAATAATATACGGCCCATGATACTTGAACTTGGAACATAGTGCAGCCCAGTGGAATAAAAGGTTGAGAACCACTGGTCTTCAGTTTAAAAAATATGTAAAATATTGTTCTTTTTCTTACTAACACTTATCGTTTCATTTCAGAAGACATTGATTCATTCATTGGGATCGTATGGATACTATAGTTATTGCTGTATGTGCTGTTTGATGCTTAAAACTTTAGGAACCCAAATAAGTTTTCATTAGCAGAGATTATTTATTTTTCTGTTTATCTGAAGAAAGAAAGTCATATACAGGTCCTTCTCAAAAAATTTGCATATTGTGATAAAAGTTCATTATTTTCAATAATGTAATGATAAAAATGTAACTTTCATATATTTTAGATTCATTGCACACCAACTGAAATATTTCAGGTCTTTTATTGTTTTATTAATGATGATTTTAGCATACAGCTCATGAAAACCCCAAATCTCCCAAATCTCAAAAAATTAGCATATCATGAAAAGGTTCTCTAAACGAGCTATTAACATAATCATCTGAATCAACTAATTAACTCTAAACACCTGCAAAAGATTCCTGAGGCTTTTAAAAACTCCCAGCCTGGTTCATTACTCAAAACCGCAATCATGGGTAAGACTGCCGACCTGACTGCTGTCCAGAAGGCCATCATTGACACCCTCAAGCGAGAGGGTAAGACACAGAAAGAAATTTCTGAACGAATAGGCTGTTCCCAGAGTGCTGTATCAAGGCACCTCAGTGGGAAGTCTGTGGGAAGGAAAAGTGTGGCAAAAACGCTGCACAACGAGAAGAGGTGAGCGGACCCTGAGGAAGATTGTGGAGAAGGACCGATTCCAGACCTTGGGGGACCTGTGGAAGCAGTGGACTGAGTCTGGAGTAGAAACATCCAGAGCCACCGTGCACAGGCGTGTGCAGGAAATGGGCTACAGGTGCCGCATTCCCCAGGTCAAGCCACTTTTGAACCAGAAACAGCGGCAAAAGCGCCTGACCTGGTCTACAGAGAAGCAGCACTGGACTGTCGCTCAAATTTTGCATGTCATTCTGAAATCAAGGTGCCAGAGTCTGGAGGAAGACTGTTGAGAAGGAAATGCCAAAATGCCTGAAGTCCAGTGTCAAGTACCCACAGTCAGTGATGGTCTGGGGTGTCATGTCAGCTGCTGGTGTTGGTCCACTGTGTTTTATCAAGGGCAGGGTCAATGCAGCTAGCTATCAGGAGATTTTGGAGCACTTCATGCTTCCATCTGCTGAAAAGCTTTATGGAGATGAAGATTTCGTTTTTCAGCACGACCTGGCATCTGCTCCATGCCATTGAAGCAGTCATTTCTGCAAAAGGATTCCCGACCAAGTATTGAGTCCATAACTGTACATAATTATTTGAAGGTTGACTTTTTTGTATTAAAAACACTTTTCTTTTATTGGTCGGATGAAATATGCTAATTTTTTGAGATTGGGTTTTCATGAGCTGTATGCCAAAATCATCAGTATTAAAACAATAAAAGACCTGAAATATTTCAGTTGGTGTGCAATGAATCTAAAATATATGAAAGTTTAATTTTTATCATTACATTATGGAAAATAATGAACTTTTATCACAATATGCTAATTTTTTGAGAAAGACCTGTACGTTTCCGGATGGCATGAGGGTAAAAGACGAGTAAATGGTGAGGACATTTCTGGGTGTAATGTATTTTCTTGTAATACGTAATACAGACTAGCTAGAGACATGGTATTCCTTATTAAGATTCATCTGTCACAAGAATGAAAAAGAAGAGGAACAAGAGGAGGAGAAAGCCAAGCAAGAGAAATGAATAAGAAGTGCTGTAAATCTGTTTTGAAAGTTGTTTTCCAAATAAAAGTTTCCGATTGATACAAGTTTGTGTATGTGTTTTATTGTACTTACCCTGTAACTTGGTGAAGTCACCTTTATTTATATGGTGCTGTCCAATTGTGTCAAATATGCTTCATAGTGCTAACAGGAAAATAATGCAACAGAATTTGATTTGGCTGTACAGCCGCTCTGGTGAAAACAGTGATGTTATCCAGCTAATTTCAATTATCATGTAGAGTCAATGCGGGCAGATCAGTAATATAGTTGAAACGTCTCGGTTACGTATGTAACCCTCGTTCCCTGAGGAGGGAACGGAGACGTAACGCCAGTGACTGATGAGTATGTGCCAAGCTGCTGCTGCTGGGGAGGACTTAGGAATACACATATGACCCGCTAAGTGCTGCATATAGAGAGAACTCTGGTACCAGCCGGTGGACTTTTAACCCAGGTGTGTGAGAAGCACCCAGAAGCCTGCCAAGGGAAAGACACCCGCTCAGGGAGGCTTGCAGTGGAAATACACATGTGGGGTCGCCCAGAGGAGCCATGCACACAGAGGCACCTGACACAGACGCAGAGGTCTAGGCAGGGCAGACTTACTGGTGTCGGCGTCGGCAGTGCTGGAGGAGCTCAGGGCTTCCGGGAAGCTCACCTGAGAATATCGCACGGATCCAGTCCGTGGAGTGGAATGGCTAGCAAGTGAAGACACCTGAGGCTAGTCCATTACCGCGACTTTTAAGCGGTATAGTTGGACACAGGCTGACCCCAAGGGGGCATGGGCGCCCCTGCTGCTGGTATGCAAAAACAATGGTGTCCACTATCCAGTGAGACAGCCTTTGTTTTGTTAGAGCCTTTCCCTTTAGCTTCCCACCATAACAGACAAAGAGCTGGTCTGAGGTCCTGAAACACTGTGTTCTGTCTCATTAAGCGGGAGGCGAGTGCTGGACAGACAGTGCCAAGGCTGGGTCTGCCTCCTCCAAAGGGCAGCGCTTGCAGGTTCCTGCCTGGTCTCTGAATGAGTGGTGGAAACCTTGGAGCGCATATCCAGGCGGGGTCTCCACGATCACCTGAGCAGCCGAATTCTGAGCATCGCCGTCAACCGAAAATGCCTGCAGGTCCCCTACCCTCTTGATGGAGGCCAAAGTGATCAGGAGCGCTGTCTTCATAGATAGGAACTTAAGGTCCAATGACCACAATGGCTCAAAGGGAGCCCTCTGCAGAGCATCTAACACAACTGCGAGGTCCCAAGAGGGTATGAGGGGAGCGCAATGAGGATTTAGTCTCCTCGCTCCCCTCAGGAACCTGATGACCAGGTCGTGCTGACCTACCTTTTTGTTGTCCAGGAGGTCGTGGTGGGCAGATATAGCGGCCACGTATACTTTAAGGGTGGAAGGAGACAGCCTTCGATCTAACCCTTCTTGAAGAAACGAGCACGGACCTGATCGGGCATTTCCAGGGGTCTTCTTGGCGAGAAGAGCACCAGGTGACGAAGAGGTTCCACTTCAACGCATATGCATGCCTGGTAGACTCTTCCCTAGCGGAAAGTGATGGTAGCCACCACCGCAGGTGGCAGCGTACTCAAACCTGCCGCGTCCCATCCAGGAGCCACACGTGGAGGTTCCACAGATCGGACCAAAGGTGCCCCGTCTCTGAGATAGGAGGTCCTTCCTCAGAGGAATCGGCCAGGGAGGGGCTGTCGCAAGGAGTAAGAGTTCCGGGAACCAGGTCCGGCCGTGCCAATACGGGGCGACCAGAAGGACCTGCTCCTTGTCCTCCCTGATCTTGCACAATAGCTGTGCGAGAAGGCTCACTGGGGTGAACGCATATTTGCGTAGGCCCCGTGGCCAGCTGTGCGCCAGCGCATCCGTGCCGAGCATGCCCTCGATCATGGAGTAAAACAGGCGGCAGTGGGAAGAGTCGTGGGAGGCAAACAGATCTACCTGCGCGTCAACCAAACTGTTCCCAAATCAGCTGGACCGTCTCGGAATGGAGTCGCCTTTCCCCAGGGAGTGGCTGACACCGTGAGAGCTCGTCGGCTGCACGGTTCAGTTCTTCCGGGATATGGACAGCACAAAGGGACCTCAGATGCTTCTGACTCCACAGGACGAGATGGTGGGCGAGTTGAGACATCCGGCAGGAGCGTAGACCCCCTGGCGGTTGATGTACGCTACTGTGGCAGTGTTGTCCATCCTGACTAGCACATGTTGACCCTTGAGCAACGCTCGGAAGCGGTGCAGGGCGAACCGTACTGACAGCAACTCGAGGCAATTGACATGCAGGGCTAGCTGGGGTCCTGTCCAGGAGCCCGCGGCCGCATGTCCATTGCACATGGCCTCCCAGCCCGTGGCGGATGCATCTGTTGACACAACTACATGTCTGGAAACTAGTTCTAAGGGCACTCTGGTCTATAGAAAACAGAGGTTCGACCACGGGTGAAGGTTTGAAGGCAGGCCCGAGTCACTTGGACCTGGAGCGTGCCTGTCTGCCATGCCCATCTCGGGACTCAATCTCGAAGCCAATGCTGAAGCGGTCTCATATGAAGCAATCCGAGCGGCGTTACCGCGGCTGCAGATGCCATATGCCCCAGGAGCCTCTGAAATAGTTTCAGTGGAAACGCGCTCTTGCTCTCGATTTGACGGAAGCAAGTCCGGGACAGACGGAGGGAAAGACCCGGAAGCTGAAGCCAGGCTCCCAGGTACTGCACCAGCGGGGTCATTCGAACGACAGGCGTACCCCGGGTGGGGCAGCGAGTTACCGGCCCGGACGTGGGAGGCGTAGCGTCCCGGTGTGGGGGCACGGTTAACAGCTGTGCCCTGATAGAGGAGACCAGGGAAGGACGCGCGTTCCACGGGGTCTGCTCTGCCAGGGGGCTGGCGACAGAGAGGGATGCAAGTGGCGGGACCCGGGGGTGGCACACACTGTCATCGCCGGTCTCTGTCTGCTCAAGGATGGGTTCGTCAGTTCTTTCTGGTTGCTGCTGATCCAAGGGCCAACAGCTGAACAAAAGATTCTCCCCTGGCCCTCCACCGGGGAAAGGAGTGGCCCTGCTGTCATCTCCTGGAAAGAACTGCCCATCCCTGAGCTGTCCGTGTCAGGAGCACCGCTTAGCCGCTTTCTTCACGGGCTGCGGGCTGGGGTGCCTTCCTGCGGCTTCCTCTGCGCGCCCCGGTAAAGGCTGCTGCTGGGGCGACAAGGGTGGGAGGGAGCAACCGGGCGCGCCGGCGCAAGGAGACTGAGACTACGGCTGGGTGGATGCAGCAGCTGGCGGGCAGTATGTCCGCACATGCCGCCCCAAAAAAACAATTGTCCAGCCTTGAGCGCTCAGGTCGGGGCGGAGGGTTCTATTCCAACCCAAGCCCGGGAAAGCATAGCTGTCAACTCTGGCTCCAACTCGGGCAATGCTGCATCATCCTGGAGGCAGACCACTGCACAGATCAGCAGGCAGGAAGTATGCGATCGCTGGAACGCGCCGTAACACCAACACCGACTGGAAGGCTGCTCGTCTCGAAGAAGCTGACGATAATCTCAGAAGGCTTGAGGAGTGAAGAGTGTATGTGCTCTTGGCTCCGGTTTTCTCAGCTTTTTGTTCATAATGTTACATTTTTATGAAAATAACCCATATTCAATTTTGATAAGAAAGGAATGCATGGAGCTAGAATACATTTTTTTTGTTTGTTTGTTTTGGTTTTAAAGCAGAGGGTCTATTCTTTATTTTGATATATTGCATGTTCAGATATTTATATAACAAACTATTCTATGGGCCATTACATTTGTGAAAATTATCAAAAACCCTGGCAGTGGCTGGCAACTTTTTTAAACGCTGGTGGGCAAAGAGTTAAGCAACATTAACAACATTACACTATACGTATTTTATTTTATCATATGCTCATGAATATTCTTGTTGGAAACACAACATGTGAAAACAGAACTCCAAATTTGCACAGGGGCACTTCAAATATATTTTATATTTTACTATGTGTGTTATTCTTAATGAAGAAAAAAATTAAATATGGAAATATTTAAGCTGTTTTTGTAGTAGTTTCGGTTACACTTTATAATAACTACACGCTATGAAGCATTAGTTAAGCATTAGTAAATAGTCAATTCATCATTTCAATCAATCAATCAATCAACTTTATTTATATAGCGCTTTTACAATGACGATTGTTTCAAAGCAGCTTCACAGTGTTAAACAGGACAACATTGCAACAAAATTTGATTTGGCTAGTTTAATTTGGATAGTTTATAGAATTATATATGACCAAATTAATAAATTCTATTTGTATATTTAGTTGAGTAACTTGGATCATAATTTGAGTGTCCCCAACTGAGCAAGCCAAGCCAAAGGTGACAGTGGCAAGGAACCAAAACTCCATCAGGGCATGATGGAGAAAAATAAACCTTGGGAGAAACCAGACTCAGTCGGGGTGCCAGTTCTCCTCTGGCCTATTATTAACAGTGTATAATTATTACTCTGGCAACCTTGCAGGTCATAAATCATATTAGATAGGAATATTAAAAATTTTGGGTATCACGCACGAGACGGGTTCATTTAGGATGGCGCGTCGATTACACAAGAGTATGAATACTTGAAAGATCAGAGTTATTGCACGAGACGGGTTAATTGAGGATGACGTGCCGGTGAGGCAAATTCAGAGGAGACACTAATGGACACGGTCTCAGCAGACACTCCAGGATGAGCTGGTCATGTCCAGATGCAGGTCCACCATCCGATCCGGACACGGCCTGGATCCGCCGACTGCAGTAAACCTCGGGATAAACAGAGAGACTAACATTAGTGTGGATGCCACTTTTTTATGATGTAACGAGTACATCAGGTGTTATGGGAAGTGTTCGGTTCCGACTGACCTAGTTAATGCAGCCTAACAATCAGTCATTTGATTTGAATAAAGAAAGTTAAAAATGTTCTATGTGTATGCCATACTAAAGAGATGCGTTTTAGTCTAGATTTAAACTGACAGAGTGTGTCTGCTTCCCGAACAATGCTAGGAAGACTGTTCCAGAGTTTAGGTTCTAAATAGGAAAAGGATCGACCGCCTGCAGTTGATTTAGATATTCTAGGTATTTTCAACTGGCCAGAGTTTAGAGACCGCAATAGACGTGATGGAGTATACTGCGTTAAGAGCTCGCTTAAGTACTGGGGAGCTAAACCATTTATTGCTTTATAAGTAATAAGCAAGATTTTAAAATGTATGCGATGTTTAATAGGGAGCCAGTGCAGTGTTGACAGAACTGGACTAATATGATCGTACTTCCTGGTTCTAGTAAGAACTCGAGCTGCTGCGTTTTGGACCAGCTGGAGTTTATTTATTAGGCGAGCAGGGCAACCACCCAGTAGAGCATTACAATAATCTAGCCTTGAGCTCATGAACGTATGTACTAATTGTTCAGCATTTTGCATTGAAAGCATGTGACGTAATTTAGATATATTTTTAAGATGGTAGAATGCAGTTTTACAGATGCTAGAAACGTGGCTTTCAAACGAAAGATTGGTATCAAAGAGCACACCCAGGTTCCTCACTGACGAAGGGCTTGACAGAGCAGTCATCGAGGGTTAGACAGTATTCTAGGGCACTACTTGTGGAGCTTTTCTGTCCAATAATTAAAAATTCAGTTTTATCTGAATTAAGTTGCAGGAAATTACTATTCATCCAATTTTTTATATCAGCTATGCATTCCGGTAATCTTGTGAATTGGTAAGTTTCGTCAGGGCGCGAAGAAATATAGAGCTGAGTATCATCAGCATAACAATGAAAACTAACGCCATGCTTCCTAATAATATCTCCCAGTGGTAGCATATACAGGGTGAAAAGCAACGGTCCTAACACTGAGCCTTGCGGTACTCCATACTGAACTTGTGATTGGTGTGACATCTCTTCATTTACTGCTACAAACTGATAACGGTCAGATAAGTAAGATTTAAACCATGCCAATGCAGTTCCACTAATGCCAACATAATTTTCGAGTCTATTCAAAAGAATATTGTGATCGATAGTATCGAATGCAGCGCTAAGATCGAGTAACACTAATAGAGAGATACAACCACGATCAGATGATAAGAGTAAATCATTTGTAAATCATAAATCAACTCTAATTAGAGCAGTCTCAGTACTATGATACGGTCTAAATCCTGACTGGAAATCCTCACATATACCATTTCTTTCTAAAAAGGAACATAATTGTGAAGACACAGCCTTTTCTAATATTTTTGATAGAAACGGTAGATTCGAGATTGGTCTGTAATTGACTAATTCTTTAGGATCAAGTTGCGTTTTTTTAATAAGTGGTTTAATTACAGCCAACTTAAAAGTTTTTGGTACATATCCTAATGTCAAGGATGAATTAATAATATTAAGCAGAGGATCTATGACCTCTGGAAGCATCTCTTTTAATAGCCTAGTCGGTATAGGGTCAAGCATACATGTTGTTGATTTTGATGATTTAACAAGTTTAGCCAATTCTTCTCCTCCTATAGCAGTGAATGAGTGTAATTTTTCCTCAGTGACACTACAATGTTCTGTCTGAAGTGATATTGTAGTAGACGGCTGCATGGTTATAATTTTATTCCTAATGTTATCAATCTTACTAGTAAAGAAGTTCATAAAGTCATTACTGCTGTGTTGTTTACAAACGTCAGAAGTTGAAGCTTTATCCTTTGTTAATTTAGCCACTGTATCAAATAAATACTTAGGGTTGTGTTTGTTTTCTTCTAAAAGAGTTGAGAAATAAGCAGATCTAGCAGTTTTTATGGCCTTTCTGTATGCAATCATGCTCTCTTTCCACAAATTGAAAAACCTCCAGTTTTGTTTTCTTCCAGCTGCTCCATTTTTCTGGCTGCTGTTTTAAGGGCCAGAGTGTGCTCGTTGTACCACGGCGTTGGATTATTTGCTTTAATCTTCTTTAAGCGCAGAGGAGCAACTATGTCTAAAGTGCTAGTAAAGAGAGAGTCAGTAGTTTCTGTTGCAACATCAAGTTCCTCTTGGCTATCTGTAATGCTGAGGAGATGGAACTGATGAGGAAGATTATGTATAAAGCAATCTTTAGTTGCAGCGGTTATAGTCCTGCCATATTTGAAGCGAGGGGATGGCTTTGCAGCTTTAGCTAAATTAAGTATACATGATATTAGGTAATGATCTGAGATGTCATCGCTCTGCTGCAGAATTTTAATGGTATCAACATTTAGTCCATGTGACAGTATTAGATCTAAAGTATGATTAAGGCGATGAGTGGGTCCCGACACGTGTTGTCTAACTCCAATAGAGTTTAGAATGTCTTTAAATGCCAATCCCAATGCGTCTTTTTCATTGTCAACATGGATATTAAAATCACCAACAATTAGTACTTTATCTGCAGCCAGTACTAACTCTGATAGAAAACCAGCAAATTCTTTGATAAAGTCTGTATTGTGCCCTGGTGGCCTGTATACAGTAGCCCACACAAATGTCAAACGGGATTTATCATTTACACTACACAACGTTACATAAAGCACCAAAACTTCAAAGGAATTATATTTGAAACTAGACTTCTGAGTAATACTGAAGATATCATTATAAATTACAGCAACACCTCCCCTTTTCCTTTCAGACGTGGCTCGTGTTTATAACAATAATCTTGGGGAGTGGACTCATCATTTATAAAGCATTAGTAGACATTAGTAAGCGGTTTATAACTACAGTTGTAAATGCTTTGTTCTTGATTTATAAGCATATCTATAATGCGTTTAATAATTGTATTTTCATACTTTATTAATGATCAATTTATCATTTCTAAATTAAGTATTTGATTATTTACAAACCAGTTAGGAGTTGTCAGCGGTTCATAAGATCATTTAGAAAGTGTAAGTAAATGATTAATAAACTAAATGTACTAAAACGTAAATCTAAATGTACAATGCAGAGGGTTAGAACATAGATATATTTATTTCATGAGGTAAAAAAACTGTGCAACTGTACACTTGATATAAAATGGGAAAAAAATCATCTGCAGTATCAAAAATAAAATAACAAGGAACTAAATAAGCAAAACAATTTACAAAAGATAACAAAATAAGCAATAAAGTACATATAATTAATAAAATAAGCAACAAAAATAATATACGTAAATAAATTAAGCAGCAAAACTATAAAAAGCAATAGAATGAAGAAAATTAGCAATATTTTGGTGTGGTAAGGCTTTCTTGTTTCTGTCAGTGTCAAAATCCATTTCAAACTGAAGACTTACAATTAGATAAAAACAAAGAATATTACCGAGAATATTTTTATTTATTTGTTTTATCCTGTAAAAGTGCAGAGCTGGCAGCAAAGGAAAGAGGTAAAATGCATGCAAAACTCATTAAATTGCGCATGACTTGACCATTAAACTCTCTGTAAAGGGTGGCCCCATTGTGGCCCCGTTTTTAAAAAAATCCTAGATCTGCCACTAATTCTTAACTTTTAGACAGTATTCTATATAGTAAATGTTAACAAAGTGATGTCAAGCCCGAGGTTGGGTCAGTGCGGTTTTCCTTTTGGCTGTTATTCCCAAGCCCTCTTATTTTTAAATTCCTCCAAACACCTGTTATATAAAGAAGACTTTTCACCAATTCCTGGCACATAAAATTACAGACTTTCATTCTGAAATATATTATGTTACATAAATAAGATTGCTTGCACGCATCGTTTCATGTTAACATTAAGATTTCTTTATATGAAGAAGATTAGTTTGGTAACTTACCAAACCGCATAAATCATTCTGCTCCAAATTCTAGCATTGTGTTTTACATAAACTAAGTAAGAATCACTCAGAATGTGAGTGTAGTATGTTGTGTGTAAATGTGGCTTGATTAACTGTTATTAAGCAGTGGAGCTTCTGTGCGTATCATTGCCTGTTGAACTCCTGGCTGTGACTTTTGGCTGTGGCTGTTCCAAAGGTCTGTGAAGCTGACGGATGCCGACTCGATCCACGCGGGTCTAATTGTCTGTTCTCTAGAAGCTGAAGTTATCGGCAGCTGCCACATGCTCAAACGCTGAGGCGCCACCCCAGCACAGCTAACCAGAGCAGACTAATTGCAATGGCCTTTTCATCATCTCGAATCAACCACTCCTCTGCACGCACAGGGGAAGAGGTGCCCATAAACACACACACACACACACACACACACACACACACACACACACACACACACACACAATATCCCTACTTCTCACAGATGGACACATACAGACTGTAACGTGGCCTGTATGACTCTCAAGTCAGCCTTGT
Organism: Gobiocypris rarus; assembly: GCA_023029165.1. Lineage (NCBI taxonomy): Eukaryota > Metazoa > Chordata > Actinopteri > Cypriniformes > Gobionidae > Gobiocypris > Gobiocypris rarus. The sequence goes on along the minus strand of CM040910.1, from coordinate 14,173,360 downwards.
CCAGCAGTCTGAGGAGTATTTAACAGAGAAACACACTGACCTCCAGTGTACACCACTACCTGCCAGCCTTAACCTGATTTCAGCAGCCGTTTAAGAGGGCAGGGAGGAACTGGTAGAGGGGGGCTGAAGGATCATTGGTACTGGAGGGTCCTGGCAGCTGGCTGGTCTGTCTGACATTAGATCAATAGTGTCCGTACTTGGGGTGCAGTCGGGTTGACAGCAATCCACGTGCCATAATTGGACCAAAGATGCAGCTAGGCCCATCCCACCACCCCCATCGGTCTAATATCACCCCACCCCTTCTCAAACCAGACTAGCCCCCATGCATCCACCGCCCCTCCCCCCTCCAGCACTGTCACATCTGTCATATGTCATCCCAAACCTCTAGTGTCTCCACAGGAGACTGGTCACTCCTTACGCTCATTTCCTTGGGTCTTTCTTTCATTTTCCTTTTCTCGCTTTCTTTCCAGGAGTCATGCAAATGTCCACTTAAGGAGATGAATGCCAACCATATTAGGGCCGTTCTTCATGCTTTATGCAAAAGAAAGATCTGTGTCATCTGAGGATTTCACGGGAATAAAGTCACCGTTTATTTGCAAAGATGAAGCTGCCTGAAGAAAAAAAAGAAATGATTTGGTTCAGCTTATTAAAACTGAGGGGAAGAATACACAACAAGCCTCTTGTGAAGAGTAACAAACAATAGTCGAGCCATGGATGAGGTGACTATACATAAGCCAAAAGAAATGAATAATACCAAAATGTAAAATATGGCAGCTGAGAGGTCCCTCACCCTGTTTCCAATCTCAGAGATTTTTGTATCGCAGTCTCACGCAGGGACTTGCATATTTCTAGAGCAAATATTGACTGAAACCTTCGGTTGAATTTCAAATGAATGACTGCAAGATTTCATTCAAAGCCATGACTGAAATATTTGTGCAAAGCAGCAGCACTCACCAAAGAGGATAATTCCTCCTCTGCAGTATGGGAGGCCAAGTGTTGTGTTTTTTCGTATGATTTCTGTATCTCCTCACAGTTTAATCTAAAAAGGTAGACGGCATCTTCGATTTCAGTGGATAGCCCTTTTGAAGCTTAAACAGTGAAAGTATGCAGCCTGATTTACTTTATCTGAAGAATGAAGGGCTTAGGCACAATCCCATAAAGAGAATTTTACTTTTGAACAGATGAGCGAGATATTTAGCCCAGCGAGACTAAAAGGTTTTCCTTCACTAACAGCTGGGAAGCTGTATGACTGTCATTTCTTTATCTGGAGAGCCAAAAAGCTTTTGAATTTCCATGCATCAAGTGACAGCATGAGAGATTTTAAAATATAATCACAATCAGATTAACAAACATTTTCACATTAAAAAGGAGAAGCTATTAGCAAACTTATCGTCAATATGCACCAATTAGGAGAGGTTTGTTTGTGATGCAAATCCATTTGACTTTCTTCTGCAACCGTTTTGGCTGCCATCATGCTCCATAGACAAACTCCTCTCAAATCTAATTTGCACCTGCATATTAAAAACTTGCCGTGTAATTATCAGGTACATACACTCCTAATGCAAAAGCACTGATATCAAACCTTGTTCAACACCTTTTTTCAATGAACGGGATTCCTCAAAACCTTTGTTTTACAGAGAAAGACATGCAGATTTAGGACAACATGAATAAAGGATGACAGACATTTTTTGTGGGGGCTGAAGTATTCATTTAGGTTAATCAAAGGAAGAAGCTGTTTCTCTCTCTCTTTTTTTGTGTGGAAATTTATCAATAGCTCACAGCTATGTAAAGTTTTCTGTAGGGAGTCGAGTTTCTTAAGCTATCATTTGAAAGACTAGAATATACAGAACAACCCATGAAATAAAAGTCAACAGATATGTGCTGCCTATTAGAGACAAGAGGTGGCTAATGCTGACAATGCTGCCATTGTGAAATGGAACTAATCACACACAAGCAGGGGCATACACACTTGCATCTAAGGGACTAATGTCACTTCTCTTGGTTCTATGTCAGGCCTCTTTTCCCCACAGACATTGTGCTTACTTCTACATGTACTCTGGTTCACTGGGCTAAAATATGTGCTTAACAAACAAGGAGATAGGGGGAGGGGTCAAAAAAGAGAGTTGGTGCGTCGTGGCAGGTCTGTGTTAAGTGATCTGTATTCCATGTGAGTCCACAGTTCCCTAACCCTGTGAAATTAACAACACATCCCTCCTCTGTGACCTCCGACCTCTCACATAATACCACATCCAACCAGCGCCATGCATGAGTGTGTCTGTGTAATGTAAAAGGGACCCAAAATGTCCATGTCAATGTTTTCATTAAACACTGCCTGGAGAGGCAAGGTTCTGCTGCTAAACCAGAGACCGCAACGTCCTTTATCCTCTAACCGAAAATAATAGCATTATTCTTTGTGAGGGAAATGACATATTTATTTTTTATTATTTAATACAAGGGCAACAAGAGTAGCCTAATTATATTCTGCTCAGATACAGTGGAATTGTAAGAAACATGTCAAAAACATAGCTTAGTCATATTTCACCCAGATATGGTTTAAAACATAAATAAATAAACAAACAATTTCTTGCAAATGCAGAACACAAGGCAAGAGAACATGTAAAAATGTAATATTTGAGAAACTTGACTGACACATGACAGCAATGGAATTTAGAAGAGACATGTACATTTAATCATGAAATAATGTCATGTTGATTTAAAAAACAACAACAAAAAAACAGGCATAATTGTCTTTTTGAAAGATCATTTCTCTTTTGGATTTTTGGATTAAATGTGATCTGGAAATGTTTAAGTGAGTACAATGAAATACCTCATTCCCTGAGAAAGCTTGACACACACACATATCCCTGCACAACTAACATTGGTCTTAGACAAAGTGTGGGAGTTTCAAATCCAGGATGAGGCATTAAATTGAGGATAAGAGGTTCTGAATGTGTGTTTAGTGAACATAATTTCCCATAGACCACCTGGAGGATGACAGCTTACAAGATAAGGAGCGAGACTCAAACTACTCCGGCACTAAAGCAGAGATTGGCAGCTGAGAGTAGAACCTGCAAACTGACCTACACGTGAGACCTCCTCACCTCTGCCTCATAATCACCAGTCTGAGGGAGGCAGCGGCTCGCTAAAAGGCAGCAGCAGCCATTAGAGCGCTGCTTAAAACTCCACTTAAATATCTCTTTATGGACGATTACTTAAACTGGGGTTTGGTATTTAAATGACACTTTCAGGGGCTTTCATCTGTGGTAATTCAATTGCTTGCTGGCATCGACTGAGGCTCCATTGTTACAAAAGATGAGCAAACATCAGCTAGAGGTGGTGAGAGGTTTCTAAAGACAGCTATACCCGCAACCAACTTCCCTGGTAAATACTATAAGCTATTCCTATTAATTTCAGAACAGTGTTTCATATTTCTCAATGGCATCCCTTTCTATCGGAAAACAGTTCTTCATGGAATAAAGGCACAATCACTTTTAGAATAAAAAATAGACATGGACATGCTGTTGTGCTTTTCAGATTTGTTTGTATTTGTCCAGTGAAAAGACGTGTGTAGCAGGTCCAGGGCCCGGGTCCCCCAGCAGGAGGAGGCTTGGATCAGTGGAGACAGCCGTTAGCCTGGGGTTAGCTGGGCTGGCACGCCAATGCTGTGACAGGGACGGGGCGATGGAGTGGAAAGCAGACAGCAGAATTTGTGAATGTTGTACTGGCCGTTCAGAACAGCTGAAGCATTTAAAGATGGACGCCGCTAACCTGCCTGGGAGCAGAGTTGGGCCGAGTGGTGGCAGGACACTACTGCGTGCATCACTTCCCGTTTCTAATGCTACCAGAAAGGATGTGGCTTATGGTTATGTGTGAGAGGTAGAACAACAACTATTAGGTAAAGGGATTTTTAAAAAGATCAGTGTCAGGTATAGTTTACTCAAAAATACAAATTCAGCCATCATTACTCATTCCAAAAAAGAAAGAAAAATAAATAGATTCCCAAGTTCAAAAAGGCCTTGTAAAAGAGGTCCATGTGACCAAGTCTTGTGTGCGAATCAGACCAAAATCCTTTCACATTTTTGCTTATACAGTATTTAAACTTGTTTCATATGCATTCTAGTGCTTTCAAGATTATTTAATACAATAATTCAATTTAATGTTTCATTTAATGTAATTGAGCATGGTTGTCAATAGTGATCTTGTGAAAATATTCAGATCTGAAAATGGACACTCCACTAAGATTCCCCTCCTTTCTTTGACATTTCCCACCAGCTCTACATTAAGACTTTTGACGTTCCAGACACACGCAGAGACATTTCAGAAATCATAACATAAGAACGAGAGGGTGGTGAAGTAGTGAGGGAGAGAGAGAGAGACTGTATATCCTTGCATCTGTGGGTCAAAAGAAATACCAGCTCATGACTGAGCAGCCAGACAGCGGAGTGAGAAGTCTGTCATAGCTGCCATAACTGACAAAGCATCTGTGATCCAGCCAATCACAGCTGTAGTAATTAGCCTCTAACTTTCCGTTCTCAGATAATGGAAGAACAATATCTGTGTGATCTGAACACTCATACCGCTCTAAAAGCGCATGAAGAGCTCTTAATGGAAATCATTAATATACTATAAGCCAGAGCTCTACCCCTTAGAGAAAGATAGCAGCGATCGTTCCATCTGAATTAAAACATGCTGCGTGCCCACATGGGCTCTTATCATGACCCCACCAAGAACAGAATCAGATAATCTCTGAGTGTCATTCCCTTGATGGTACTCTGTCATCCCTAGACACATCAGCCTGACTGCGTTATAGCAAGAACTGTAGGCACTATTCTCCATGAATAAGGTAGTCTCACTCTCTCTTGTTTTTTTTTATTTTTATTTTTTGGTCTGAGAATTTGCATTAAAAATGGTAAATCTTAAAATGGTAATCTTGACTGTACCTTAAAATTTAAATAATATAATAACAACATGTAATTCACCTGAATTGGTGGAAGGATAGGTAAAAAATATAATTCCTTTATTGAAATTTGTTTATAAATTGCTATGTTAACTGCAATTATAATTGAAATGAAAGTTGAACTCATGGGGTGGACACTCTCCTCTGAAGCATCTTCTTTTACTTTCATTTGTTCTTTGGAAAAAAAAAGAAAAGGTAAGTGTCTCTATATTTCTATACATTGCCAGATTATTATTATTTTATTTAAAAAAAAATGCTCTTGCTCTTCCCTTACTCTTTTATATTCAAACAGAATCATATCTTCTATTTATCATTCATATCTGTGTTTATGCATAATCACACCTCAGAATATTTGAGTCAGTTTAATGAACATCTCCCTCTTTCTCTCTGCCTCTCTCTCTCTACAGCAAATGCTGATTTCTGTTAGAGTTTGTCTAATATGAAACACACGGGAAGGATTGCCAATGTTTGCCTGTGAGTTTACTCAGAGATGAACCAGAGACGAATCTTCCTCCTCTATATATATGCCAGAGATTTGATTTTAATTCACTGTAAAAGTACACACACACACACACACACACACACACACACACACACACACACACACACACACACACACACACACACACACACACACACACACACACACACACAACACACACACACACACACACACACGTCTCTCAAGGCTTTGAAAATCAAGCATTTTTAAAGGTTGAATTAAAGACTGAAAAAGCATAAAGTTGAACAAAGCCTCCATTTCTCCATTGTGCATCTGCCTTTATTAACCTCTTCTGTCCCTATATGTCTCATCTCAAATCTCTTCAAGAAAAAAACAAAAAATAATGTGGTATGTTTTTTTTTTTTTTTTGTATCCTCATTCACAGATGCATTAGTCAAGAGATAAAAGCTTAAAATGTTGTTTGCTTTTGTTTATGCCTAGTTTGTATGCTGAGAAAAGGTCCGTAAAATTCACGGTAGAATTCCACCAAAAAGGAGAAAACAATCATTTGGATGAAGTGCATGGTTCATTCCACCCTAATTCCGGATTCAGCCAGCATATCATGGAAATTTTAACAGTCATAGAGGATTAACCCGTGTGGGTTGCAGGGGGTCTCGCTTGCCGCTAGATTTAGAGGCATCAGAATCTCTACGAGAGAGAGAGAGAGAGAGAGAGATTTCATTTTCACCCATTGTTCTCCCGTCCTGACCTCCTCTCTTTTTTGCATAATCATGACAGTTATGCAGGAATATTTAGGCATTAATAATGAATTGTGTGAGGTTCACACTCTCTATTCAGAAATAGAACCTAGTGACCTTCACACTGGGCGAGAGTCACTCAAAACAAGTGGCCATCCTTCAACCCCACAGGTCTTTCGATGAAAACCATTATTGAATTGAAATATTTAAAGTTTCTACTTTATGGCACTTTCCAACAACAGGGTGCAAAAATGTGGCTTGATACTTTTAGTGAAAGCGTGTGCTTAACGCTTTATAATGTTCAAGAGGTCAGAATAAATATTATATGAACTATGTTATTTTCTATTCATTTTCTATGAGGTTTGCTATTTTTGAAACACTGTTAAAGATATTTTTTCCTTTGATTACTTAATTACTTTTTCCCCGCTATGCTATAGAATAAGTTAAAATGATGACACTTCCTTATTGTTTTTATTTTCATATTTTGTAATAGGAAAGATTAAGCAGTAACCTAATATATATATATATATATATATATATATATATATATATATATATATATATATATATATATATATATATATATATATATATATATATATATATATATATATATATATATATATATATATATATATATATATATATATATATATATATATATATATATTTAGCTACTCATTATGATTACTCATTATGATAATACATGTTTATATTGTGTTATATAATGTACAAATCTAACATGCAGGTTTTATACCTAGAATGAAAAAAAAAGAATACTAAAGTCTATTTGTGTTGAGTGTTTCACTGGTACTTTTAAACTACAACTCAACTTTTTTTTAAGAGATAAATGATCATTATGGACATTTGCAGTAGAATATATTGCCAATATGAAGACATCTGAAAGGGCATGTTTGAAGAAACTGGTTTGGACACAGTTGACACTCATCCCTGTGACACAGCAGTGAAAAACCACAATGGCCTGTCTTCATAACCACAGGCATAACCACAAAATATCTCAACAGCCACAAATCCTGTCCGAGCATTTCACTGACACCTCCTCTGTGCTACATGCATTTAGGAGATTATGAGCATTCAGCTCTTGTCTGGGACACCAGAGGGCTGCCTGAGACTGTCAGAATGTGTCATGCGTCAGTAACATCAGGACCCAAGAGACTGGCCTTCAGGACTGGAACAGTGTCCACCCTCAAAAGAAACACTTTATGACATCAGCCATGCTAACATAGATTTTGTTCAAATTATTTCAGATGTTTTATATTATTATACAGTATATATTAGTTTATATGTTTTTAATGTTTATTTCAAGGCAGTTACAGTGAGCAGGCCCAGATGGAATCCATAAACTTTAATATTTACTGTGCTGATTGTGGATGGAAAACCACATAATTGTCTCTCTTATTTCACATTTTAAGAACATAATTATTTTACAATGTGGTGATTTTCAAATTAATTATACATATACTTTTTAGATAAAAAAAACTAAAAAACACACTAGGCAAAGTGAAGAGAATCCAGACAAAACTTTATTGTGGGCACACGGCAAACACAGGGTGAACAGGTGAGTAGTAAGACAATGTCTTGAATATGGAGAGCGATGATGATATTAATAGTCTCTTTCTTACAGGTCAGATGGATGATGACGGGGAGAGCAGAGCATACACCTCAGTGGATGGCTCGCAAAACAGGTCAGTACTGAATGTAGATATCCACAGAACAAACAGGGAGACACCAGGATATGACATAAGTATAATTTCAGGGAAATAATCTGGGCCGGGATAGACAGAGAGCAGGTATAAGAGTCTTTCCTTTTTCAAGGCCAGACAAATACTGAGGCTGATGTGAGTGTTTTTATGTAGAGCTGATGAGGTGAGTAATTGGTGGCAGATGCGGGTGATGGAGTATGTGCAGGTAGGAGTGCTGGAGACTGGACAGGATACTGGGGATCATGACAGTATTCCCCCCTCCCGGAAGGTGTGCCATTGTGCCGTAATAAATCCACAGGGGTGGAAGGCTGGAGCTGATGCTGGAGCAGGCTCATGGGCTTAAGCGGACTCTGGAGCAGGCTCAGGGGCTGGAGCCGAAAAAAATGGACTGTGCTCAGGCCCTGGAGCTGACACTGGTCTGTGCTCAAGGACTGGAGCGAATGAATGTGTGGCCCAGACACACAATTCCAGAGCTATAATGGCACAGTACAGCACTCTCTGGGTTTCTCTCACTGGAACGGACTTAGGAATATCTCTCACTGTAAAAGACTCTGGGATTTCTCTCACTGGAATGGACTTATTGGGATTTATTGGGAGGAGTTCTGTGGTGAGTGGTGGCTTGGTGGAAACTACTTTGGGTGCCAGGATGGCTGGAATGGACAGATGAGGGAACGACTGAGTGGAACTGGGGTCTTCTTCGACCTCGCCAACCGTGAGGAATGAAACACTTAGCTATAACACTTAATCTATATTAGAGGTTGACCTGTTCATCGGTTTTGCAGATTAATCGGCACTGATAGCTGATCGGTGGAACAATCGGTTATCTGCAAAAATACATACCAATAGTTTTTCCGGGTTACGTCCATTGCTGGAACGGCTGAGAAGGGTGCACTGTCATTACACAGTACAAGAGCTCTGAGAAGGATCTGCTGGCATTAAATAGCACGTGAGCAGCCTCTAGAGACCAAATAAAAATGATCACTGACGTTTACATTGACACGTAAGGTTGCGCGCTGCACGAAAAGCACACGCTGCACGAAAAGCACACGCTGCACAGAGAAAAACACCGACAGGGAAACGGCATGAATACAGAACACTTCAGTACATGTTGCCAAATCAATATAAAGTAATTAATTTGTTGACTAGATGCTGCATTAGCAGGAAAAGAATAGCAGTAAGTATGTATGTACTTTGTCATCAAGGCTGAGAGGACGCCAACAACTAGTGACATGAGAAAGCAAACTGCATCTTCATGCAGCCGACAGAAATATAAACACATCAGAAACGCATTCGATTTCAATACATATTTTATTATTTTGATTAGATAATCATCAAGTGTTCTAAAAAAGCTAAGGTTCTAATTAACTAAGGTTAATAAATGCTGTAGAAGTATCGTATACATATTTAAATACATTTTTTATTTTTATTTGATCTGTTAAACTTAGTGCAATATGAACTAACATGAATGATTAAGGTACAATTGTATTGCTCAATTATTAATACATGCTGTAAAATGTATATTGCATATCGTTCATGTAAGCTAGCTAATACATCCAAGTTAACAAATGGGACTTGCAAAGTTTTACCTATACAATTTACATGTTTCCATATTATAGCTAAAGAAACATTTATTTATAATATTCTTTTAATGTTTAAATTATTTTCTGTAGAATTAGTTCTGTTAGAACTTCTCATTTGAATATATTCATATTAACATATGTATTTCATTTAGCACATTTTCATGGTTTCAGCACTGTTTTGCTTAGTTTTATGATTTAATTCATTCATTTATTTTTATCCAGTATCTATTTTAAAAACTATTGGATGATTAATCGGTTATCGGCAAGTACGGCCAACCCTGGTATCGGTAAAATCCACTATCGGTCGACCTCTAATCTATATATTGTGCCAGAGTACACTTTGTAACACTCGTTGGTACTTGACGAAACAGATGATCATCCAATCCACTCTAGAATACCCTCTTCATGGTGTCATTATTCCATGGCAGCAAGTGGGCGAGCTCACGAAATAGTTCATATAATCTTCAAACGGGCAGCCATCTTGTGTCATGGAGAGGAGCATAAGTGGTCTAAATATTAGAAGTGGTATAAATATAAAACATGTACATACAGTATATTGTCTGTGGAAGTCACAAGACCAAAACATGTTCGTCCAATCATTGCATTTGGTCCAAAAGCAATGATACAATCTCCTTCATGCCTGACATCATGTCATGCTATGACATCATCAGTGCGTTCTGTAAGGCTATGCAGAGTTGTGGACGAGTGAGTCAACGAGCGACACAAAGAAACAGCAGCCACCTTTGACAGTTCCCCCTGAACCAAAATAATGAGCTTATGCTGCGATCACGCAATGTCGTAACCATAATTACGAGATGGCAACCCATGACGTTCTACCTGGAGCTGTTTACGTCCTCATACTTTATGCGTAACACTATCAATGGTGAAAAAAATCTGCAGCAGTCAGGTGATACAAGTCTGAGGTCTTTAATTTGTTTGCGTTCATTATTATTGTATGTTATGTGTTTTGAGACATGAGGTAATTTAACACTGTCTCTCATTTCGTGACGCTTTGCTCCATTCTTACCCCATTGGCAGATAATTTTGCTTGTTTTAAGCAAAACTCAATTAATTATGTCATTTTACTTATCTAGTAAATGCATCTTGATTTAAGAATTTTTAGATATTTAGACTAGAAACAAGACATAACAAGACAAAAATACTAAGTAAGAAGATAATTTTTGCTTTGAAGGGAGTATGGAAACTTATGCGTTCAAAGCTAGCTTGCTATTGCTAGTCAAAATTGCCTATACCCTACCTTTACCTACAAAAAGGCAAGGTAGCCTATACAGTATGTGGTATAGAATAAAAAATGCCAAAAAAGCATGGTTCACTTATGTTATTTTTACTTCTGTGCAATTACATATTTAAATTATATACATTTAGCTTTTTCAGGTTATTTTACAAAACCAATGCATTCATTTTTATCTCTCCTTATTCAAAATGTCCTTTACCTAAATGTGACTTTGTAAAGTATTGAGGGAGTTTTCACTCTGCTCGTCTGGAGTCTTGCACCTTATTCTGATTTGTAATGGTGTCTCAAAAAGACAATATTCATTGAAGAGCTTTTTCAATGTCACATATGCAGCAGGCAGTCTATATGTAGGTAGAGTCCTTCACACAGTACGAAAGTCACCGCTGTCGCTTATTTAATATATAATCGTTTCTCAGTGGGTGTGAAGATAGGACGTCAGCCCTCCATTTGCAGATAGGAAAAGCAGGTAGGTTAGAGAGAGCAGTGTGAATATGGACAGGAAGATAACTATGCATTTAGGGTGCCTATGAGAAAGATTACATCCTAAACAGGAGGTGGTGGGGAAGGGTTGTAATTGACCAGTAATCATTTTGTGTTGTCGGGGCTGGTCCGGGTATTTGTGGAAAGACTGGTGGATGGAGGGTTATAAACTGCAAGTCTGTTCAATTCTACCCCAGCACTTAATTTGGGAGAGACTCTGGATATTATCTCTCATCATGACCTTCTGCATACACATCATGTCAAGGGTTGGTCTAGAGGAAAAGCTGGAGCCGGATCATCCCGGCAGGGGTTTAAGCTGAAAACATGGTGCTTGAGGAGATCTCATACCGGGAGCTGCTACAGAGGTCCACTCTCACATTCCAGCTGTCGCTCAAAGTACGCAATGGCCAATCACAGCAGGCAGGAAGGCAAAGGTGTGTGACTTTAGTTAGAACACAGGCAGTTCTTAGTGTTTCAACACTGCTGATAACATTTTCATGTTTGGAACAGTGTTCAGATATTGTTGGAATCATTTTGTGCTGTTTATTTCCATTTACATGTTTTCTTCAAATAATGATTTGATGGTTCAAATTTTTATAAACAAAAAAGGTTCTCTCAGAAAAATTTGCAAAAATTGTATAGGGTAAAACAGCTTGGGACAGTACCTTTAAAGGACATCTTTGTACCTTATTTACCTGTAAAGGTTCATTGTAGTACCTCAAGGGTACACATTACTACTCTAAGGTACTGAATGCACCTAGGGGTAGATAAGGTATAGAATTGTCCTTTTTTAAGGGTAATTCCCCAGTGACAAGCTATCATACCCTAAAGGTACACAATTTGCACACCTTTTTTTCTGACAGTGTGCTGTGTCTATCTCAGGTGTTTTCTTTGTGTGTTTTTCTAGTGACAAACAAGAATTACAGACCAAATAATAGGATCGTTTTTCTGGTGAGAAACACAGCTGGCATGTCCTCTGTTGTCCCTGTTGGTCTGGGTTGGATGTGAACTGGTTAGAGCCGCTGGAAGCCATCAGACTGAGTTAGTGTGGGCAGTGCTGCTTTCTACCCACTGCCCAAGACCGGTCATAGCCACCAACACAACACACTATGATCTGCCGGGCTGGGACACAGGGGGCTGACAGGAAGCATTAGACAGGATGAAAGTCTAATACTACCACACCTCTGCATGCAGCCATCGCTCCTACATGATAACAGTTCACAAGACAACAAAACAACAAGAGACAAAATACAAAGACAAAAGGCTCAGGTTTTCACTTTTAGCCAACACATCAGTTAATAACTATTAGATACAGTATTTCGGTAACACTTTATTTAAAGCCCTTATATACAATGCTTTATTAAAGTATTTAAATACATTAATTATACCTTGTAATGTACCATATAATGCACTGTATGGTCTCATGAATAATTGTAACCAAAGTTATAATACATTATAGTACTTATCTATTCATTGGTACACCTTTATAAAGCATAATGCATTAGAACACATAACAAACAATCAGTTTAAATTGTTTGCAGAATAATATTACTTATCTTGCAGACGTTGCATTTACCAGTTTGCATGCTCCTTGAAATTCCACCCTTGGTGTTGCAAGAGCCGTGTAAATAAATGCCTTGTTCAATCATTAATTCAATCATTGACTGATTATTAGGCTGCATTAACTAGGTCAGCCGGAACCGGGAACACTTCCCATAACACCTGATGTACTCGTTACATCATAAAAAGAGTGGCATCCACACTAATGTTAGTCTCTCTGTTTATCCCGAGGTTTACTGCAGTCGGCGGATCCAGGCCGTGTCCGGATCGGATGGTGGACCTGCATCTGGACATGACCAGCTCATCCTGGAGTGTCTGCTGAGACCGTGTCCATTAGTGTCTCCTCTGAATTCGCCTCACCGGAACGTGATCCTCAATTAACCCGTCCGGCGCAATAACTCCGATCTTTCAAGTATTCATATTCTTGTGTAATCGACGCGCCATCCTAAATGAGCCCGCCTCGTCGTCATACCCAAAATTTCGAATATTCCTATCTAATATGATTTAAGACCTGCAAGGTTGCCAGAGTAATAATTATACACTGTTAATAATAGGCCAGAGGAGAACTGGCACCCCGACTGAGTCTGGTTTCTCCCAAGGTTTATTTTTCTCCATCATGCCCTGATGGAGTTTTGGTTCCTTGCCACTGTCGCCTTTGGCTTGGCTTGCTCAGTTGGGGACACTCAAATTATGATCCAAGTTACTCAACTAAATATACAAATAGAATTTATTAATTTGGTCATATATAATTCTATAAACTATCCAAATTAAACTAGCCAAATCAAATTTTGTTGCAATGTTGTCCTGTTTAACACTGTGAAGCTGCTTTGAAACAATCGTCATTGTAAAAGCGCTATATAAATAAAGTTGATTGATTGATTGATTCATTCATTCCCTCACTCATTCAAATATGTGCTTCAGTCAGTTCAGGTGACATTGAAAAAGTAATATTGCCTAAATGTTAATTTGAAAATGTTGGAGTCGATACTGCCAGAATTAATTAATACTGCTAGAATCAATGGGGTCTATAATACATGGATTCTTGGTTATCTTTATAGGTTTTCAGTCCTGCCTTAATTTTAATATTGTTTCAGAGAATAATAGTTATCTGTTAATATTATGACCACTGTACGTCATTGGTGAAACCTTTAAATACAATAACACAATCTTTTAAACCAAGCTAAACCCAACAAAACCGGAGATGCCTCTCCTACAGGAAGTACCACCCAGATGAGTCTCTTCTCATCCCATTGTGTGATGGGGGGCCATTATGTTCTTTAGCAGCTCTTGATGAGCAGACAGTCAGTACCCTTCCATCTCTCCAACTGCACACATCTCAGAGAGCATTTAAAACAACAAAGTAGCAATGGGCTGCAGCTTCATCCGCAGGAGAGAGACGCCTCTTCCCTTCCTGCCTTTGAAGCTCCAAGGAGCCATTTAATCAATTATTAATCAAAGTGGCATGTGGAACTCAAAGACACTCACTTATGCTGTAGATGCTTTAAGGGGCTTCAGAGAGAAGATTTCAATGTGCCATCATTGAGGTGTATCTGGTTTTAATAAGGTGGTTTAAGGTACATGTGCACTCAGTGAAAGGTTCCTTTTAAGGTTGAGTTCTACAGTGGGAACACGACATGCCTGACTAGCACAGATTAATGGGGTGTAAATGAGAATCTAGGTGTTGGAGCGCTGCAGAGTGAGAAGTCAAGAGTGGCTACAAAGCCTCAGGGAAGAGGATGTCTTACACGCTGAGGAGGATGCTTTTGTCAATTAACGCAACACTCAATGCACATACTAAGCTTGATAGCCATGAGGAATTCAATTATGAAAGCTTAAATGGCAGCAATTAATGCTGTGTATGTTTAGAACTGCTTTATTTCTGTTTAAATTTCAAGTACAGCATCTCTCAAAAGCAATACCAATTCTACATGAAAACTTTGTTGCCCTGGAACTGTTCTTTCATAGCTGTGGAGACTTAATGGAGTTTTCAGATGTGGCACTGAAATATAACTCTGAAAAAATATAGACATATAGTGAGAGTATACATCTAAACAATTACAGACAAATTGCACAGTTTGAGACATTGTTGAGATGGCTACTGAAATTGTAGACGAGACGCAGGTGAGATGACTGGGATCTTTTTCTTAGAAGAAACGTCTGAGAAGTAGACTTGGAGACTTGTTTAAAATAAAATGTATGTAATTTCTTGCGACACCAGAAGAATTTGAAAGTGAAGAGAATCGGTCCTGATGAACAGAAAATGTCCTAAGCCAATAATACTGTTTGTGTTTCAGAATTAGAAAGTATTGTAAGAGAAATGTAAGCAAAAGTCTTTATTTTCTTTCCATTCAATCTCACTGCTCTCTAGGAAGAACAACAGATGTATTAAGGAGATTTCAATCCTTTTTAAAGGATATTGAGTCTCTTGAACAATTTTGATGAGTGATAGTGCTTGACAGTATGACTTTGCTAAAATCCTGTTATAGAGCATTGTAAACTACATTGCAAACAGCATAGTAGACCACAAAACTGCAGAGCACAGAGGCGATGAAATGAAAAGCACTGAAAATGTGTTTATCAATGCATTGGTATTTCTCCCCAGGCCCACAGGAACACAACGGAGTTAGTTCATTTGATAGAATTGATTCCAGGGGTCACTTTATGGGGCATGAATCCCTCAATTCCATTTATGAATAAAAATGACGCTTCTTGCAACTCAATCCAAACATTCTATAAAAAATTCATCCGTTTTCTTTCAAATTTTTTCTCACCATTCTATCAGTCTTTTAGTGTTAGACAAATTGAAGTGCGCTCAGAGGAGGCCAGCAGTAAGTGGAGAATCCATTTGCCCAGTCTATCTATCGGAAGAGAGCAGAGAGCCAACGTTCAAAGACGGCAGTCACAATACAGGTGACACCAGGTCAGTCTCTCTTCCTGTCTATCACCTGCATGATGGGATTGTTCTCAGTGGAGGAGAAGCTCTCTGAAGCACAGGCTCTTTTTGTGATGGTCATACTTCTGATTGATGGCTTCATGGCCAGGGCCAATGTGGCCTTTTTAAATAATTTATGTTGCAATCGCTGTGGACAACTGCTTTATAACAGGAGTTGTTATTTTTACATTGACTCAACGATCAATAGTTTAAAAGACATCAGACCCGGACTAATGAACTTCTTAACAAGGTCTCTGGGGGTGAAAATAATTACTGCTAAGCCACTGACCACCATGAGGACAAATCTATTCTCATCTTCTAACATAAAACTCATGAGCCGTGGAACATATTGGAGCTTGATTGATTGATTGATTGATTGATTGATTGATTGATTGATTGATTGATTGATTTGCTTTTAAATTATTTTACTTCATGTTCTCGAATGATCTTGGCAGATACTCTAATACTGATGGGACATGAAAAGGTGTGATTTTTTAATATGACACATTAGAAATATATATTTATTTATTGTGTCATATAAGGGCTTGAGACGAAGAACCATATAAGTCCATATTTTCAAATTTTGAATAATAGCATTTTTTTAATTTGGACTCTGAATATTATATTACTTTTTTTTTTTTTTACTTGAAGATATTCAACAAAGGCTTCCCAATTCTGATGAGATAAGATTTTTTTGTATCAATCTTAAAAATAAAAAGTTAGAGTCATTTACATTTCTGGAATGTGGTAGAACAGTATATGTCCAGTTAATGTGGAATAACAGTATAAGTCCAATTCATCATATCACTTTAAACCACTGGAGATTTGATTCCTTTATCTTAGTTTTAATACAGTAACAGAAACTTAAAGAAAATATTAAGCATTTCTTCCGGCCCACTTTATATTAGGTGGCCTTAACTACTATGTACTTACATAAAAAAATAATGTACTTACTGTGTTCATATTGTGCTGCAAAACACCTTTGCTGATATTGAGGTGGGATACGGGTAGGGTTAGGGACAGGTGTGGTGGTATGGATAAGTTTAAGGGTAGGGTTAGGTGTAAGGGAAGTGTCAATAGTGTAATTACAAATGTAACTATAGAAATTAATTACAGATGTAATTACATGCAGGTATTTTTAAAAATGTAAGTACAATGTAAAAACATGTATGTACACAATAAGTGCAATGTATCAAATAATTAATTAAAATGTTAGTACATAGTAGTTAAGGACACCTAATATAAAGTGGGTCCTTTCTTTCAATTTCTTTTATTTTTAGCCTCCGTGATGCAGCTGGGCTGGTGTTAGAGACGCGCCTAAAGCGTTTAGATTCATTTCTCTGTGGATATAAGGAGTAGAGACATGTTTAAAACGTCCCCTGAATCCTAATTTTCTTAGCTTTCATTTCGACTTATTCATGATTACTTGATCCTTTAAACAGCATAAGCTATATGAACTGTAGTAGACGACACCAGTAGCCTACACGCCCCTCTGACTGTAAACGCTAACTTTACGTACTTTGTATGCGGTTTTCACTCACCTCTTTTGGTGGATCTTTTCCTCGTTTTTGCTCTCCTGTCCGGTTCACATATGGTTTCCCAGCATCCCTCAAATACTTCCTTGCTCTGTCCTTCCATTCATTCATGTTCGCTCTCCTTTTTTTGCCGAGGTTTTGCCTATTAATGTCCGCAGCGGACATGAAAGCAACCGGCGTCTCCATTTTTCGTTAGTGGACATAAACGGTTTTTCCGCGTGAGACTATTTTAAAGTTTGAAATACAGAGTTTTGGTCACGCGAACTTCCCCCCAAAGTTATTCTGTATACAAAGTGGCACTCGTACATTTAAGTCACATGGTTATCTCAGTTTTTGTTTTTTTGGACTTATACGGTTGTTCGTCGCATTAACTCATATCAATCACTACTGTAAGGCTCAGGACTAGGACTGTTGCTTGTCACCCTGTACATGCTACCCTTGGGAGATATCATTAGGAAGCATGGCGTTAGTTTTTACGGTTATGCTGATGATACTCAGCTATATTTTTTTGCACGCTGACAAACTGACCAATTTACAAAATCAACGGCATAGCATATATATATATATATATATATATATATATATATATATATATATATATACTAGTAATTTCCTACTACTTCTGAAAAAACTATCCAATAATTACTGGACCAATGGACCAAAAACCTCAGTGTGTAGTAACCTGTCTAGCAATACTGTCTTCGGCATCATTTAGGAACCTGGGAGTGCTCTTTGATACCAATATTTAATTTTAAAGCCACATTTCAAGTATATGTAAAATCGCATTCTTTTCTTCCAGCTTAAAAATATATCTAAATTGCAACATGCTCTCAATGCAAAATGCAGAACAGATAGTTCATGCGTTCATGACCTCAAGGCTAGATTATTGTAATACTGGGTGGTTGCCCTGCACGCTTAATAAATAAACTCCATCTGGTCTAAAATGCAGCAGCTATGACCATATTAGCCCGGTTCTGTCAACACTGCACTGGCTCCCTATTGAACATTGTATACATTTTAAAATCTTGCTAATTACATACAAAGCACTAAATGGTTTAACTCCTCAGTACTTGAACGAACTCTTAATGCAGTATAGTCCTTCACGTCTATTGCAATCTCAAAATTCTGGCAAGTTGAAAATTCAGCAGTTAATTTTTATGCCTAGAATATAAAAATTAACTGCTGCAGGTATATCCTTTTCCTATTTAGCACCTAAACTATGGAACAGCCTTCCTAGCATTATTTGGGAAGCAGACATACTCTGTCAGTTTAAATATACACTAAAATACCTATCTTTAACCTGGCACACACATAGAACATTATCAATTTCTATTATTCAAATCAGTTTGAATGATTGTTAGGCTGCATTATCTAGGTCAGCCGGAACTGGGAACACTTTCCATAACACCTGATGTACTCATTACATCATAAGAAGAATGCCATCTATGCTAATATTAGTCTCTCTGTTTATCCTGAGGTTTACATTCTGCCGTATCCAGATCAGATGGTGGACCTGCACCTAGACATGACCACAATCCAGCCCTGAATCGTCAGCAGAGATTGTGTCAACTAGACTCTCCCTGTGAAGGCCTCATTCCCTTCCCTTTTCCCTCTTTACGAACATTATCAAAATGATTCGCGTTCACCCATAATACTTACGTGCATGACATCACCATTCTAACAGATTCACGTTTTTTGAAGTTTACACAAATATGATAACGGCATTATTTCAAAACGACCCATACGGAAATGTAATATATGTACATATATGTACCTATATCTGAGTAGTGGTGTCATATATATGTTTCATATAAGGCAATACATTATTAGCATATATATACGATATATGAAGATATAGGATTATACCATGTATGAAATACCCATAGAATAATATATATATATATATATATATATATATATATATATATATATATATATATATATATATATATATATATATATATATATATATATATATATTAAAATTATTTAAATGATGACTTTTTATATGGTACTGTATGTTAATGCCATATATGTAAACAATATATGTCTAATTTATATATGTACAGTAAGTTTATTTAAACAACATATATGCAGACTTACACATTGCTTGTATAGGGTATATGGATTTATATAGTGGTGGTTGAATCCTGGCATTTCATTCTAGTTTGGTTTTGGTTCAGGCTTCAGACATTAATGCTCCATGTGTTTTTCCCCCGTTGTGAGTGTTCAGTATGAGCATTCGCTTGGTCTCGTGCGAGTAGTTTTGCTTGAGCAGTATACACTCTTTTGTCCGTGTGTTGTGTTTGTTTAGCACGCGGCTTGTGCTCATCATCAGCCATGTACTTTCATGTTTTGCTCTGTGTAGCATGTAACAGGGGGGACAATTTTCATCCTGTCCTCTAGAGGGTAACAAAGAGAGGAAGTGATTTTAAGGTTGCGAGTAGCATAGAAGAGGCATGGCAATGGAGTATGGCTGAAAATGCCTGGAATCACATTGTGTTTGAAGAGTTAAGTGAATTGTACATTCTAATGCTTTACAATCTTATTCAAATGCACATTTTTATGTACCTATAAAAATGTAAATCCATAGTGTTTGGAAGTTTTGCAGAGAAGCTCATAGAGGACTCTGTTATGGGGCTTGAGTGTGCTGATACCTACTTCTTACCTGTGTTGGATTGTGCCAGTGCCTTATCTAGGATTTAGGATTGGATATCTTCATTGCCTGCTGGGACTTTACAAAGATTGGGACATCTACAACACTCAGATTAAAGACTCGCATTGCAAACTGTATATCCTTTTCCCTCAATGGAATTTTTAATTGTTTGGTACACCTTATATATTTTTTACTGTTTTTTGTTTATTTGTGTATCACTTTAGTATTTTGGGTTTGAGTTTGATTTACTGCTTATTGGTTTACTTTCAGTGTTAAGGTTTGATATTTGTGTTTTGATTGTTTATTTTGAAGTCTAATAAAAAGCCAATTAACCTCTGCATCCTTGAGCCCTTCATCCGTTGCCTCAACTTACAATAAGTAACATTAAAAATATATTTTAAATGTAATTTGTTTTATACATCAAATCTATACTAAGTTATATATATATATATATATATATATATATATATATATATATATATATATATATATATATATATATATATATATATATATATATATATATATATAAATTAAGCATATATAATATGTGGAATAGAGATATTTGTCAATATATGGAATTTCTGATAGCTGTGCATATATGTGCATTTATGTTTTTACTCTATATGAGCATATTAGGATATTTCATATATGAGACATATATGTCAATATATAATAATAATAATAATAATAATAATAATGATAATACATTTTATTTATAAAGTACTTTACATTTTAAAGAAAATCTCAAAGTGCTAAATATATGTTTTACACTTACATAAACATATATAATATATTGGATAAATTCATATGTCAATATATGGAATTGTTCCAATTTCTAATAGGTTTCATAAATGTTTTTACTTTATATATCATAGGTACAGGTCCTTCTCAAAAAATTTGCATATTGTGATAAAAGTTCATTATTTTCCATAATGTAATGATAAAAATTTAACTTTCATATATTTTAGATTCATTGCACACCAACTGAAATATTTCAGTTCTTTTATTGTTTTAATACTGATGATTTTGGCATACAGCTCATGAAAACCCCAAATTCCTATCTAAAAAAATTTGCATATCATGAAAAGGTTCTCTAAACGAGCTATTAACCTAATCATCTGAATCAACTAATTAACTCTAAACACCTGCAAAAGATTCCTGAGGCTTTTAAAAACTCCCAGCCTGGTTCATTACTCAAAACCGCAATCATGGGTAAGACTGCCGACCTGACTGCTGTCCAGAAGGCCATCATTGACACCCTCAAGCGAGAGGGTAAGACACAGAAAGAAATGTCTGAACGAATAGGCTGTTCCCAGAGTGCTGTATCAAGGCACCTCAGTGGGAAGTCTGTTGGAAGGAAAATGTGGGAAAAAATGCTGCACAATGAGAAGAGGTGAGCGGACCCTGAGGAAGATTGTGGAGAAGGACCGATTCCTGACCTTGGGGGACCTGCGGAAGCAGTGGACTGAGTCTAGAGTAGAAACAGCCAGAGCCACCGTGCACAGGCGTGTGCAGGAAATGGGCTACAGGTGCCGCATTCCCAGGTCAAGCCACTTTTGAACCAGAAACAGCGGCAGAAGCGCCTGACCTGGGCTACAGAGAAGCAGCACTGGACTGTCGCTCAAATTTTGCATGTCATTCGAAATCAAGGAGCCAGAGTCTGGAGGAAGAATTGGAAGGAAATGCCAAAATGCCTGAAGTCCAGTGTCAAGTACCCACAGTCAGTGATGGTCTGGGGTGTCATGTCAGCTGCTGGTGTTGGTCCACTGTGTTTTATCAAGGGCAGGGTCAATGCAGCTAGCTATCAGGAGATTTTGGAGCACTTCATGCTTCCATCTGCTGAAAAGCTTTATGGAGATGAAGATTTCTTTTTCAGCACGACCTGGCACCTGCTCACAGTGCCAAAACCACTGGTAAATGGTTTACTGACCATGGTATTACTGTGCTCAATTGGCCTGCCAACTCTCCTGACCTGAACCCCATAGAGAATCTGTGGGATATTGTGAAGAGAAAGTTGAGAGAGACGCAAGACCCAACACTCTGGATGAGCTTAAGGCCGCTATCGAAGCATCCTGGGCCTCCATAACACCTCAGCAGTGCCACAGGCTGATTGCCTCCATGCCACGCCGCACTGAAGCAGTCATTTCTGCAAAAGGATTCCCGACCAAGTATTGAGTGCATAACTGAACATAATTATTTGAAGGTTGACTTTTTTGTATTAAAAACACTTTTCTTTTATTGGTCGGATGAAATATGCTAATTTTTTTAGATAGGAATTTTGGGTTTTCATGAGCTATATGCCAAAATCATCAGTATTAAAACAATAAAAGACCTGAAATATTTTAGTTGGTGTGCAATTAATCTAAAATATATGAAAGTTAAAAAATGTTTATTACATTATGGAAAATAATGAACTTTTATCACAATATGCTAATTTTTTTAGAAGGACCTGTATATTGATATTTCATATATACACATATATTACATTTCATAAATGAAGGTGACTATTTATTTTTTATCAAATGGCCATATTGTAATTTATTACTGTCAAACTGTAAATAGAGGCAGTGCTAACTCGACACATATCTAGAGGTCATGCATGTTAGATCACATGAGTCTTATTCTTTACAACAGAAATGTACAGTGTCATGCTTGATATGCTTGGGCTCTTGTTCATCCATATGTTTTGCGATAAGAGTTGTGTCATAGACAGGCAAATTTTTCTCTGTGCAGCATACAGTAGTCCAGAACCTCGTAAATCAAACCCTGTATTCGCCCTGCTTTTAACCAAGTGACAAATTGGCCAAACAATACTGCTTGAATTCTTATTAAGCTTGATTAATTCATATCATTAGTTAATCACACAACAGCTCATAAAATATAGTAAATTAATTTCTATAATGTGATTAATTTGTGAAACACTTGAATTAACATCAATAAATCAATTGGTGAATCAATTACATTACCATTTTTAAATACAAAGTTAATAGTGTGCTTTAACTAGTGCTGTAGAAGTGATCATCTATCATGTGATGTTAGAGGGCCAAAGGGAGTATCTCGAGTGTTCAATGATCTGAAGGCTTTTCTGTAGTCTCTCAATGGGTCAGAGCATACAGGGGTCTGGAAACACTGTCCTCCTCTTAGGGTGGTGTCCTCCTCAACAAACACTTTTACTCACTTTTAGTTCCATGAAAAACATGTTGATGGATTACAGTTATAGCCCAAACTTAAATATGCAATATAGTGAATACTTTCACTCAAGCTCTTGCTTGGGATAATAATTGTTCACATCATGGCCCGGATTCACAGACAGGGCTTAGATTATGCCAGGATAAGGCCTTAGTTTAATTAGGACATTTAAGTAGTGTTTTTAAACGTGCCACATCAACATTATTGATGTGCATCTTGAGACAAAACAATGGCACTGGCATATTTTAATATATTCCAAGATTATGTTTAAGATTATGTTTAAGATTAAGTTCTGAATTAGTTGTTTATCTGTAAGTGATCAAATAGTCAATTAGCTGATTTTTATTGAAAATAAAATACAAGTCATAAAGGGTGGAAAATCTTTGTATGGATACTTCTTCCGGAAAAGCGCACACACTCACCAACAAGAGCAGGAGAGAGCATGCCCTATAATTTGGGTAATGGAAGTCAAGAAGGATTTGTTAACAATGTCACCAAAGAAGAGTGTTTTTGGTTGTGAGGGAAAGATAACCTTGTTCAGCTTCCAAAAGTTCCCTGTGTTAAGGAAACAGTGGACGCAGTCTATTTTTCAAGTGTGTTCCTGGCATTTTCCGCGACAAATGTTTTATAAGCAAGGCCCATTGGATTTGCAGATCGTTGCAGGCGGTGAGTGAAACTACATCAAATGTCTGTGTTTTGTTGGCAATCGGCGTGTAAATGCATATAATGTAAACAATGCAAACGTATAGTGAATCAAAAGTTGTCCATGGATAATGTGATGCAGTGGCGTAACTTTGTTTTAAAAAGTGAGTGAGGGGGGAAGTCATGGGATTTCAAGTTTAACGTTAAAGTTTCATCCTTAAAGTTACATCTCCTAACTATAGCATAATAAAATATTGTCAGTCCCAAGAGTCTTCACATATTCGTGGTTCAGTGGTAGAGCGTATGTCCTCAGCGTGTCTGTTTGGTTCTGGGTTTGAATCCCCCATTGTATAGTTTTTTGTTTTTTTCTCATTAAAACCAGAGGTGTTCATCGGTGATTCTGTATCAAGAGCAGGGACATGTTTGTGTACATTTTATTTTGTGATTTAACCGGACTAGAGAGTCTATGATGCGATGATGTGTTGTGTGTGTACTTGTGTGTGCGTGCGCGCATGTGACTCTTTGTGTGAGGAACAAACAAACAGGTTTTACTCATTATTCACTGAAATTCTTCTGCTCCCTTATTGTGTAAATTTTAGGCCAATAAGATTTCACTGTGCGAGACTACCCAAGGCGATTACTGTGGAAATAGAAATGGTGCTAATGACAAAGTGTTGTGCCAAAAAAAAAAAAAAAAAAAAAGATCATATGCAATGATAAGTCAGCTCTGTACCTGTAGACTGTGTGGCACTAAATTTATTAATATATAGGACGGACAGTGGTGTAAAATTAATAAATAAAGGTTTTGAACTGCTGTCTAAACAATCAAACCACACAAGAAGTGAAAGAATAGAAAGAGAGCGATAGACTGTGAACAAGTCATTTCACCATTGTAGGAAAAGATAACACAGCTCTTAGCTTACATAGCAATCTCAGCACCAGCTTGGCTTACACAGTCACTACATGCAGTTTACGGCCCGTGCTCTCGTTAATAGTCCTGCTCTGCGCTGCAGCTGTCCAATCTCTGATGTTCCGAGCAGGCAGGGGAGAGAAGACGCTGGCAGGAAGAAATGTCACCTGATGAAGGGAGAGAATGTTCTTCTAACTTTGGTTGAGGTCCAGGTGAGTTAAGCTTGATTGGACTTTGTGTTTGTGCCACTGGTCCTTATGAAAGTACCGCAGTGGGTTTGACAGGTCCCTCTTTCTACGCCGCCGGTGTATACAGGGGATTTCGTCGCTCAGAAGTGAGAGGAAAAGGTTAGAGGGACTTGTTCTCAGCTTTAAGACGGGAGTGAGTGTGCTGCTCTAATTGCTGCCGTTCAGATGGGGGCAGGGCTACATGATACTTCTCAACACGCACCGTTCCGCTCAAAGCTCTCTCAGGATGTTTTCTCATGAAATTCAACACTTTAGTCCAATATATCGTGTGGAAATGCTTTAATTCAGGTTAAATGCAAAAGTGCAAAGAAAGCAGCAAAGTAATACATGAGACAGTTCTGAGGCTGTAGAAATGGATCAAAACGTGTGCCTATTTATGACATATTTTTTAAGTCTGTCAATTTTGTGAATTCTATACGTTATAGCATGGAATGCTGCAACTTTCAAATTATATGCCAGTATTGAACTATTTACCTTTAAAATATCCACATAGGAATAATCTGTAAAGCAAAACCAGAACTTTATCTGCATAGACCAGAAGTCCCACCACTAAAAATGGTGATTTAAACAATGCAGCAGACTAAAATAATATACATTTTTAACATACATATTAAAATAAAGAATCATTAAATCAAGTGCTTTAGCAAAGCTGCACATTTCAATCTTCTGAAATGCTTTGCTCCACACAATGCCATTGTACATTCACACAAAAATGTATTTATTTTGTACAAACTGTCAAAAATAATTTTTTAGCATGACAGATGGAACACTGGAACACTAACTTCCGTAAGTATCATTACGGAACCGTTATATTTGCATTGGTGCTTTAAAGAACACATAAACCTTTAAACTAATTTGTAGAACCTGTAAATAATGCAACAATTATGCCTATAATTCAAGAGCTCTTGTCCGGAACCAAAAATAATTCAGACGAAGGAACTGCAAGAACCAAAACCATAGAATCCTTATTACAAAATCCATTCAGCTTTATCGACACATCATATATTCAGCGCATGTAACACCTCTAAATGAATTTTATAAAACTGCACTGATGTCTTAAATTACATTCTCCAAAAGAAAACAGAAATGCTTCACAGGAATCAAAACGCTTACCAACTTGAAACAATCTGTAATTATTGAAGTATTAAATCAATTCATTCCTTTGCACCAACAGTTACGCAATGCTTCAGAAAATAATTTGCCATGTAAATCTATTCTGTCTCACAGACGGCAGAGCGTAGTGCCTGAACCCTAATGACAGCAGCCTGGAACTCACACCCAGTAAACAAAATGTTTAGCAGAGGGAGGAATATTAATTATCACGTCCATAAGTGTGTTATCTTGGAATACTCTGTTAGGAGAGGGGACGGGAGGGGAAAGGGGTAATGGTTGGGGGGGTTGCCGTTTATGAATCGCAATAGGTGCAATGAGTCTCTCTCTAACCCCTCCTCAAGGGAGGAGAGAGAAAAAGAGAGGGGCGGCTGAATTTATGCTGTTAAACCCCCGCTGATTGCCAGGAAGGTAAAAGAACCAATGGCGGCATCAGTGGTTTAATTTAAAGTGTGTTTCTCACTAGACTGCCCACAACACTTAATTAAACTCTCCTGTTTTGGCAATGACAAATGCTGCCGAGCAAGAGGACGGCAGGCAAGCTGACGGAGACCGCTGTAATTTCTTTCATGTGCAGCGACAGCCAGATTCAGGTCAGAAAGTGGAGAATTAAAGAACTAAACAAGATTTCTGCTCACTGAGGGCCCCGCGACAGGCTTTTCTTTCACATGAATACTCTCTCTTTATTTGCCCTCATTTAACGGGAGTTTTGTCATAGATTTATGGGGCTTTCGGAAACGCACCATGTTTGCATAGATCTTGCTTTGCTCTGCTGTACTTCCCATTTTCGCCTCACTTTTGAGGAGAATTTTCAGCCTGTCAAAGCAGCAAAAGTCAGTGCCGTTTCGTACCTTACAATGCTTTGACACGTTGCGAGATTGCACTTTATATTGTAGATTTAGAAAGAAAAAGAGAACCTTTTGGCAAAAACATGCAACTTTTGTTCTTCTGTGGGGACATTTGTCATTCGGTCCCCGAAGAGTGAATTGCTGGCTGCGGTAATCAAGCACGGTGTGTGTATTGCCTGAACATCAGCATGACGACCCTTTAATACAGTCTGGACTTACATACTGTACAATGTCATCTACTTTACGGAAAGCAGAAACCCATTTACTACAGCTCAACAGCTTATTTGGTTGTGACACAGCCCCAAATCCATCATTCGTTCATTTCCAAAGAGTGCTTGAAAGTCAGCTCTGAAAGAACTCAAAGGCAGGAACCAGACGTGTGAAATAGACTCACCTGCCACGCTACTGAAATACAAACACATTTATGCCTGTGAGGCATTCTGTAATGCAACATGCACTTTCCTCTCTCTTATAAAGTTGTATGACTCAATGATATTAGGGCAAAAACATCATTTTGTTTTAGATGTGGCAGTGTTACCTATTACAAATTCATTCAGCTACACAAAAAATAAATATCACAGCAGTAAATATAAATTGTAAGAACAGATTTATTAAAGGTAGCAGAAGCATGCTTTTTAGATGCATAAATTGTACATTATGTTTTTGTAGGACAATGCATGAATGTCTTTGGTCAGGTAGTTAATCTGCCTAACAGTGCATGATATTGTTCACTAGTGCCAAGCTACATATCAACAAGTCACATTTTGGAATAAAGATCATTAGATGTCGGATGTCTGTTGCACTGACGAGCCTATTGGATGGTCCTCTGAGCCATATAATTAGACTAATGATGGGGTGACTGAGTTTCACAGGCTGTATTAGAGAACTGATTAACAGTTCTTGATCTGTGTTGTCTTGTCAAAATCTTTCACAACTGACTATTCAAGGACTATTAAAGACTATTGAAGTCTTTTGGATTTGCCATGGTCTTAAAAAAATAAAATAAAAATATATAAAATGTTCAGAAATTCAGAAAAGTTTGCTTGTCAAACATTGTCAAGAGGTCAAATTGAATATTAAATGAGCTGTTCTATTTTCTATTAATTTGCAGTTTTAGCAAATATTGTTTAAAATAATTTAGCAATACTGTTACTACTACTTTCAATGTTTTTTATAAATAATACCAGAATGGGTAACAGAATTTGAATCCTAATTTGTTTAAATAGTTTACATTTCTCATACTTTACTTTGGTAAAAGAGTTGAATGGCTAAGCTTGATGAATGCATTAAACGTACAATGTCTATAGCAACTGTAAAAAATAAATAAAAATGGAATGAGATTATTCATGCTTTATACAACAGTTATTTCTGGCTCTCAAATCTGATTAGCTGAGACCCTTTTCCAGCCGTACAATGTTCCCCCAGTATCATCACTCAAATCGTTTCACTGTTTTCCACTTTCGCTGACTGTCATGGCGATCGAGCAAATCCACCATGGACCCTTTTCACAGACTGTGATGACACGTTTGAACGGTCATTAATATCGTAAATCCATAAAAGTTTTTTGTATTTTCATTTTTTTTTTTAAATGTATGTACATTTATAACGCTACTAGTTTGTATTATATTATTTTTGCATCAAATTACAAAAAAACAACTTACCTGCTGTGAGGGTGTTTCTAATACAGTGTCTATGGAAGTGATGGTAAAAATAACATATTTCTCTCTTTCCACTGCGGTTATCAATCTCAAACAATTTTTTTCCCTCTTTTTGAAAGTTGTGAAATCACTATTGTTGTGTTTTTCTTTTGCTATTTGAGCAAATTGGGACACAAAAAAAATATTTAATGTATTCTCTCATTCACCGCTATAAAAGTTAACCCAACTATGGTGCAACAGACTTAGATACCTGGAAATGTGAAAAGGGTCTATTAGTTTTAAAAATACTACTGTTGTGTCACAAAATATAGTTTTTTTTTACGAATGTAGTTATTTAGACCTCAAATATGTGACTCATATAAACATAGCAACAATTTTACAATTTGTTCAGATGCTTTCACAGATGCGAGCGCCAGGCCATCAGCGGCCATTCAGCTCTCGTGTCCCCGCAGAGAACAGCTTCATCTCGGGAAGTCCTTCTGGAATTTATACACTCACCTAAAGGATTATTAGGAACACCTGTTCAATTTCTCATTAATGCAATTATCTAAACAACCAATCACATGGCAGTTGCTTCAATGCATTTAGGGGTGTGGTCCTGGTCAAGACAATCTCCTGAACTCCAAACTGAATGTCAGAATGGGAAAGAAAGATGATTT
This sequence comes from Gobiocypris rarus, assembly GCA_023029165.1. Classification (NCBI taxonomy): domain Eukaryota; kingdom Metazoa; phylum Chordata; class Actinopteri; order Cypriniformes; family Gobionidae; genus Gobiocypris; species Gobiocypris rarus. Next base: position 14,144,214 of record CM040910.1, on the reverse strand, counting down.
AAGCAATTTTGAGCGTGGCGTGGTTGTTGGTGCCAGACGGGCCACCACTCGTTACAACCGAGGTATGCAGCATAGCATTTGTGAAGCCACAACACGCACAACCTTGAGGTGGATGGGCTACAACATCAGAAGACCCCACCGGGAACCACTCATCTCTACTACAAATAGGAAAAAGAGGCTACAATTTGCACGAGCTCACCAAATTTGGACAGTTGAAGACTGGAAAAATGTTGCCTGGTCTGATGAGTTTCAATTTCTGTTGAGACATTCAGATGGTAGAGTCAGAATTTGGCGTAAACAGAATGAGAACATGGATCCATCATGCCTTGTTACCACTGTGCAGGCTGGTGGTGGTGGTGTAATGGTATGGGGGATGTTTTCTCGGCATACTTTAGGCCCCTTAGTGCCAATTGGGCATCGTTTAAATGCCACGGCCTACCTGAGAATTGTTTCTGACCATGTCCATCCCTTTATGACCACAATGTACCCATCCTCTGATGGCTACTTCCAGCAGGATAATGCACCATGTCACAAAGCTCGAATGATTTCAAATTGGTTCCTTGAACATGACAATGAGTTCACTGTACTAAAATGGCCCCCACAGTCACCAGATCTCAACCCAGTAGAGCATCTTTGGGATGTGGTGTATATAGAGCGCTACGTTTGTACAGTTGACTGAATTGTTTTCTTGTGTTTTTATTTCATATTGTCCTTCATAATGGCTATTGTAGTTAATTTAAATATTATTGTTTAATAAATATTATTTTATATAAATATGCCTTATTTGGTATTTAGAAAGGGTCCGTCAGTAATTGCAATAGTCAACTTCAGTGACAGCTGCATTATTAAATCACCAGATGGCAGCAAAGACGATCTTTATGAGTGACTGGTTGTAAACAAGGAAGTTGTTTCAGCGCTGTCAATCTATTAAAAGGACAAAGAAAAAGATATTGCTTTCCTCAGTGGACATTCAAACTGATTTTTTAATGGATATAATATTATGGACATCAACCTGAAGAAGGAATGCTATATCAGATGCAAGTAATAGGGGAGTGTGGGGGACAACCTAACGCGGGGGTTAGTTAGTAGCACGCATGGTTTAAAATTTTCCACACATACCAGCATGATGAAACATTGTGTATTTACTAGTTGCCATATCAACACTATATAGAGAAAAAAATGCACCAAAATTAAAAAATATTTGGAAGATGTCACATTTATTTAACCATAGCAAAAGTAAATTTCTCACTTAAATGTATTTTTCATCTCTGTTTTTTTGTGTTTATTTAAAATAAGACAAATCTGATATTATTTTAATCTTATATCTGTTATTTAACATTTGAGATTGTTCTTTAATGATGATCATCTAACTGGCAGAAGACTCCAGCCGCAGTTTAAATCCCAGTTTAAACACTGCGTTACAATGAGCCCCTATTAGAAATGTGCTATTATATTCTATACTTTTATGAATTCTTTTGAGAAACCATGAGAAAAGGGTGAATAAAGACTGATAGTCAATGTTCAGAAATTATTCATTATTATTATGTTTGTTGTCAAAATCAAAAATGTGTGTATTTTTAATGATAAAAAAATGTCATTATTTTATTTTAAAAAGTTAATAATTGTATTTCATTGACAAAATATTTTAGTTTGTTTTTGATATTTTTTTGATTATATCAGATAACATTTTAAGCTGTCATTTGGTCATGTTACAATGTACCCCACCTATGGGGCACGTTCTCACATTTCACTAGACGTGTGAAATTAACGTTGGAAAAAAAACTAATAATACAAAAACTAAAATAAATAAATACTCTGAACCCCAAGTGGATTTACATTGTCACGGGGTGTTTATTTGTATGTTCATGTTTCATGTTTTAAGTTTATCATGTTCACAGTCAAGTGTTGTCATGCACTTCCTGGTTTGTCATGTGATCCTGCCATGTTCTCCCTGGTCTTGTGTTCTGTTGTGTCATGTTGTCATTGGTTTATTGGTTGATTATTGTTCACAGGTGTGTCTTGTCTTGTCCTTAGTCTGTGTATTTAAGCCCTCATGTTTGCCGTGTGTCTTTGTCTGTTATTGAATGTGTAACCCACTGTCGGTGAGTGTCCAGTCCAGTCCAGTCCAGTCCAGTCCAGTCCAGTCCAGTCAAGTCTTCTGGACCCAGCAGTTGCCATCCTGCGTGTGCGCCAAGGCGATCAAAGCCTAGAGGACTATGTGGTGGACTTTTGTGAACTGTGTTACCAGTTTAATTTTAAATGATGTGGTGCTGAAGGACATTTTTAGATTTGGACTAAATGAGCCCTTACGCTCCCAGCTTCCTGGGGGTAAGATCCATTGGTCCCTGGAGGAATGCCCTTCTGTTAGCTGGCTCTGCTTTTACTGTGGGAATGGCAGAAGAGCCATGCCATCCCACAGTACCCACCACACCAGAGGGCCTCCATTCCCCCTTCGTCATGTCGGGATTCGTCCACGTCCATGCCCACAAGGCCACCCGGGCTCCAGCCCACGTCCAGGCCCCGGCTCCAGCCCACGTCCAGGCTCCGCCTCTGGCTCCAGCCCACGTCCAGGCTCCGCCTCCGGCTCCAGCCCAAGTCCAGGCTCTGGCTCCAGCCCACGTCCAGGCTCCAGCCCAAGACCCCTTCGCCCTACCCAAGAAAAAATTTTGGGGGGGCAAGGGGTACGTTGAGGCCAAGAAGGCCACGCCGCCGTGGCCCCCTGAACTACCGTTACCGCCGTGGCCCCCTGAACTACCGTTACCGCCATGGCCCCCTGAACTATCTTTACCACCATGTCCCCCTGAACTACCGTTATCGCCATGGCCCCCTGAACTGCCAGAATCGTCATGGAGCCCTAAACTACCTTGACCGCCAGGGCCCCCTGAACTATCGTTACAGCCAGGGCCCCTTGAACTGCCAGAATTGTCATGGCCCCTTGAACCGCCAGAATCGCCATGGCCCCTTGAGCCACCGTTACCGCCATGGCCCCTCACGGTTCCTGATCCGCCATGGCCGCCCACGGCCCACGCCTCAGGGTCCAGGTCCGCCCACGGCCACGCCTCAGGGTCCAGGTCCGCCCACGGCCACGCCTCAGGGTCCAGGTCCGCCCACGGCCACGCCTCAGGGTCCAGGTCTGCCCACGCCTCAGGGTCCGGGTCTGCCTACGCCTCAGGGTCCAGGTCCGCCCACACTCCCAGGCCCGTCCAAGCCATGCCAGGGTCCATGTCCGGTGCCTTGGCACGGGCCTGGCCCACCATCCTTCCCCCAAGTCCGCCCCCCTAGACTTTGTGTTAAAAATTAATTATGTTTGGGCGTCTGGGGCCGCCCATAGAGGGGGGGATCTGTCACAGGGTGTTTATGTGTAGGTTCATGTTTCATGTTTTAAGTTTATCATGTTCACAGTCAAGTGTTGTCATGCACTTCCTGGTTTGTCATGTGATCCTGCCATGTTCTCCCTGGTCTTGTGTTCTGTTGTGTCATGTTGTCATTGGTTTATTGGTTGATTATTGTTCACAGGTGTGTCTTGTCTTGTCCTCAGTCTGTGTATTTAAGCCCTCATGTTTGCCATGTGTCTTTGTCTGTTATTGAATGTGTAACCCACTGTCGGTGAGTGTCAAGTCCAGTCAAGTCTTTTGTTTAGTAGTTTATGCCAAGTCTTTGTTTTATGTTTATGCTTTTGAGTTTTTCAAATAAAGTAGCTGCACTTGGGTTCTTAGACCTTGCCTTCAGTGGATCCGATGTGACATACATGAACTGACACAGTTAGCAGATACCAATGTGTACATTATTCGGTAACACTTTATTTTGATGGTTCCTTTTGAACATTCTGTTGACTATAAGTAACATTGCACGTACATGTCAACTAACTCTCATTAGAGTAGCCTGTCTGCTTAATATCTGCTAACACTTTATTCGAATGGTCTTTCAACAGACATTCTACTGACTATTAGTAACTTTGCAACTACATGTCAACTTATTCTAACCCTAACCCTACCAGTCTACTAACATTCTACTAACACTCTAATGATATTTAGTGGACATGTAGGTGCAACGCTACTAATAGTCAACAGAATATGTTAAAGGGACCATCAAAATAAAAGGAAACCCATTATTCATGTAAAGTGCAACATGGAGCAAGTCAGTATACCTTTAGATGTAAATGAAACTCAGTAGCTAAATATATATATATATATATATATATATATATATATATATATATATATATATATATATATATATATATATATATATATATATATTGTTTCTGTTTGGGACAGAAACAAGATTTCAATCAGAAACAATATTTTTTTTCTCACCCCATTGGCAGATAATTTTGCTTGTTTTAATCAAAAACTCTTTTTGATTTTTTTCAAAAGAAAAAATGTCATTCTACTAATCTAGTAAAAGCCTCTTGATTTAAGAATTTTTTTATATTTAGACTGGAAACAAGACAAAAATACGTCGTAAGAAGAGCATTTTTTTGAAGTGCAGAAAAATATCTCTGACTCTGGTTTCTCAAAGATAGATATAAGCTGAAAAGAAGACATTAAAATGAAGAGAGCTTGTGGGTGAATTTATGTTTTGGTAAATGACTGTGCGTGTGTGTGTGTAAGAGAGAGAGAGAGAGAGAGAGAGAGAGAGAGAGAGAGGTATCTGGTGGAGTTAAGCGTGCGGCACTTTTTGTGTTCTCCAGCACAATCCATTAATCATAGCACAGTGCGGCAGCCATATTCTTCTGTGTAGTGGCTGTACTTTCATTACAGGAGCCTAATTAAATAGCTCTGTGAACTGGAATCTGAGATTCCTCTGTTACAGATTATCATTAATTATGGTGAAAGAGCTGGGAGATGTTGGACTCAATTATACCCGGCTCAAGGCTGGCATGCTGTGATTCATGGCCCTCGCCTGCACACCGACGCTTCTCCGCCGCTTATCACACCATCCCACTTCTGTAAATTGGGCACTGCCAGCCGACACACAGAGAGCCATGGGCAGCGTACTTCATTACAAGCATGTTGGAGAAGCACAGACCAATTAAGGGTCACAGATTTGCTAGGAAGGACAGAGAAAAGGATTATTACTGTGTTTGTGTGTGTGTCTTACTATTAAGAAAATATTCAGAATGAATTACAGTGTGCCTGCATTTGTTTTATTTTTTTCTTTAATTAGTCTATTGCACAGAATAATATCATAACATGACACTAAATACCTTGAGCTTAGCATCAAATACACATAAAAGATGTTTGTTGTCGATTGTAGAGGGTACATTTATTGGCCGTCTATGTTTTTCAGGCAGTATTTGTAAGGTTCACCCCAAAATAAACCCTTACGTCGTTTCAACCCTTTATGAACTTATTTCTGCCGTGGAACACTACAGTAAACATTTGATAGAATGTTAACACTTAATGTTCTGGGCTGTTGCTGGCAATCGGCTGGGAATAGGATCCAGGTGAGTTGTCTGTGTATATATGCCTCCTCTGGAACTGATTAGATAGAATGTACTCCTTCCAAACTTTGTTTCTAAAACATAATTTTCGCTTGAATTCTGCAATCTCTCGAGACGCAGACATGTAAGAAGCTGACAATTCGCTGAACATGTACTTGTTTAGTTAGTGACACTTTGCCTACATTTTAAAATCTTTATTTGAATATGGCAATGTTATTACAACACTCAGCAGCTTTATAAAAAGGTTTTAAGAGGAAAATCTTACCTAGAACTTTCACTGCTATTTAGGAGAACTCTTGTTTTGTTAGTATGGCCCCTGGTTTTTATGATGAAAGCATGAAGTGACCAAAAACTACTAAAGAGATAGTTCACGCAAAAATGCAAATTCTTTCATAATTTTCTCCCCCTCATGTTGTTCCAAACCTATATGAATTTCTTTCTTCTGCTGAACACAATCGATGGGCCCCTTTGACTTCCATAGCATGTTTAGTTACAGTAATTAATACGAATATATATATATTGCAATATAACATACATTTACAGTACGTAAATGCATTACACATATTAGGCTCTATCATCACCTGGCTCAATGTGGTTCAAGGCATGGCGCAAGCGTTTTTTGCCAGTTTCAGCTCGACGCAGTTATCATTTTCACATCCAGTGCCATGTAAAAATGCATTTGTGCCCATCTGTGCGCCCATGGGCGTGTTGATCTGAAAACTAGGTGTGTTCAGGCGCATTGTTACCACATTGCTATTTTGAGGCAACTGAAATGACAGCACCATTGACCATCTGAAACCTGGTCTAAAGTCAATAGCGCAGTATTTTTTTATGTTTATGTCATACAATGCTTATTACACACACAGGGATGTGTGCAGCAGCACACAAACATGCCAAATATTAAAGGCACCAAAAGCTTTAAGCAAAATGTGTTACAGCTTTCATATTTAATTTGAGAGGCACATTGGAGGGGGCAACCTAAAGTCTTTTTCCTCTCGCAGAACTATCATATGACTTCTGAGGAATATATCACACACATCATACACTACTAGACACTTGTTTTTGTGCTTTTTGAGCTTAAGTCTGTGTATTTATTTATTTATTTATTTTGCGTTATGTCTCAACGTCAAAAAATATAAATATAAAGTTTAGTCATGAAACTCTATCAATCACTGATTGGTTCTTTCAGTTCTACGACATCAACCAACCAGAGGTCCTTCCTCATCTACGTGGCTTTATTTATTTACCGTATCCTAGCCACTATCAGCACGCCGCACATTATGAGAACTCCCATAATCCCACCTCCTCCCCAGCGCCACCTGTAGAGATCTGCTACGGGGGGTTATATCCTTCTGCAGCAGCCTTCCCTTGTTGTTATCTTGAATAAGCTGAACTTGTGTATTTGCTCAGCAGCAGCAGCGTAGCAGATCTCGTCTGCCAAAATCAAGCCTATATACATTCCATGCTCTATGCTAATAAAATGCTGTTGAATCTTTTTTCACTCCGAGAGTTGTCATGATTGGACTGCATATAATTCTTATGTTTATCTACTATACATTTAAGTTGTTATCAAATCTCCTTATGCTTAAATGTAAATTTGTGTCAAGTATCAGTGTGGTTGATAAAACGTACCCGCATTTCTGGAGGTGAAAGGTGGGGTGGTTATAACACAAATAGAAAACAGAATCATCATTTTAAGTTTTGTGTGATATTTTTAAATGCACACTCTAAAAAGTGTTGTAACTCTTGGGTTATTTTTTCTACACACAAAAAAATAACCTCCCAAAAAAGACCCAAAAGGCCAAACCAGGAGGAGGGGTTATTTTTTTCAGGGTTTGGGTAGTTTTTGTGTTACCCAGACAAAACAACCCAGGGGTTGAGTTACTTATCGCAAGCTTTTTGCGACCTCAGGAGAGAGCAGTGCAGCTCCATAAAATACAGGTTTGTTTACATTTTATTTTATCCATAAATTAGTTATTATTTTATATATTGTTTAATTTATGAGTCACCTGAACGAGTGTCATGTCTTTCACGTGATGGAAATTCCTGATGCCTTGCATAAAATTGTATGATTTTATTAAAAAAGATACAGAATATAAATATTAAGAATGTTAAAATATGTTCTCAGAACTGTACACAGATTGTTTATAGACAGATTATTTCGGCTACGAGTAAAAATTCACGGCAATGCTTTGAAGTTAGAAGTTCTTCTCCCACTGAACACGCTACAAGCTCCGGCACGAGATCTAGCGTTGTTACAGTAGAAATTGGACAATAGACAATAGCATCTGGTCATTTACGCTTGAATTACTACTAAATATTTAAATTTTACTTCTAATATTTGTTAAACAATCTTAAATGTAAGCAATAATATGTATGAAAACAATAAAAAATAAAGGAATTATCATGCAAACCAGTGGAGTATTTTAAAAACGTTTAGAGGATTTAAGTTAATCTGTAAACATTCATTTATATATGAAGAAAAAAAAAAAAAAAAAAAAAAAAAGCTATAGTATTATAGTAAAATTAATCAACCCATTATGCTGGGTTAGTCCTGGGTAAAATTAACCCAACATGTGTTCTGTCCTATATTTACCTAGTTTTTTTAGAGTGCACTTTTATATATTATTAACAAATTTAGTTGATCAAAATTATTTTTATACTATTATTACTTTTATAATTTTGTAACTCCAGTTGCCCATATAGCTATTTCGGGCCCTATAATACACCCAGCCCAATGCGGCACCAAGCAGAAGTGTTTTTGCTAGTTTCAGCCCTACTGAAAATTTAAATAGCAAATTCTGTTTGAATAGCAAATGGATTTGGGCCCATTTGTGCGGCCATGGACGTGCTGGTCTAAAAATGAAGGTGTGTTCAGGCACATTGTTGGTGCGTTGTACTAAAAAAACTAAAAAAACGACTGCGCCATTGACCATCTGAAACCTGGTCTTAAGCATTTACATTTTTTTTTATGAAAACATATTTATTATACAATAGCAAACTATTATTGTTATTTATTTTAATAACCATAATATTTTAATAAGGCTAAAGAAAAAAAAAAAAATATATATTTTTTTTCATGATTTAACCCCAGTAGGTATTTTCTCATTGGCTCACCGTTACATTACTTCCCTAAATAATCATAGAATTTTAACTTAATTATTTACTAAAAAGCAAAACTAAAAAGCTAAACATCTCCTATTTGCTTTAGTGCTTATAAATAAGGCTCAGTATACAACATTAGTGAAATGCGGAATAAGTATTCATGTAAAAGTGAGATTATTTGTGTGTTTTTAAAAATAATAATTTATTATTATTATTATTTGAAGGGTTTGAAAACCCAGAGGAGCAATAAGACATAAGAGAAACATAAGTTCTGGTAAAGCCAAGGCCTTAGCCGTTTGCTCAACTCAATATGCCACTGAGGGCAGCCATTTTAATATATATGAAAATCACCTATCTAGTATGCACTATAGGGAACAGAGCAGATTTTCATAGAAACGAGAAGGCTCTGATTGTGGGACATGTTTATCTTAAGTGTACTCACATTTCTATCATCATTGTGTAGAAATATGAATGTGGAGAAGTCTTCATACAGCTACAAAATTATGGAATATAAAACTATGGAATTCTGTATCTTATTTAAATAACTTGATTATAAAATCAATTATTTATTATTACAAATATTGAAAGGATATGAGAGAGAGAGAGAGAGAGAGAGAGAGAGAGAGAGAGAGAGAGAGAGAGAGAGAGAGAGAGAGAGAGAGAGAGAGAGAATGCATGCCTGCTGGAGGGGATCGTGCAGCTCTGCAAATGTAATACACTGCTGTCAAGACAGAGGTCAGCTGGCAATCTGAATTTTAAAAGGAATATGAATAATATTCTGTTTTATTTTCAAAAATGAACTTTCTGCCCTCTATCATGGATCCAATATATGTCTTAATCTAAGGGCCTCTGCCTGCCAGGGGTCTTGGATGCCTTTGACTTTAACACCTAATAAGGAAATGTGTGTGTTTCCCTATCCTGTCTCCTTCCTTTAAAGTCCCACACACATGCGCTTTTACGCATGCACATAAACATGGCCAAACATAAGCTATTCTGCATGTGATTGTCAACCAATAAACATGAGTTTGTTTGTTTGTTTGAAGACAAACTTTCATTGTAAACATGAATTAAGAAATTAAATGTGGTCAATTTTGATATCTTACCTATTTTAAGCCATCACTTTGTAGAAAAACAATTATAGTTTTTTTAGGTTTATTTGTTGTAATACTTTACATTATAAGCCAGCTTGTCCAACTATTGTTCAAAATGAGCTTCCCCAAAACACTGTGTCATTTCTGAAAGTGTGATTCTGAGTTATGACGTTGATAAAAAACACATGATAAAGGAACACATGATTATATGAGAGCAATCCATAACCAAGTAGGCATAGAGTCAGTAGCGTTTTTCCCTGTACACATGGAGTTATGTATGTTTGAGAAATTTTTCCTGTAATATTAGTGGCACTTTTTCCATTAACTGGACACAATTAAAAAGCCATTTGCACTAATAAATGTGCCTTTACAATAACTTTAACTATTGCTATCTGAGTCTACAACATCCCACACTGCTATAAAAAAAAGAAGAAGAAAAAAAACCAGCCACTTAGCTTTGACTGACACTAATTTTTAATTCATGAAACATCCAAAACCCTCTTATTTCCCAGCTTATATCTGTCAGACGATTACAAAAGACAGACTGGGCCACATCCGCAAGGTGCCAGATCTGTAATCATGTCAGATCGCTGCATTTGATATGATGCAGCGTTAGCTGTGCGGGCTAATGTGCCAGCGAGAATAGAGAAGTACATGAGACCTGTCAAAGCCACAGCAACATCATTGCCGTGACTGATCTGAAGCCTGCGAGACTGTCAACTCTCTGGCTAGACCAGTCAACATAAATAAATGCAGACATTCCAGAGCAATAATGGCATGGGGGATCTGGGCTGGCGGCCGCCATTACTTGTAATCCAACCTTACGTATGACACAATGTGAAAAATGAGCCTGTGTGCTGTTGTGTGCCTATTAGTGAGCTCTCACATTATCTCTCACTGGCTGATAGTTCTTTTGAGTCATTCACAGGCTTTTGACTGCCAGTCTGATTTACATGCAGGGTTAGCACCTCACAAAGAGGAAGAAGTAAAGAACGAAAAACACTACTAACATTTATGACTGTAAAAAAAAAAAATAGTGATGTACTAAATCAATATTTTGTTTCAGATAATACAGGTTTACCCCAACAGGCATTCAAGCTGAGGAGCCACATGTGTTTACATAATATTTGCATTCTTTCATATGATTAAAGCAATATGTAAGATTTTTGCAATGTGCACAATGTGAGATATTTCATGCAGTTGTATACTTACATTATCCCAAAAGTTCTTGTTCCCTGTCCCAGTTTTAAATTATGGCTCATCCCTTGTCCTTGTCTCCTATAATTATGTAATATCCTCACTATCCTCGGTTTCCGCTTGTAGAAACCATGGCAACACCGCTGTTGTGTCGTTCTATCATCCCAATTATTCATTGGGGAATACAGAAAACAGCTCACCTGAACATAGATCAACTGAAGCCATTGGCATACTTCACTTTCCATGTTCTGCAGATGCGTGTGCGATACTTTTAAAGTGTACACCTTTGAAAAAAAGAAGCATTGGCTATCTAGTGGATCAATATCACTGTGGCGTTTTCGAAATGGAGAGCGCTTCGCAACAAACTTAAAATTGACAGACTCTCGCATGTTTTTTTAATAACTGGTAAGCAAATATGTATTGTACATAATTCTTACACATACAGTTATATTGCACTTTGTTTGTACTTCAGTAATGCTTTTTATCAAGTCTGGTGACAGAGTCTATTGCAGTGAAATTAAATACAGTATGTGGTGCACAAATTATTTAGCCATTACTTGCAAATACTCTGGTTTTGTTCAAATGTACTTTTAGTACGATTGTTTTAAACACATAAAACTAATTAATTACGATGACATACAATAGTGTGATCAAATATACAGGTAGTACAAAAACTAATTTTCGTGAACATGATTCTTGAATTCCATACATCTCTGGATGGTGAAAACGACATCTCCCATTTCTCCACTCTCCTTATAGCGTGATCAAGATTCGCCTTGTTATTGTTTTGAAGATACAACCTCTGGTGGCGAAACCTTACAGATTGTACCTTTAATGTCATATACAAAACAATATTATAATATTCATTACAATTACTATAAAATTTAACATACGAGAGTTCATTTTGGTCCTCGAATGAGATTATCTGAAAAACCTTCCAAAAGTGCTGATCACCAGTATTAGCATTGGGACTGTTCATTGTTTTCATCACTCCGCATTATAGTCTGGCAACATTTCTCTCAACGACCGGAAATGGGGGAAGAGATCATTTTCGGAATACTACTGTTGTTGTGTCATGGAATGTTTTACATTTTTCAGATGAGAATTGTGTTGTTTAACAGCGACTATTTGAAAATTTGCTCTGTCATTTTCTGAATTTTGAGGCAGTTAGCACACACATTTCTTGTCGAGAACAGGGTTATTTTGGTAAGTCCTTCTGACAATTGCCAGTGGCTTTGATGTCTCTGTAGTGGTTAAACATAAGATATAATGTTTAACCAATAAGGCCTACAGCTTTGTGCCTGCAGCCAAATCACAGCCGTGCTGATATACAGTGCATCCGGAAAGTATTCACAGCGCTTCACTTTTTCAACATTTTGTTATGTTACAGCCTTATTCCAAAATGGATTAAGCTCATAATTCTAAATTCTACAAACAGCATCCCATAATGGCAACATGAAATAAGTTTGTTTGAAATCTTAAAATCTTTTAAAAATTAAAATAAAAAATCATATGTACTTAAGTATTCTCAGCCTTTGCCGTGACACTCAAAATTGAGCTCAGGTGCATCCTGTTTCACTTATCATCCTTGAGATGTTTCTGTAAGTTGATTGGAGTCCACCAGTAGTAAATTCAGTTGATTGGACATGATTTGGAAAGGCACACACCTGTCTATATAAGTCCCCACAGTTAACAGTGCATGACTGAGCCAAACTGAGCAATCAGGGGAGAAGGGCTCAGGGAGGTGACCAAGAACCCGATGGCCACTCTGACAGAGCTCCAGCGTTTCTCTGTGAAGAGAGGAGAATCTTCCAGAAGAACAACCATCTCTGCAGCACTCCACCAATCAGGCATGTCTGGTAGAGTGGCCAGGAAGCCACTCCTCAGTAAAGGCTGCCTGGAGTTTGCCAAAAGGCACCTGGAAGACTCTAAAACCACGAGAAACAAAATTCTCAAGTCTGATGAAACAAAGGTGTAACTCTTTGGGCTGAATGGCAAGCATCACGTCTGGAGGAAACCAGGCACCGCTCATCACCTGGTGGCACCATCATGCTGTGGGATGTTTTTCAGCAGCAGGAACTGGGATACTATGTTTTTCAGTGACAGGAACTTGGAGACTAGTCAGGATCAAGGGGAAGATGAATGCAACAATGTACAGAGACATCTTTAATGAAAACCTGCTCCAGAGCACTCTGGCCCTTGAGTGAAGGTTCATCTTCCAACAGGACAATGACCCTAAGCACACAGCCACGAGAACAAAGGAGTGGCTACTAGACAACTCTGTGAATGTCCTTGAGTGGCCCAGCCAGAGCCCAGATTCGAACCCGATTAAACATGAGAGATCTGAAAATGGCTGTGCACCGACACTCCACATCCAACCAGATGGAGCTTGAGAGGCCCTGCAAAGAAGAATGGGAGAAACTGCCCACAAATAGGTGTGCCAAGCTTGTAGCATCATACTCAAAAAGACTTGAGGTTGTAATTGGTGCCTAAGGTGCTTCAACAAAGTATTGAGCAAAGGCTGTGAATACATGTGATTTTTGTTTGTTTGTTTGTTTGTTTGTTTTTTTATACATTTGCAAATATTTCAAATAAACTTCTTTCAAATTGTCATTATGTGGTATTGTTTGTAGAATTGAGGAAACAAATATGAATTTTTCATATTTAGTTAAATGGCCTACAGCTGTTCATTACTATGTTTTGTGGTTTTATAACTATTTTATTGGTGTTATTTACTGTAAAATCATCTGTTCAGACTGTTTTAATGCTACAATTGAGGTTCTAATTGATATAGGTATAATAATATATTTCAGATATAAGGCATTATGTATTTATATTTAAGAAAGAAAGAAAGAAAGAAAGACAGAATGAAAAAAAGTGACATTGGCATTCATCCCTACAGGCAGCTGCTTTCAGTTTTACTTCCTTTAAACCAACTTTGTCACTCGGGGGCTTTTCTTTTAAACACTGAACTGACACACACTGTACTCACTGTGCTTGGATCAGACACCATGAAAAGAACAAACATAGGCATGTGTGACAGATGTCTTAAAACTGACTCCTTTCAACTAATATCTTAATAAAATAAAGGTTGCTAATTGTTAAGGAAAGTTTGCTAATTGTAAGTTTTGACCACACTGAGAGCTCTGATTATGACAAGATTATTAGTTATGTTTTCTCATAGGGCTTTGATTTGAACAAAGGAGATAGTTAAAATGACAAATTTTAGGTTTCACAATAACATGCTGAAGCATTGCTAAGATACAGCCTTAAAATCTTGTTGGCGTCCGGCCACTATTCACACAACAGTTTGGAATATCAAAAAGGTTTGTTGTCTTGCCAACATGTTCTGAAGATGATTTGAGCCACATTTAGCCAATTTCAAATGAATGCTGTACAAGGAATTAGAAAAAGTATGTTTTCAGTGTGATTCCAAATGACTGTCGGGTATAATGACTGGCCATGGCATAAGGGCATGACCATGTCAAAAAAAAAAAAGACTAGGCTTAAGACAGGCAGATCAAGCTCATAATTGTTGCACATATTTGAATAAAATTCATTATATGTTCATTAAAATTCTCTATATGTTCATTATCAGTGGTTCCAAAGCCTGGTCCTGGAGTACCTCCAAGATTGCACATTTTTGGTGCCTGGGACACACTAGATGATTTTAAAACTGTGGAGACCACAGACATGTTTGCGGCTGTTAAGTTTTATCTATAGAAGCACGCATCATCACGGGTATCACTTCAGAGGCATGTTTGATATTTCTAATTTTGGACTGTGGGGGCTCCAATGCGATTGGGAGCTGTAAAATAATCGTAATGACCACACAATTTAGGATTTTTTGGACAAAAAGTAATTTAAGACAAGCCTCGAATCAGCCTCGAATCAAGATCGTAAACCAGGTTTAAAATTGGGCTTATAATCTTCAACTGTGTCACCAGCCTTATCTGACACACTCATTTGAGATCTTGGAGTCTTTACTAACGAGTTGATGTGTTGAATCAGGTGTATTTGATTAGACATCTGAAATGTGCAGTGCTGGAAGTGTTCCAGGACAAGGGTTGGGAATCACTGTTTATTTTTTATTTTTTTTAATTTCAATAGCTCAAAATGTTTAGAAGAATTAGACTCATGCCATATTTGGATTGCTTAAAAACTACTATATTATGTTCAGAAATCTAGTCATTACCAGACAAATGTTTAAGCACATCTGATCAAGGCCCCTTCAACTGCTTTGAACAAATGGCATTGCACACATACTTCACACACAAGCCGATGTGCACACGCATACACACTGCATGATGATGAAGGAAAATCAATTCATCTATGTGTTAGTGCCACATTAGAGTGACTGGGATTGACACAGTAAGTGGGTTAGTGTTTCCCTTCAGCAGTTTAACTAGCGATTGGACTTGACAGTCCCAGCACAGGTTTACAGCAGCACAAGGAATCTCAAGGGAAGATCTTTCAGGTGCGTTCACTCTGTTCTACCCCCTGACACTGTCAAACAAGAGTCAAGTGATCAAACTTACAGCGTTCTACCAACACTTGGACATTAAAGCAATAAAGTCCCTGTAGTACAGTCACAAAGCACAGTGACTTTTGTTTATTATATAAGAGCCGCAACAACAACAATATCATAAGATACCAGTGTTCAATAAATAGTTATAATGATCAGAATAAACAATCCTGCTGGCAATTAATAGCTATAGAGTTAGATATTTTAAGATTATAAAAAATTCATTAATAACGCTTATGTTAAATGTTAATGTTAAATAGTCTATTATCACAATTATTATTTTATTATAATAGAATATAAAGAAATTAAGAATTGTGGTGTATATATAATATATGTTTTCTTTTCAGTCTAAATCTTTTCATTGTAAACTATGAGAAAGGAATATTGCAGATTCCAAAGATGCACACTGTTTTCAGGATTTATTCAAAACTTTAAGTTCGAAAAGATTGAATAGCGCTCTTGTGGAATGAGTGTGTGCTTGAGTGTCAGTGAATAGACTGTGTGATATATTTAGTCTCTTAGGGCCTGCTGCTCGGAGCAGATAACTATATGCCAAGAATGCAGATGTCTGTGCAGTCGGACCACCAAACTGCTGAGGCAGTTTAATGCAGCCAAAGACAAGAAGTTTCATCCTATTAGGGCTGGGAAGTCTGATCCATTTTACCAAATTAATTCTTTCCAACAATGAATCGGGTAAAAAAAAAAAAAAAAAAAAATTATAAAGTAATTTGCATGCATCATCACTCAAAATTGTTTCTAGACAATGTGTGCTGTATTACATATTCTGTATTTTGGGTAACAATTATTTTATGAAGCATGATATTTTTATAATTATCATTATTATCATCATTTTAATTTCATTGTTAAACAATTTTGGGTAACAATTATTTTATGAAGCATGATATTTTTATAATTATCATTATTATCATCATTTTAATTTCATTGTTTTTTATTAGAGCAGCCCTGGATATAACATAAAAAAATAAAATAAAAATAAAAACATTTTAAAATGTTGATATTCATAGTTTACTGTACAAAGCATGACTTATCCAAGCCCCAAAAACATTAACAGTAAAATCCTTTCAGCTCTAATGTTTTATTTCACATTTATTATTGAATAGTAATATAATTGTAATAAAACTACAATAGTTTTCACCCTAACTCTGGACCCACTTTACATTAGGTATGTACTAACATTTAAATTAATTATTTGATACAATGCACTTACTGTGTACATGTTTTTACATTATACTTACATGACATCTGTAATTAATTTCTGTAGTTACATTTATAATTACCCTGTTGACCCTTTCCTTTACATCCAATGCTATAAACTTTACCCATACCACCACACCTGTCCCTAACTTTACCTGTATCCCACCTCAATATCAGCAAACATGTTTTTCAATATGAACACATTATGTACATTGTACTTATTTTTGATGTAAAGACATAGTAATTAAGGCCACTTAATATAAAGTGGGACCCTAACCCTAACTAAAAAAACGATTTAATCTCATTCAATCCTGACTGCAAGCTCATAACTTGTGGCTAGTGGTTCAGAAAATACAAGTAGTCAGAAAGCACAATTATTTCAGAGCTACCCATGTGGACACATTGAGTCCACAGTTTAATAGAATGGAACATCATGAATATCAAAATCATTCAGTTGTTGTATATTTTTAGAAAATGTAACCAGGTCTGAGGAAGAACAGCTTCTCAGATCCCAATCTTAACCAATAATAATCAATCTTTTTTTTTTTTTTTTTAAAGAAAGGTATCACAGAGGCCACTTGTGCCACTAGCTTCAGAAGCTCAGTCGAGCGGTCAGGTCTATCTGAGACTGTAGCCCTCAGTTCAAACTAATCTGAGACATGAAACACTGAACTTCCAGGAGAGATCCCAGTACACACATACATGCTTCACACAACAACAGGAACACGGGGGTTCAATACCAGCACCAGGGGAGCAACAGGCTTATGTGGGGTCTGTTTCGTTATGACATTACTGATGGAGTTGTGCGTATGACTGCTCTGCAACTAACACTCTTACCTCTCTCTCTCTCTCTCTCTCTCTCTCTCTCTCTCTCTCTCTCTCTCTCTCTCTCTCTCTCTCTCTCTCTCTCTCTCTCTTGCCCTCCCCTACTATTTATTTCACCTCTGTCAGTTTTCCTTGAGTGCACAAACAAAGAGTTGTGTCCCATTAGAAGCCCAACATGGCAGCAGAGTAAACCAACAGCTTTCAACTAAAATGACAGAAAACATATACATACAAAACTGCTCTTATTTTCTTATGCCGTAAAGGCATAACATTGCTAATCACTAAAACAACTTTTCTATAACTGAATAAAACAGTACTGAGCAAGTAGACATTGTGAGGTGACTTACATTATAAGATCACATGGTTTTGCATGGCTGTTATTGGGGTGAGGGATGGGAGCGAGCAGGCGAGATGGTACCCTAAATGGTAGATGGTGCCCAGGCAGCATACATTGTGCATTGAGTGATTCTGTATATATTTCTCTTCCAACAAAAACTGTTCCAGGAAAAACCAAAACATCCTTTTGTCATCAAGCAACACAGATTAGAACAAAGTATGTGAGCGAGTTTTCCTTTCTTGTGCAAAGCATTCTGTATACACTCCAATTCCACTCTGTTTTTTTTTTCTTTTTTCTTTTTCTGCTGCCCTCTCACTTCACTGGGACTCTGAGCGAGAAAATACTAATTCTATGACTTCAAGAACACAGAAAAGCAGAGTGATACAAACAGGGAAACATCCAAGTAATTTTTATTACAAAAAGATAGTTCTGTTCCAGATTCCACATTCAGACAATCATAATCAGTGATTGAATTCGCTCTGCGTCCTGACGAACAATACCCCTTAGCTGTTCTAAAATCCCTGTAAACCATGGCTTCTTGGGGCTTATTGCTTTATTAGCACTCTTGGAAACATATTTGCCCAATCAGATTAAAAGATCAGAACTAACTGCTGGATAATTCAAAATACACTCTGTGAAAGGTCTGTAAAAATAGGGCACAATGTACTGTGTTAATTTGAAGGATTTTTCTGTTATATTTTAAATTACAAACACAGTGCATTGTGTTGAGCTTTAGGTTCAAAGAAAATGTCAAGAAAACAAGTAGTGTAGATCTATCTATCTATCTATCTATCTATCTATCTATCTATCTATCTATCTATCTATCTATCTATCTATCTATCTATCTATCTATCTATCTATCTATCTATCTATCTATCTATCTATCTATCCATCTATCTATCTATCTATCTATCTATCTATCTATCTATCTATCTATCTATCTATCTATCTATCTATCTATCTATCTATCTATCTATCTATCTATCTATCTATCTATCTAATCTATCGAGTTTTTCAATTAGTCTGTGTCAGCCTCCTGCGGTTGCAATGCTAACTAGAAGAGACACAGAAAGGCATGGGGTCCTCTGCAAACACTTCACAATCTATTTTCACCAAAGCTCTCTCCTCTCTGTGTCTGGTGACACCCCTCTGAGCTTGCCCGCTTCCCCACAGAGAGCAGAGGCGAGTCCACAAATCTGACCGTCACTTCCAGTCAACTGTCTGTGTGGTACTTGGAGGCAGGCAGGCAGGCAGGCAGGCAGCGCCACGGCAGACGCTCTGGGTTAACACGGAGACCAGCTTTCACAGCTGCCTGTGTAATCCAACACCACACACACCACACACGCCACATGGAAGAGACACTGATTTCTCTTAATCATAATGCTTATGATGGCCTCTGACGGTTTGTGTGTTTGCAATGTATTTGTGCATTGAAACCTAATTTGTTATTTTGTATATATACAGTAAACTTTGAGTGCTCTAAAGTCATATTTTAAATGAAACTGATATTTTTAAAAATATATTTATCACTAGGAAATGATGAGCCTACAAAAGAAAAAGAAAAAATACTAATTTCAATAGCACAGTGTGTTACAGTCAATATTCTTAAAGCATTTTTAATATACTCCTGTGGATATGAAGTGAGATCAGTGGCAATATCCAGTCAGGTTTTAGTGTTTGGTGTTAACAATCCATTCACTTAAATAGAAGCAGATATGCAGATATGATCGCTCTTTGTGTGGGTGAGTCTTAAGCCTTAAACAAACAAGGGTGCTGAGCTGAGTCTGAGCACGATAACAGCCACCAACAGACTTAGAAACATACACATAGAGAGGGGAAAAGAATGACAAAAATATCTTTGGTGACTGACATGTCGGTCCTTCCTGTGAGAAGTTTACCTTTTAATAAGTGCCTCCATCTTTCCAGGTTCTGCAGACAGGCAGTGGTCGAGCCATGTGCATGGCTTTCAGACATAAACGGCAGCTACCTCAATATATCCCACTGCTGTTGAGTAAAGCCATCTGAGGAAAATGAGTAGTTCGAGGATCAACAGTCTTTCCGGAGGAATTTGGGTGTATTTGAAGATTATGATTTCTTCATCTAAACTACAAAGCAGGTACTGAAGGAAAGAGAGAGAGAGACAGAGAGAGAGAGACAGAGAGAGAACGTTGCCCTCTACTGCCAGGTTTAGTCGCAGCCTGATTCTGGTAGCTGTAATACAGATCTGGTGTTTTTTGTTTGAACTTTTATATTTGTTTTATTCTAATTTAAACATTTCATTGAGCACCGAAGACCCTAAAAGCACATTTTCAATGTCCAGGCATTCTCAAGAACTAACCTTCACAAGCTATTTAATTGTGTAAATGTGTCCTTATTGTTTCCATTCTAGGCAGTTAACACACACAAAAAAGGTTTTTGTCAAGAAAATCAGCAGGAAAATGTCAAAAATAAAAACTCACTGGTTGCAAACTAGATACTAGGAAATCATGTGGTCTTTGTAGTAGATGCTAACTTTCTCTAGAAATAATCACCACGTCAAATAACACATAAAGATTCAGGGAATGCCCAGATACACGCATTACATACACAAGCCTTAATACACACACACACACACACACACACACACACATGTTGTGTTTCCATGTTTTATGGGGACATTCCATAGGCGTAATGCATTTTATACTGTACAAACCGTATTTTCTATCCCCTACACTGCCCCTGTCCCTAAACCTACCCATCACAGGAGACATGCTGCATTTTACTTTTTCAAAAACATCACTTAGTGTGATTTATAAGATGTTTTCCTCATGGGGACCAAAAAATGTCCCCACAAGGACAAAAATTTGGATATTGCCATCTTTGTGGGGACATTTTGTCCCCATACCGTAGGGATTACCAGTCCACACACACACACACACACACACACACACACACACACACACACACACACACACACACACACACACACACACACACACACATAATCCATTTAAATGAAAATGATGGAATGGAGACAAAGAGATAAATCTCTAGTGTCTAATAAACTAGGAAGAGAATTACTTGACTAAACATTATGGATTGGTGTTAATACATATTGACCTGAAGTGTGTATGTCCAGAGGACCACGGAAGTCCACGAGAACCTTCATACAGGCCTCAAGAATGAGAAGAAAAGCCAAAGAGAGGTTGAGAGAGCGAGAGCTCTTCAGCAGACAGTGCCCAGCAGGAGATGGACTTGCTGTAGTCACATCAAAAGATGGCACCCAACGCTGGCCCACCTCCTCTGGCTTTGAACACAAGATAAATTAAACAACAAAGACCACAATGACATTCACAGCCCTGCAGTGTGCGTTTGCTCCTGTTAACTGAACACCACACAACCATCACAACCATATTCTACGGACACACACACTTCAGTGGGTTGGATATACTAAAGGCCTTATGGTGTTTGTTTCATGAGTTATATTCAATAATAAAGGATGCAATCCTTACACAACAAATACAAAGAAAGACGTTGAGCTAGGGTTTCAGTATGGTTTAAGTGATGCTGCTGACGCAAAGCTGAATGCCTAAAACTCTCTTTTGCTTTTACAAAACAGCAGCAAAAACAATATGATAAAAGAAATGCACCAATCTTTTTGAACATGTTATTATAATACCTGTTTGACGTATCACTTTTTGAAATCCGCTTTACAGTATTCAGTGCTTGTAGAAGCTGAACTTTCTTTTTTGCTATTACAAAACAACAGTAAAGACAATATAATGAAAATAAAATTCACTATTTTTTTCTTAATATACAGTTACAAGTGAAACAAGTCTATAATAAAGACGCATCCACAAACAATAAATAACAGTGTACTGTTTGAGGCATTCACTAATACATATTAGAAAGCGTATAAAAGGAGGCGTGTTTCAGTAAAATTGCCAATGCTAAACAAATAGTTACATTTAATATTAATAATATACAAAATTGTGTGCCATACAATTTACTTAGTTTATTAACCTAACTGTATAAGATAATATTGTAGATATATGTAATTAGTATATTACAACATTAATCACAGAATTATTACATAATTCACTTGTCAGAGTTCATAAAAGGCAAAAATGCACTTCAAATTAAAGCAGCAGCTATAAATGTGTTGTTGAGAATAAATATTTGTTTGTGCACTATTGCTAACGCTTGTAGAAATTAATCATTAACAATAGTAAATTTAAGATAATGTTAGCTTATGAAATGATTTTGCTTTAAGACTATGTGTACTTTCTGTTGGACATAAGAGTCACCAGAGCAACAGCCAGAGGTTGTGGTAGGTATAACAGATCCATATGAGAAAGTGTTTTGCTATGCATTTTGCTGTGCTCTTAGAGTGCTTGTGTATGTGTTAACAAAGAAGCAGTCTTTTGTCCAGGAAATTGGAGGGTGATGTTGCGACGAAGCACAGCTGACCAGAAAATCATCTGACTCCCAAAGAAAGACAACTTATGTATTTTTGTGTATAAATATTGGGTCAGGAAAGGCAAGTTTGTTGCAGACTTCCTGAACAAACCTTGCATAGGATTGTGTAAATCAGGGACAGTTCTGACCCAGAGCTCTGTATGCTATCTTCATCTGACTTACTTATTCATTAAAGAGTTAAACTATATTTTGTTCCTGCTCTCCTCATTCAACGAACACGCGGACTCGAGGAATTGATGCGAGTCCAACAATTGGTGACCCGATCGTGTGAGGGGAGTCCGAGGAGGAGTGGACAATCTCTGATCTTCTCTTGACATCAGGCCGGCCTGAACCAAAAGAAAGGTAAGCAGACACCTGTTTTCTATATCAAAGTCTGCAATTGGCTATTTTCTAAATTATGATGTCAAGAGTGGTGAAGTGATTGAAACATTTTTTATGTGTGGATAAGTCATATGAAGAAAGTATAAAATATAAAAATAGCGTCAGGGACGCAGTGTCTGGGACACAAAGTAATTAGCGTCAGGGACGCGTGTCTGGGACACAAAGATTTGGGCCAGGACCAAAGGCCTGGGGCCTATGTCACTGACGAGTGAATAAAGGTACCTGGGAAGATCCCAGGGAGTGGGGTGAGAAATCTACCACACGGTCCGACCCCTGAAGACCGCATTCAGAAAAGTACAGTAGTACAAACTAAAAAAGAAAAGATAAAATATGATAAAAGTGTGTGCGTGAGTATAGTCGAATAAAAGATTATAGGAGGAAGGTGAAAGTTTAGAAAAAGAAGTTAGGAAGGATTTAAAAAAAAGAGATAAATAAATAATATAATAGATATATAATAAATAATATAATAAATAAAACATTTAAATTAATTATATAGATATAATAAAAGTAATAAAGTGATAAAGTAATAATAAAAATAAAAGGATAAATTGTTATATACAAAGAAAGAAATATTATATGACAGGGAGGGTGCTGTGTGTGACTGGTTAAAAGAAGGCACTAAAATTACGGGTGATCCGAGTAACCTTGGTGGTATATCCGCTGGGGGCGAGGTGAGAACCCACATAGGAAAGTGCCCAATAAAAGAAGGTGTTCTAGGGCGATCAGGGAAACTTGTGAGAGCCCACATAGAGGAAAACACCACATCAGTCACATACGGAACTATAAAAATAAATAAATAAAATAAAATCAACAGAATACTATACAAGGGAGTCAGAATGGAGAATTTGATATAGAGTGTGAGAAATATGGTCCATTAAAAACCCAGTGGGAAGATATTTCAGCACAAGTGATAAGTGGAATTGAATCAAAAAGGAGGGATAAAAAGAGAAAAGAAATTAACATTCTGTATGAGGAGTTCAAAAAGATAAATAATTTAGAGGATAGTAGTAAAATAGATTTGGCAGTTCTTTTAAAAAAACAGAGAAAGTCAGTCATGACAAATTGAATGCGCACAGGCAGCAAGAGAAAAAGGAGTGTTAAAAAAGAAAGTGGAAGAATGAGGAAGAGACACTGCAGAACAATTTTGCTAAGTGGCATAATTTGACCTTAGCAGCTGCAGCTCTAGATAATTTAGAAAAGAGGAAGACGGCACAAAAGCAGAACAAAAAATCTGCAGAGGAAAGTAGAAAACAGACAGAGTGTAAGTCAATATATACAGTTTTACCTACAGCGCCACCACTCTATCAGGAGGGAGGAGTTCACTGTCAGGTTCCAGTATATGATGTAGATGGAGGAATGCTGGATGTTACTAAGGGTGGAGGAGCAAGACAATGGCAGGTGAAAGGAGGACACTTAGAAGTCAGAAAAAGGGAGACAGAGAGGGATTCTCCAGAACTAGGTGAGGAAGTACTAGATGGAGCAGATGGAGGAAATAGTGTGATGTCAGAACACAGTTATCAGGAGAGGAAGTGACAAAGCCAATAAACAAGGAAGTAAGGCAGATAATATGGGGAGAGAGTGGATTCATGAGGAATCTGATGAGTTATTGAACAGATGTACGTGGTCAGCTAAGAAAAAATTGGAAGATAGGCTCAGACTGAGACAGGGGTATCTAGGGCGTCCACAACCAATGAATATGGAAAGTATGATACAGGAAAGAGAGGAGGAGAGAACAGTTAGGGACAGAGAAGGAGATCATGATACACAGGAACTGGAGATAATAATAGAAGGAAAAATGCAAGTACAGGGACCACTTAGGTCAGAATATTATACAAGGAGCAAGAATAGACAACAGCAGGTGTCCAGAGAGGGACCAGTAACCAACTTCCCTCTAGTGGTTAGAAATGGTCAGGAGGAATATCAGGCTTGGTCCTTCACAGATATGGGTGCTATTTTAAACAAATTACCACACATCACTGAGGGTGGCAAATGGTTGAATAAAAATGCTCACTTTAACCCAGGGTCACAAACTGGCCCTTGGAGATATGAGAGCCTTATTAGGACAAGTAATTACGGCCGGACAATTGATAGAAATTGAGACAGCTGCAGGAACCATAAATTCCAGATCTGATGTGAGGTATAGTTCAGTATCCACTAAATGGGGAAACGCAATAAGGAAGTTGTTTCCTGCACCCCTTGGGGCTCTCCATAATGTACGATTTTCTCCTAAAGTAGGAGAGAACCCAGCAGCTTTTCTGATGAGGTGTAAGGAGGAATGGGAGGCCCATACAGGTGTGCACCCACACTCAGATAAGGTACATGAGGAAATGTTTAGAGTAGCAGTACTGGATGGGACCACTGAGAGTGTGAAAGCAGCCTTAAAAGACAATCCTGACATACCAGGAAGTGAAACACAAATCTGGGAGAGACATTTGATACATCACATGACCAGGGCTCTTGAAAAATCTAAGATTAAACAAACAGAGCTGGAAGAATTAAAAGCTCAGCTCTTTAAATTGCAGTTAGGTGAAGCCAGACAAAAATCAATGAAAACAAAAAGAGAAACCAAAACAGTTGGTTCAATATCCAACTACAATAATTGATCAACCAGCATGGCCAGAGGTTAATTCTCATGTCATGGCTCAACCTAGAGCTCGTCAAATCTGGCAGCAGCCAAGTGTGGGTTATAGTGTGAGGGGCATGATGAGCATGGGCAACCGAGGTGGCAGAGTGGGAAGGCAGAGTGGTCACTGTTTCTCCTGCGGCCAGATGGGTCATTTTGCCAGAGAGTGTCCTCAGGCACAGACAGCCCAGAGAGGAGGGGAACCCCAGCAAGAGGTAGAGGAGCACCAAGAGGCAGGGCTTTCTATGCCCCACCTACAGTTCAGTACACAGCACCGCATGCAGCTTTAGCTCCGAACCAGACAGGCACCCAATACCAAGTTTGGGAGGCGGAGGAAGCTGAGCTGGACTATTATTGACACAGCCCACAGAGAGACCCGAGCAGGGCTAGGAGGGAACCTCTGCTCAGTATGGAGGTCAACAAAGACCGTCTGAACTTTGTGGTTGACACAGGAGCCACATTTTCAACCTTAAACATCCACATGGACCACACATTGATTTCTGACAAAACCACGAGGGTGATGGGTTTCTCTGGGGCTTGTGAAAGACTGTCATTTTCTAAACCTCTATCTGTACGAGTGCAACAACAGACTGTTAACCACTGTTTTCTGTTATCTCAATCAGCACCAACCAACCTGCTGGGGAGAGACTTATTGATCAAACTAGGAGCTTCAATCCTTTGCAGTTCTGAGGAGTGATAGTCAAGTTCAAAGGGGAAAGATGGTCAACTGCTCACTGACTCCCCATGGAAACACAAGTGGACAATGGCTATTGTCAGATGCCAAAGATCCAGAGGGCAGACATCTATTGGGGTGAATTGTATCCTGAGGCTAGGGAAGAGCAGGGTCTGCTTGAGCTGTACTCGCTCTGGAAGCCGTGGGTTTTGAACATTGCTCCATACATGCCTCCACGACCCCCACATGTAACTTTATTTTATGATAGAAACCAACATGAATGGTATCAGGAAGAATTTAATAGAGACTTAGAGGGTAAAGAATGGGAAATTGAATGTACAGGGATACTAGTAGGCCCAGAAGGAGTAGTAGGAATTGTGCAATTGACACTTGAACAGGAAGAATGGTACATGATGCATAAGGAGGCTTGGCCTCACATCACGTTAGCCATTCACCCAGAGCATCAGGCTAAAGATCTGGGCCCAATGACAAAACGCATGCTAGATGCGACTGATTGGCTAAACACTCAAATTCCTGGGGTACAGTATTCTCCAAAACAAAAGGGATTCAGAATTAATAAGATCACTAAAAATGCAGTGACACTGCAACACAAATGGGTCACAAGATGGCATGGTAGAGAAAAAACTGATCATGACCTGGCTGACACCATGATTGAGGATCTGCCACAGGACCTATGGTCTTCAGGACCCACGGATGTGGGGTGGTGTAGATCTATGAAACCAGTGAATTTTGAATTGACATGTGATGTACCAATTTGGCAGTCCCAATATCCCCATAAACCAGAGGCTGAAGAGGGTATTGCAGACACCATTCAAGGCCTGATTCAGGCAGGTGTACTGGAACCTTCTAGCTCTGAATGGAACACGCCAATTCTACCTGTAGAAAAACAAAATACAGGAAAGTATAGAATGGCACATGATTTAAGGCGCATAAATGCAGTTATAAAAACACCCACTCTTCCTGTGCCCAACCCGTACACTGCACTAACTACTATTAGACCAGAACAGAAGTGGTTTACATGTATAGATTTGGCGAATGCTTTTATTGTTTACCACTGGCAGAACACCTCTAGATTTATTTTCTTTCACATTCAGGGGACAGAGGTTCAGGTATAGCAGAGTTCCACAGGGGTTCATTTTATCCCCTGGGATTTTTAACTACACATTGAGAGAGATGTTGCAGGAGTGTGACATGCCTGAGGGAACAGTTTTAATTCAGTATGTGGACGATCTACTAATCGCAGCAGAGACACCTGAGGCATGCGTTGAGGCGACAAGAAGAGTTTTACTACAGCTTTACCAGTCAGGTTTCAAGGTTAGTAAATCCAAACTGCAGGTGTGTAGACCTCAGGTCACATTCCTCGGAAGAGTAGTGTCAGCTGAAGGGGCAGGAATTTCTTCACAGCATAGATCTGCCATTTTACATCATCCAAAACCTGTCACGGTGAAAGATATGTTGTCATTTTTGGGGTTGGCAGGATTCAGCAGGCAGTTTATTCCTGCATATACAGATAAAACTGCGCCACTGAGACAGCTGGTGCAGCATAAAGGAGCCAGACAGCTAAAAGCTGTACTGGATTGGACAACGGAGGCTGAACAATTGTTCATTGACCTCAAGTCCGCTTTAGCATTAGCAGCTGACCTAGCCACCCTGACTATGACAAACCATTCTATTTAGATGTATCAGAGGAAAACAAACTGTCAATGGAGTGCTGTTTCAGAAAGCTGATAGCAAAAGAAAAGTTCTGATGTATGTGAGTATATTGCTAGATAAAACAGAGCAAAGGAGCATCCATGCACAAGATATGCAGCAGGCTTGGCAAAATTGTGCAGAAAACAGCACATGTAGTCATGGGGCATGCATTAACCATTTTGACATCTCACACAGTGATGGCTTATGTGACTTCAACAGCATTCACAATGTCATCATTGAGACAGGATAGGATCCTGAAAGTCCTATCATGGCCGAACTTGACCTTTACTCATGAAGGCATCAACATGGCAGACTATATTACTGAAGGGCAATCCCATGTATGTGAACTGACTGTAGAAATGGAAGGTAAAATCACATCTGATTTAGAGGCTACGAGGTTGAAAGGAGAGGTCCAGGATCTGTATACAGATGGATGCTGTCACAGATAAATTAACATCTTTGTCTTAAGTTTTTAAAACAGATTGCTGACAGATCACAGGCACCAGATCCTAAGGCTGGACTTGGTCAGGCCGCAGAGTGGGTCCTCCTGAAGGTCTTCAAGAGGAAGTGGAATCAACCAAGGTGGACTGGTCCTCATAAGGTAACGGAGAGAACATCACACAGTGTAAGGTTAGAAGGCAAAGGGGACACGTGGTACCATTGGACGTGTTGTGCACCGGCAGAACCACCATCAAGGACATTGGAGGACACAAGAGTGGCCCTGCAGGAACTGCAGGACCAAAAGGGGGAGGATACAGAGACACTTGATAGAGAACAAACAGACTAAAAACTCACAGACAGAACATTCTAATTTTGAGAGTAATATTAACTTGTACTAAACTATTGTTTATGCTTATCATTTGGTTATTCAGAGGTGTAAAAGAGTGTAAAAATGGTGTTGTGGGAAAATAAGAAAGTATTAGGAATAGTAGTGGGATTGACATTAATCATTATGGGTATCATATTTTTTATGGAATATCTGAGAGAAAGAGGGCATAACAGAGGAAAAAGGGCACCACAAGAGTATAAGATTCTGCGTAAAGGGAAAAATTTTTGCCTGGAAAGATACGGGGCATAGAACTAAATTATGAGAAGGGGTCAACTACATCATTCACTTTCGACTTATGTCAAGTAATTAATTGTGGAGGAAAAAATGGGTCATGGAGGGGTATGATGTGTATTTTGTGCTCCCCAGCATTCATAGATAAGTGTGAGCAAGGAGATTGGCCATCTCATCCAGGACCCTATATTACAGGAGCCTGTGAGAACTGGGGGCAAGTGACTAAATTCACAGGGGCTTGGACGCCAGACTTACGTTATTTGAGTAAAGAACATAGAGACTGGTGGGAAAAATAGGATTCAAAGAGATTTTCATGCATCACAGAACCCACTGACATTGTCCCTGAACAGAATAGACAGATCATCTTTCAAAAGATGTTGCATATTTCATTATAGGGGTGGACATGTCAGACAGGGATATCGGAGCATTGATTAAGATAAATTTTATAAATCAATAATAACACAACCAATACCTCCAAATGTGACACAGTCAGGAGAACATTTTGTAATTACTGTTGATTATACCAAATTAAAGCCGGAAGACATAATTGAAAAAGCAACAGGATATGGGGAAATAAATTTGTGGTTAGAATGGATAATTAACACAGCTAGAGAGCAGAACATGGAAAATTGTGTAGGATGTGCTAGGGCTAGACGACTCTGTTTATAGAACCTGCTCCACTATATCCTGAAGATGGATGGGGTTACCAATGCATGTTACAATTGACCAATGAGGCAACCCCTTCAAACTGTACCACTCTAGCATCAGTCTTTCCATTGATAAATAATGAGACACGGACAGGTCCATTTACACCTCAACCGGGGAACTATACATGTTTTAACTTCACCAGGAGAAATGTAATGATCAATTTAGGAAAATAGACCCCACTTGGTGTAAAATTGTGGTTCAGGATCCAGGGAATGTAATAGGACCATGGGCTAGAGCAGGATTGTATTACTATTGTGGTGATAGAAGGTTGTTTGTAAGGATACCAAAGAAGGACAAAGGAATGTGTGCGATGGTAAGGCTGGGAGCACCACTAGTACTGATTGGAGAAGTGACTAAGAGAATGGAAGGTAAGGCAAGTATAGTAGAGCTTAACAGACGCAGACAGAGACATGTGTTAAGTAAGAGGGACCTGGGAGCATTTGACTTGACTAAAGACAGCACCACCTACATAGATGCAGTTGGAATACCGAGGAGTCCCAAATGAATATAAATTAGCAGATCAGATAGCAGCAGGATTTGAAAACATTCCAATCATTGCAGCTCTATTTCCAGTGACACCTAATAAAAATGTGGATATAATAAACTATGTGCATTACAATGTGTTAAGGTTATCTAATTTGACCAGAGATGCTGTAGAGGGATTAGCGGGACAGTTAGCTCCAACGTCACTGATGGCAGTTCAAAACAGGATGGCTTTAGATATGCTGTTAGCTGAAAAAAGGTGTGTGTGCAATGTTTGGAGATTCATGCTGTACGTTCATTCCCAATAACACAGCTCCAGATGGGTCTGTCACCAGAGCCCTAGAAGGATTGAGGGCCCTATCTAAGACTATGCATGAGCATTCAGGTATAGACAATCCACTGGAAGAATGGATGACAAATATATTTGGAAAATGGAAAGCAATTATGATGTCTTTGCTCGTCTCAGCAACCTTTATAGGAATATTGGTTGCCTGTGGTTGTTGTTGTGTACCATGTATTAGATCTCTCTGTAACAGGCTCATCGTAACAGCAGTGGAGGGCAAGGAGGCTTCCCCAAAATATATGATGCCACTGCTGATGGAAAGCAATGAAGAGTATGAGGAAGAGGATACTTTGTAAGAGGTCGATCTCCTGTTTCAGGAGATCGAAGAAGATTGTTGAGAATAAATATTTGTTTGTGCACTATTGCTAACAACGCTTGTAGAAATTAATCATTAACAATAGTAAATTTAAGATAATGTTAGCTTATGAAATGATTTTGCTTTAAGACTATGTGTACTTTCTGTTGGACATAAGAGTCACCAGAGCAACAGCCAGAGGTTGTGGTAGGTATAACAGATCCATATGAGAAAGTGTTTTGCTATGCATTTTGCTGTGCTCTTAGAGTGCTTGTGTATGTGTTAACAAAGAAGCAGTCTTTTGTCCAGGAAATTGGAGGGGTGATGTTGCGAACGAAGCACAGCTGACCAGAAAATCATCTGACTCCCAAAGAAAGACAACTTATGTATTTTTGTGTATAAATATTGGGTCAGGGAAAGGCAAGTTTGTTGCAGACTTCCTGAACAAACCTTGCATAGGATTGTGTAAATCAGGGACAGTTCTGACCCAGAGCTCTGTATGCTATCTTCATCTGACTTACTTATTCATTAAAAGAGTTAAACTATATTTTGTTCCTGCTCTCCTCATTCAACGAACACGCGGACTCGAGGAATTGATGCGAGTCCAACAGTGTTCATAAAGAGGTGAGATTTGGTTTCTGAAAATATCCTGTCTAGAAATCTCGCAGTAGGACAGGACTTAGCTGCATTCTCCTCAGGATAACACATTACAGATGCTATAGGTATAACCTGTGAATAATGGACTTCTGGACATAAGCGTATGCATTCCACACAGTGAGTCAAACTCAATGAGTTTAAAGCCATTGTTTCACAAAATTTCACAAAATTCCACTAAATATCTGACAGTAGAGAGCAGAAAACATGCACATTGCTATAACGTATACATATAGGATTGATTTGAAATAAGTGTGAAAAGTAAAATGTATATAGTATAAGTTCACCCCAGCCCCCAAAGACATTTCAGCCAACCTCAGAAAACCTGAGCACAAACAATGATGGAAAAGCTAAAAAAGTGAAGGCAGCTCCGTTTCACTGGTTTTTTAACTGTGGTATTTCATTAAAAATAATTGCTTACAGCACCTTTAAATTTAAAGTCGAGTATACATGTAATGGTGTCAAAAACAAAGACCATAAAAGTGATCAGCTAACAATGACTGGATAACTGAAAAGCTCCAGAAAGCTGGAATGAGTGACTTGAACTGTAGAGAAAGACACTTCTTTCTATTTCCTTCACTTCATTAATCAGACACCCACTGGACAGACTCTTTCATTTATTGGAAAGAAATTAACAGATCATTACTTTAAATCTGTTTTAGAATAATTTAACTGTCAATGCATAACAGCGGGTAGTTATGTGTTGACATATAGAGATGGCCACTGTCAAATAACAAAATCAATAAATTTGTTACACATAATGCCAGCACTTCAAGTACAGAAGGGTTAAATAAGTGTCACAATAATCTGAATTGTACATTATTAGTAGTAGTAGTATTAGTAGTATTTTTTTTTTTTTTGGTTTGATATTTAAATTATAAAAATATGAATTCAAATAAAACAGCATCAACAAAAATCGGTTATATATGTATAAAGAATTGTTATTTCCGTCATTGTGACTGTGGCCTCAAGTTGTACATTAAGCAGTTGCTATAGAATAAAAAAAATAGAAAAGGATTATTTATTTATTTATTTGTATGTGATGTGACACATGTAGGTATTAAATGTTACAAAGCTATCATTAGCAGAACCAAACTGTTTGGCAGAGATTCCTTTGGCAAGCCACTGATGAAATCTGAAACTCCAAATCACAGTGTTTGTCAGAGTCTGTGTAAATCAAATGGCTGTTTACTGAGAGTTTAGTCACGATTACGCTGATCAGCTTCTGAATCCAAAAGATCCAAAAATCTCCTAGTTTTACATAGGCTGGCATTTCACTGAGTTTATTGGATTCCAAAATATTTAACTGAAACAAGCCATTGCAAAGACATGAATATAATTATGGTACAGATATTAATGCATATTTTAGTCAGTTTAATGGAACAAATATTTTAAATGATTTGTTTACTTTTACATTTCTTTCATATCACATAGACATATTCATCCTAAACGTGCAAAGATTGAAAGAGAGAAATAATAAAGGGGAAAAAGGCTAGTGCACAGCAATGCACATTATATTCATGTCATTTAGACGCACAGAGAGAATGACACAGTGTCAAATCTGTGTGACAGAATTAGGTGAGTGTTGAGAGAGGGGGCCAGCAGGGGTACAGAGACGCTTAGGGCACACACACACACACACACACATGCACACACACACACACAAACACACACACACACACACACACACACACACACACACACACACACACACACACAGTCACACACACGTACACATAAGCATTTTCATCACATTTACACACAGCTAACACATCAAATGAATTCAGTATAAAATGCCAGATCACTGGTCAGTTCATTTACCTGCAATGAAAGAAACTATATAACTTTGATACACAATCAGACAGCTCATAGCAGTAAAAACATACAAATAAATAAATAAATAAATAAATAAATACAGTTAAAAAGGGAGGGAACATTTAATAAGCTTGAATAAATGTAAAAACTTTAAATACTTAACTCTGAGTGTGTAAGATTTGTTATTGTTTATGGTTAATATTATATTTTGTTATATACAGAATATTTGAACATTTTAATTTTATTTAGATTTTTTTTTTTTTTTTTCAATAAGGACTCTTTAAAGAATTATTTAGGAGAAATTCAATGGCACTGTGAAAAAGTGTAACACTTTTGTAACAAACAATAAAACAATAAAAGCAATTTCTGACATTGAATTTGTCTAGAGAAGCCGAAATAATAAGGACAGACTGCTGCCCGGTGGACAAAAAGGAAATTACACTTTTATATCTCCCTTTCCAGTCAGTATGATAAACTTGAATCTAAAAACTAGAAACATGGATAGCCAAAATAAATAATGTTATGGATCCTATTGCTCTTAAAAATGTAACGAAATAAAGAAAATCTCACATATAAATAATGTCTTACACAAGGATAGAGAGGATACTACTTGTGGTTTAATTAAATATAAACAATATGCATTATTTTCCATGCAGACTTTCTGAATTACATTCATTGCATGTTAAAGGTAATAGAGTCATTCACAAGTTCAAACGTACATATAATTTATAGAGAGTAAATGTAAATGCATATGGAGTGCTGTCCGGGGAGAGGGCTTCAAGCTCGGAATTTGGTCCAACCCAGAATATGGTTAGAACTAAAAGTGTGGAGAAGGGGTGGTTGAGGGATGCTGATTAACTGTCAACAAACGGAGGCAAGACTGCTGCGTATATAAACACTTTTATTGTTGATTAACTGAGTACTCTCCACTTCTGTCCATTATCTGAACATGCTCCACATGAATCTTGATAATAAAACATTATTTCTGGAGGAGAATGTTAATGCTAAATGCATTAAATAAATTAATGATGAAATGTAAGTAGGAATATACATTTTGATTGTATTGTATTTATAAAAGCCTCATTGTATATAGGGTAATCTCATACCATCATTCAATAACAGCTAACACTCAAATAAAGGACTATGCAGTGCAGATCTTGGTGTTTCCTGATCTCCCTGCAACTTTTTACGCCAACACTCAACGTTTTTCTGTATGAGACTGACATCTAGTGGACTGACAGACACTATACCACTTGTACACATCTCTCAAATGCAGTACCAGGACACCTTTTTTGTTTTTTTGTTTTTTTTCTCAGAGAGAAGTGTGTAAGCGTGTTTGTGCATGCGCTGTGTCCTCATAGTGTCCTCATAAATGGCTTAAAATGGCATAAGAAACAAACAGAACAGTGTTTTTTATGAAATTCAAAAAGTGGCAAAAGTTTAGTTTGATGTAGGTTTAGGGATATGGTTAGTATAGGGGGATAGAATACAGTTTGTACAGAATAAAAAATAATTACGCCTATGGAGAGTCCTTGTAAACCACATTCAAGAATGTGTGTGTGTGTGTGTGTGTGTGTGTGCGTTTACTATTAATCCCCCTGCAGTACCCTGCAATTAATTCCGAGGCACAGAATTGTATGAATCACACATTTTGTGCTTTAAATTAAAATAACCAGATTTCTGAAACAGAAACCAGGGACAGGATCCCACACAGAGTAACGACCAAGCTCAGTGTTTTGACTCAATAATAGTTTATTTCTCGCAAAACATTATAGTATGCCTCCTGGACAGTTTCCATATATGGCGTGCATCTCTGCCATTATTGGAAGGAGCGCGTGCAGGACTGGTCTGCTTTTGAGGTCCGAAAGGGATAGAAGGAGATAGGGCATTGTATCAACAGCAGGGTGAGTAAAAGATGGCTTTCATTTCATTTCAGGGTGAACTATCCCTTTAATAAATACACTCCAGCTGGTCCAAAACGGAGCAGCTCTTATTAGAACCAGGAAGTATGACCATATTTGCCTGGTTCTGTCAACATGGCGTTGGCTTCCTATTAAACATTGTATGCATTTTAAAATCTTGCTTAATACTTACAAATCACTAAATGGTTAAGCTTCTCAGTAATTGAGCAAGCTCTTAACGCATTATACCCCTTCATGTGTATTGCGGTATCACAATTCAGGCCAATTGATAATAGGGGAGAGCGGGGCACAACCTAACGCTTTTTGACTGACTCAATTTGTGTACATATACTTGGAGTTCAGAGTATTCTTTTTTTTAATTTTTTTTTACCACATTAATTTTGCACATGTCTAGTACAATTATGTTGTTTTGTTTCATTAATACTGTGTACACTTTTTTCTTGATTTACCCCGAAAGAATGGAAGTGAAATGTGACAACATGCCCCATAGGTGGGGTACATTGTAACATGAGCAAATTACATCTTAAAATGTTACCTGATATAATTAAAAATATATATATTTATCCAAAACAAACTAAAATATTTTGTCAATAAAATAAATGTATTAACTTATAATAAAATAAAATAATGGCATTTTTTTAATCATTAAAAATATATATTTTTTTAGTTTGACAAACGCATCACTAAATACAGCTACATCATAGTTAAAACATAATAATAATTAATCATTAATCAATTTTTGAACATTGACTCTCAGTCATTATTCACCCTTTTCTCATGGTTTTTCAAAATAATTCATAAAAGTATAGAATATAATAGCATATTTCTGGCTCATTGTGACGCAGTGTTATAACGCACCCCACCTGCGCAACTGGGATTTAAACTGCAGCTTGTGTCTTCTGCTGGTTAGATCAGCATTAAAGAACAATCTCAACTGTTAAATAACAGATATAAGATTAAAATAATATCATATTTGTCTTATTTTAAATAAACACAAAAAACAGAGATGAAAAATAAACTTAAGAAAGAAATTTACTTTTGCTATGGTTAAATAAATGTTCAGTGACATCTTCCAAAGAAATTTTTTTCTCTACATAATGTTGATATGGCAACTAGTAAATACTCAAAGTTTCATCATCCTGGCATGTGTGGAAAGATTTAAACCATGCGTGTTACTAACTGACCCCAGCGTTAGGTTGTGCCCCATGCTCCCCGACCTAGAATATCAAAATCAACTGCTGCCAACTGTCTTCCTAGTATTGTTTAGTTTAAATCTGGACTAAAAATGCATCTCTATATGACAGCATACACATTGAACATTACCAATTTATATTATTCAAATCAGTTAAATAATTGTTAGGCTCCAGTAACTAGGTCAGCCAGAATGGGAACACGTCATATAACACTTAACACTTAATGTACTTCATACTTTACATCATAAGAAGAATGGCATTTACGTTAACATTAGTCTATCTGTTTATCCCTAGGTTTACTGTAGTCAGCCGTATTCAGGCCGTATCCAGATAAGATGGTGGACCTGCGCTAAGACACGACTACAACGCATCCCGAAGTGTTTCCAGAAATCAACTAGACTCTCCCCTGTGAAGGCCTAATGGACACATTAGTGCCAGTGGCACTAATCCTCAACTAGCGCATCTCCGGCATGATGACTGCGATCTTCAACCAGATGGAACTGGACAAATATTTGGAATATTTTTGAATATAACTTACCCATCACCATCTATTGTCTAATATTTCCTATTAAATTAAATCTGACATCGCTAGCTTTTAATCTAAATCACTAACACGTATTAGCATTTCACCAGCCTGTTAGCCTGTTTTGTTGTGTGACGTAATCAGCTAGTACAGGGAATAAAGATGGAGGATGTCTGTGTGGTTCAACCTGATAAAAATAGCAGGGTTACAAATATGGCGACAAGGAAGTCAAGTCACCTTAATTTATACAGTGCTTGATACAATACAAAATAGATTAATTGATGCAAACAGTTGTTTTTGGCTGTACAGCAGCTCAAAGAGAGAAAAAAAGTGTCATTGCTCAGTTGAAGTCAGTTCAGTGTTAATTCAGTTTCAATCAAAAGATCATCAATTATTAAATTAGTACATTTAATCTATTAAGTAGTTCTTCAGAAAAACTGTAATATCGTCACCCGTCTTAGTTCAGTTCTCATTCAATAGTGTCAGTACAGTCAGATCAATAATATTGTTGAATATTAAGTGTCCCCAAATAAGTAAGCCAGAGGCAACAGTGGCAAGGAGCCCAAACTCCATCAGGTGACAGAATGGAGGAAAAAAACCCTGGGAGAAACCAGGCTCAGTCGGGGAGTGGGCAGTTCTCCTCTGACCAACAAACAGACTGCATCACAAGTCAGAAATCAGATTGTGGATTGGGAGCATTCAATTATTTCATCCAATGCTGGATGTTACAACAAAGACTCATTTTTTTAGTTAAATCTGAATGTGAGATAGGCGTGCAAGTTTAACACTTGTTCGCACTCTAGAAATTACAGTGAAGTGCAAACGTGTGCAAATCTCTCCAGAACTGAGGTACAAGAGACAGTAAGTCATGTCCAAAAATTAAAAAAAATTGATCAGAAATCAGAAAAAACAAATGCAATATAGTAAAGGAAGAGCAGATTTGGACAACAGTGGAAAGACAGGTAATCTTGCAAAAGATTATAAATGTCCCACAAGTGGAAAATCATGCAGAAAGTGCAATGGAAGAGACCATTTCACAAAATTGTGTAAAAACAAAATAAAGTTCTATCAAATGAGAAAAATCACGTTTACATTTCCTGTAAGAGAAGAGAGCAACATTGAAAAAATAAAATTCTAAATAGGGGGCGTCAGATAACCAATGTTAGTTAATTCAGGTGCAACAAGCAACATAGTGGATAGAAGAACATGGGGAATGCTTAAAGAAAAGAAGATTATCAGATAATAATAACATTAAAAAAAACCTTGCCAGTGAAATGAATTTTCTGCTGTAGGAATTAAAAAAAAAAGGCAGCACAAAAGCTGAGTTTGTAGTTATTTGCGGGCATGGGGAACCACTGCTCGAAAAGACACAACAGTTAAATTAGGAGTTCTGAGGATTGGAGCTAATCTTGCAGTGGTGAGTGATGTGAAGTCAATGATATGACAGAAATACCCCCAATTGTTCTGCGGAGTAGGCAAATTAAATAAAACAAATCAGCCTGCATATAGACAGCACAGTGACTGCAGTTACACAGCAGCTTAGGTGTGTTATGTTTCACCTCAGTGAGGCTGTTGAGAGAGAAAAAAAACTGCTAAACTGTCAGTGGAGCACCTCCTTAGGTAAGTGCATTTGTCATTTTGCCCAAATTGAATGTGGAAAAAATGATGTGCTTAGACATGAGACAAGTGAACACTGCAATCATTTTTGTGAGGTTACCAATTCCCACAGTGAATGAACTATTGCAAGGATTGAATGGATCAGTCACAGTCAGCAAACTAGACCTGAAATAGGGGTATCATCAGCTAGAATTAACCCCAGGGTCACACCCGTCGCCATTCACAATGGCATACAGTATATAGGTAAATACTGGTATTTGGAGTTTTTTCAGCAAGTGAGCAGTACCAGCACAAAACTGTTCTGCCACTGTTCTACTGTAGCTGCCATCGCAGGAATAGAGAACCATCATCATCCATGCACCTAACAAATTATTAAAAAATGCACGCAGTACTAAAGAGACTGGAAAGCTGTGGTTTGGCTGAATGTATAGAACAGCCAGTTTAACATGGACAAATTGGTTTTATGGGCATGCTCTTGACAGAGAAAGGCATAAGCTCCACAGCAGAAAGGGTGAGAGCAGTCGTGGAGGCACAAGAGCTTGAGAGTGCTTCAGAGGTGAGAAGTTTTCTTGATTTAGCTTGCTATAGTTGCCATTTCATACCTCAGTCCATAAGTATCTCAGAATCTTAGCGCAGACTGACAAAAAAGGACACCACATTTAATTTCTGTCAGGACAACTATCATCAAAGATGATTGACAATTAACATACAGTTTGGATTGGCAGTATAGTTAAGTTCTGGGCAAGAACTCCCTTTATTTCCATGCAGCCTAGCATGGATAAGAGCAGGGAGAGCAGCGCTAACCCCCTCTTAGGGTAAACAAAACAGAACCAACATAAATGTATTGCAGATATTATTAATGTTCAATGATTTAATGCACACCATAATTCGAGAAATTTGTCTGATTCAAAGGGAAATCAGAAGGCCAAATCCTGATTGGATGAGAGGAGGAGCTGAGGATGGAAGAGTGTAATTAGGTCCTAAGCAACGCAGCAGCTTCTGATAATACAGAAGGACCTTTATATATGAATGCTGTGATAGACGTCATATTCCTATATTTAGACATGGAAAGTTGACTCTCAGCTGATGCGAGCTTGACTGACGTGACCTGCCAGAACTAACGCTTGATTTGGGGACTGAGCAAAAGAAAGCTTTCAAAATTTTCAAAGATAAGTTGCCTGTAGCCATGACACTGGCTTATTTTGACAAAGACGCATTAACAAAAGTCATTGCTGATGCTAGACTGAAGGGCATCAGAGCAGTACTAGTGCAAGAACAAAGAGAAGGAATGGTTCATGTCTACTATGTTAACAGGAACTTGACAGATTGTGAACAGTGGTAACAGTATTGAAGATAACTGTGATATTTAAAAAAATGAAATATCATTATTGTGTTAATTTTGGGTGTTGCAATATACTGGCATACATGTATGGTAATATCGCATAAATTATCCAGTACAATTATCTGGTTGACGTCCCACTCCCAACATACGGTATTGGTGGCGGTATTGCACCTTAATGTTGGTTTCCCTCTGTCATGAAACACAAGCATACACAGCACGCAGCTGCTACTGCTGCGTAAAAGCATTTTGTCGGATATGACAGACTCTAACTGCATTCCAAGAAAGTTAGCTCGCCTGTGTGGAAGTTTTTGGGATTCCATTAAAAATGACTAGTTAATACCCCAGTCTGCTGGACTTGCCAATCAATAGTGAGCGCAAAAGGGGGCAAAACCACCAACCTGTTCACCCACTTCCACCTCTGTTATCTTGCAGATTTGTCCACTGTACAGAGAGTAAGTTGCCATTATTTTGTTAGACCTGAAACAGGAAATGTAAGTGAAACAGGGTAAAAACAGGGTAAAAATCTCTGGGGCCCCCAGAGATTGGTTTTATTAGTAGTAACAGTATAATTGTAATTTAATAGAAATTACGTTCCAACGCGAATGGCTTTTCAGTGCGAGCTCGCTGGGTCTATGTGTCCTGTGTTAAACTGCTCTCCAGTGCGAGCTCGCTGGGTCTACGTGTCCTGTGTTAAACTGCTCTCCAGCGTGAGCTTGCTGGGTCTACGTGTCCTGTGTTAAACTGCTCTTCAACCCAACCTTGCTGGTTCTACGTGTCCTGTGTTAAACTGCTCTTCAGCGCAAGTTTGCTGGGTCTACGTGTCCCGTGTTAAACTGCTCTCCAGTGCGAGCTCACTGGGTCTATGTGTCCACTCAGCTCTATATTTCTTCACACCCTGACGAAACTTACCAATTCACAAGATTAACGGAATGCATAGCTGATATTAAAAATTGGATGAATAGTAATTTCCTGCAACTTAATTCAGATAAAACTGAATTTTTAATTATTGGACAGAAAAGCTCCACAAGTAGTGCCCTAGAATACTGTCTAACCCTCGATGGCTGCTCTGTCAAGTCCTCGCCGCCAGTGAGGAACCTGGGTGTGCTCTTTGATACCAATCTTTCATTTGAAAGCCACGTTTCTAGCATCTGTAAAACTGCATTCTACCATCTTAAAAATATATCTAAATTACGCTACATGCTTTCAATGCAAAATGCTGAACAACTAGTACATGCGTTCATGAGCTCAAGGCTAGATTATTGTAATGCTCTACTGGGTGGTTGCCCTGCTCGCCTAATAAATAAACTCCAGCTGGTCCAAAACGCAGCAGCTCGAGTTCTTACTAGAACCAGGAAGTACGATCATATTAGTCCAGTTCTGTCAACACTGCACTGGCTCCTATTAAACATCGCATAAATTTTAAAATCTTGCTTATTACTTATAAAGCAATAAATGGTTTAGCTCCCAGTACTTAAGCGAGCTCTTAACGCAATATACTCCATCACGTCAATTGCGGTCTCTAAACTCTGGCCAGTTGAAAATACCTAGAATATCTAAATCAACTGCAGGCGGTCGATCCTTTCCTATTTAGCACCTAAACTCTGGAACAGTCTTCCTAGCATTGTTCGGGAAGCAGACACACTCTGTCAGTTTAAATCTAGACTAAAAACACATCTCTTTACTATGGCATACACATAGAACATTTTTAACTTTCTTTATTCAAATCAAATGACTGATTGTTAGGCTGCATTAACTAGGTCAGCCGAACCGAACACTTCCCATAACACCTGATGTACTCGTTACATCATAAAAAGAGTGGCATCCACACTAATGTTAGTCTCTCTGTTTATCCCGAGGTTTACTGCAGTCGGCCGGATCCAGGCCGTGTCCGGATCGGATGGTGGACCTGCATCTGGACATGACCAGCTCATCCTGGAGTGTCTGCTGAGACCGTGTCCATTAGTGTCTCCTCTGAATTCGCCTCACCGAACGCGTGATCCTCAATTAACCCGCCTCCGCGCAATAACTCCGATCTTTCAAGTATTCATATTCTGTGTAATCGACGCGCCATCCTAAATGAGCCCGTCCTCGCAAGGCCATACCCAAAATTTCGAATATTCCTATCTAATATGATTTAAGACCTGCAAGGTTGCCAGAGTAATAATTATACACTGTTAATAATAGGCCAGAGGAGAACTGGCACCCGACTGAGTCTGGTTTCTCCCAAGGTTTATTTTTCTCCATCATGCCCTGATGGAGTTTTGGTTCCTTGCCACTGTCGCCTTTGGCTTGGCTTGCTCAGTTGGGGACACTCAAATTATGATCCAAGTTACTCAACTAAATATACAAATAGAATTTATTAATTTGGTCATATATAATTCTATAAACTATCCAAATTAAACTAGCCAAATCAAATTTTGTTGCAATGTTGTCCTGTTTAACACTGTGAAGCTGCTTTGAAACAATCGTCATTGTAAAAGCGCTATATAAATAAAGTTGATTGATTGATTGATTGTCCTGTGTTAAACTGCTCTCCAATGCAAGCTCACCTCGGTTTATGTGTCTGGCATTACATCTGCTCTTCAGCATGTATTTGTTTTGATTTGTTGTCTTGTTATACTTGTTTCCTTATTCTTTTGTTATTGTTTTGTTACGCCTTTTCAGTTCATCTAGGTTTAACAGTATTATCTTGTTTATTTTGAAAACTGTTTGGATAAATTTTGTCTTTAGTTGCAGGAGCCAAGGTTTCAGGCCAAGCCGCTAGTAGGCCCTCGTGTGTTGTGGTGGGATTTATCACAGAGTGCAGTGCGTTTTGTGTCTGACCCGATGTGTGTGTGTGGTTTGAGACTGGTGCACAAGGTGGTAAGGTTTTGATATAGGAGCTTGGTGCTCACTAAACTAGCTCACCTGCCATTGGTAAGCCTTTGTCTCCTTGCCGGTTCCAGTCTCTTCTGTGTCTATGCTGATCTGGCCCTCTTTTTAAAATGTTTTTATGATTATTGCTGAATATTGTAAAAATAAAACATTTGTATTTTTTGGTATCCATTTCTCCAGCCCTCTCCTTCCGAAACACAAACCTGTGTCCTTTTTGGGTATGCGATTAACTCATAAATACTAATATTTCCCTGGTCATCAGGGTGGCGTAGTCTGCTACATTTTATGAGTTTTCCCACTCCGCCACTTTTACCTCTCAGTCTATACGAATATAATTCTGCTAATTGAAATGTTTTCATGCAAAGAATACAATTGTCATTACACTGATGTTTGTTAGCTTTTTAATTATATTATCCAAAGTTAGGCTACATCAGCTGGCAAACCATTATGGAGTCTATTTAAAGAATACAATTGTGAATGATTGTGGAGGGGAGTTTGGTCAAACTATGGTAGCGATACAGCGAATTGTTGTGCTAAATCAAAGACGATGAGAGATCCACCAAAGCAACCTCCTAAGGTATTGCTAGGGGAACACGCCTAGAATGGGTATACATTTAGTTAAGTTATACCTTTTTGGCGGTTTTCTATTACCAGTCAAGTCAAGTCAAGTCAAGTCAACTTTATTTATATAGCGCTTTTAACAATGCAGATTGTTTCAAAGCAGCTTCACAGTGTTAAGCAGAAAAATAATGCAACAGAATATATTTTGATTATCATACAGTAACAATGTGGGCTTTAGATCAGTAATTTGGTCTATATGGTTAATTTAGTTTAATAATTAGATTTATTTTGAAATATATTTGAAAAATAGTTTTTCCCAGACTGAGCAAGCCAAGCCAGAGGCGACAGTGGCAAGGAAACCAAAACCCCATCAGGAGACCTAATGGAGAAAAATAAACCTTGGGAGAAACCAGGCTCAGTCGGGGTGCCAGTTCTCCTCTGGCCCATTAACAAACAGCGTATTATTATTATTAAAGTTTTAAAGGTAAGAGGTCATAATCGATCTGAATATTCGAAGATCTGAGGCAACACGCCGGAGACGGGTTTATTGAGGATGATGTATCGATTAAATAATAATAAAAATAAAAATTGAAATATCGGAGTCATTACGCCGGAGACAGGTTTTTATTGAGGATGCCGTATTGATTAAACAATTACTAAAATGTAATATTCGAAAGATCGGCAACACGCTGGAGGCGGGTTGTTTTGAGGATGACATCGATTTAAAGAATTGTTAACTAGGACTATTCAAACAATCGGAGTGATCACGCCGGAGACAGGTTTATTGAGGATACCGTGTCGATGAGGCAGCTTAAGGGAGAGTCTAAATGACACGGTCTCTGCAGACACTTCAGGGTCACGTGTTGGTCACATCTGGGTGCAGGTCCACTGTCTGATCTGGATACAGCCTTGATCCGGCTGACTGCAGTAGACCTCGGGATA
This sequence comes from Gobiocypris rarus, assembly GCA_023029165.1. Taxonomy (NCBI): domain Eukaryota; kingdom Metazoa; phylum Chordata; class Actinopteri; order Cypriniformes; family Gobionidae; genus Gobiocypris; species Gobiocypris rarus. The sequence goes on along the minus strand of CM040910.1, from coordinate 14,100,293 downwards.
AAACAGAGACACTAACATTAGCGTAGATGCCATTCTTCTGATGATGTTGCGAGTACATCAGGTGTTATGAGAAGTGTTCCCAGTTCCAGCTGACCTAGATAATGCAGCCTAATAATCATTTAATTGAAAAAAGTGTTTTATGTGTATGCCATAGAAAAGAGATGTGTTTTTAGTCTAGATTTAAACTGACAGAGTGTGTCTGCTTCCCTAACAATGCTAGGAAGACTGTTCCAGAGTTTAGGTGCTAAATAGGAAAAGGATCGACCACCTGCAGTTGATTTTGATATTCTAGGTATTATCAGCTGGTCAGAGTTTAGAGACCGTATGTCTACACGTGATGGAGTATAATGTGTTAAGAGCTCACTCAAGTACTGGGAGCTAAACCATTTAGTGCCTTGTAAGTAATAAGCAAGATTTTAAAATGTATGCGATATTTAATATTTAATATGCGATATTTAGGGAGCCAGTGCAGTGTTGACAGAACCGGGCTAATGTGTTCATACTTCCTGGTTCTAGTAAGAACTCGAGCTGCTGCGTTTTGGACCAGCTGGAATTTGTTTATTAAGCAAGCAGGGCAACCACCCAGTAGAGCATTACAATAATCTAGCCTTGAGCTCATGACGCATGTACTAATTGTTCAGCATTTTGCATTGAGAGTATGTGCCATAATTTAGATATATTTTTAAGATGGTAGAATGCAGTTTTACAGATGCTAGAAACATGGCTTTCAAACGAAAGATTGGTATCAAAGAGCACACCCAGGTTCCTAACTGACGACGAGGACTTGACAGAGCAGCCATCGAGGGTTAGACAGTATTCTAGGTTACTACTTGTGGAGCTTTTTTTGTCCAATGATTAAAAATTCATTTTTTTCTGAATTAAGTTGCAGGAAATTACTGATCATCCAATTTTTATATCATCTATACATTCCGTTAATCTTGTGAATTGGTTAGTTTCTTCAGGGTGTGAAGAAATATAGAGAATGAAATCTAACGCCATGCTTCCTAATAATATCTCCCAGTGGTAGCATGTACAGGGTGAAGAGCAATGGCCCTAGCACTGAGCCCTGCGGTACTCCATACTGAACTTGTGATCTCTTCATTTACTGCTACAAATTGATAACGGTCAGATAGGTATGATTTAAACCATGCCAATGCAGGTCCACTAATGCCTACATAATTTTCGAGTCTATTCAAAAGAATGTTGTGGTCGATAGTGTCGAATGCAGCGCTAAGATCGCGTAACACTAACAAAGGGATACAACCACGATCGGATGATAAGAGTAAATCATTTGTAACTCTGATGAGAGCCGTCTCAGTACTATGATACGGTCTAAATCCTGACTGAAAATCCTCACAGATACCATTTCTTTCTAAAAAGGAACATAATTGTAAAGAAACTGCCTTTTCAAGTATTTTTTGAAAGAAAGGGTAGATTTGAGATTGGCCTGTAATTGACAAATTCTGTAGGATCAAGTTGCGTTTTTTTAATAAGTGGTTTAAATAAACTCTGTGTTTCACTGTCTCCAGTTCTCCGTGTCATCTCTGTTTGTAACACACACAGGCCTCTGTTCGGGCCTCTTTTCGAGTTATACAACTCCAGTTTAATTTACTTTTGGGTGCAATAACTTTTATATTGAATGTCAAGTCTGTGTTTTAGCAACAAAAAAAAGGTATGTGTCCAAAAACACATACTGAGTAGGAGCTACATGACATAGGCTAAATTACTTTTCTGGTTCACCACCCAAACAAAGACAAAACCTTACACTAATCTCACAAAATCATGTATTCCACAAGTATGTAATCATATCAGTGCAATTTAGACAAGTCCAATGGATTCATAGACCCTGAAAACATGGGGTTAGACACCAAGATTACTTGGCTAGGTCAAATAATGAAGGAGTTAGTATTATTTTAAGGGCTTCCTGCCTATCTTGGATGCCATTTTGAAAATTACACCTTCATAGTGGTCAAACTTTGTTAAACTTTTAGTATGTTATCAAGGACACCTAATACTACAAAAAAAGCTGAGAAACCTTTTGTTCGAATTTTTTGAGGGTTAGGTGTTTTTTTTTTTTTTCATATATGCAGCCGCCTACTAGTATCATGTATACTTAACCCTCTGGACCCTTAGGCTATTTTGTGGCCCTGAAGATGTTTGACATGCTCTGACATTTGTGTTTTTTTTTCAGTTGGTTTAAAGCATATCTGGTCTTCAGCTGCACGTGTCGCACCTCAGCGACGTCATCAGGAAGCTTCCACGCGCCAGTTCTTCCCTCTGAGAGCGGCTAGCACCGGGAGAAATATAAAACATGGAGTGGATAACAGTGTACTGCGGAGCTTACAGAGACTTCCACAATCAGCTCTGTCTCCCCCCACTATGGAATTATTCAACACACAATCCCTCACCAATAAATCCCTGCTCATCCACGATCATATTCTGGATAAAGGACTGGACTTCATGTGCCTAGTGGAAACTTGGCACAAAACTGGGGACCATTTAGTGCTCAATGAAGCCTGCCCCCAGGGCTATGGCTACTTGGAAAAAGCTCACAGCTCCGGACGTGGGTGGGTGGTTTTGCCGTCATTCATCGGGATGAACTGAAACATTCTCCTCTGCCACTGCCTGATCTTACCTCGATGGAATGTTTAGCCTTCAAATGTAAACCCCCGTACTCCATGACAGTGCTTCTCATATACCGCCCCCCCCCCAAACCACACTCCTCATTTCTCCTTGAAATACATGATCTACTTACATCACTCTGTTCCATGTCAACCAGAATTGTTATTCTTGGTGATTTTAATATCCATATTGACAAACCCTCCTGTCATCTTGCAACAGAGTTCCTGAGTTTGATTGATTGTCTTGGTCTCCAGCAACATGTGAATGCTCCCACGCACACAACCTAGATCTGGTCATTACTGTCGCGGCCCCCATAAACAGCCTGGAGGTAAAAGATCTGGGTGTGTCTGACCACAAGTTGGTCTCCATGGCCTTTACATTTTCGCTGCCTATCACCAGACCCAAGCGCCTAATATCTTTCCGTAATTGGAAACAACTTGACCCAACCTCCATCGCTGTAGACCTTCAACAAAACATCAACTGCCCAGCCTCTGCAACACTGGGCGGACTGGTGGATCACTATAATACATCTCTGAGCAGTGTTTTTGACCTCCATTCCCCTATCAGAACATGGGAATTCAACTTTGAACGCTCTGCTCCCTGGTTCACACAGGAACTGCGGCAAATGAAAACTGAGGGCCGTATCCTGGAACGCCGCTGTAAACAGTCTGGTCTAACTGTTCACAAGCTTGCCTTCCGCGACCATCAAAAGGCTTATCTTAAGTCCTTGAAGGGTGCGCGCTCTCAATTATATTCCAACCTCAGCAATAAAAATACTGGAAATTCTAAGCAGGTTTTTTCAACTGTAAACAATCTCCTGAAGCCGAAGTCATCTTCATTCTCTGAAACCACAGTGGAGCAATGCAACAGCTTCATTTACTTTTTTAGATCTAAAGTCAATAACATCCACTCCTCAATATCTGGCTCTTCCTCCCTGTCTCCACCGTCCTCCAACCCCCCGCCCGGGAGATTGGCATTCCTTTCACACTTCACTGAGGTTCAGCAGAGCCAGGTTGAGGAAACCCGACTGTTCTGCTCAAGTCATTCGTTCCCATTGTCAGCCCAATCATCACCCAGTTTGTTAATCTCGCTCTCAAAACTGGTTTTGTCCCTCTTGCCCTTAAAGCTGCTGTCATCCGTCCAATACTCAAGAAACCAGACCTAGACCTGGAGGTTCTGGCAAATTACAGGCCGATCTCCAACCTCACCTTCCTGTCAAAGGTTCTAGAGAAGGAAGCCGCCTCCCAGCTCAACAACCATCTAAAAAACAACAACCTATTTGAAATATTGGTAACACTTTATTTTGATGGTCCCTTTTGAACATTCTGTTGACTATAAGTAACGTTGCACCTACATGTCAACTAACTCTCATTAGAGTATTAGTAGACTGTCTGCTTAATATCTGCTAACACTTTATTCCAATGGTCTTTCAACAGACATCCTACTGACTATTAGTAACTTTGCAACTACATGTCATCTTATTCTAACCCTAACCCTACCAGTCTACTGAAACTCTACTAACACTCTAATGATATTTAGTTGACATGTAGGTGCAACTCTACTTATAGTCAACAGAATATGTTAAAGGGACCATCAAAATAAAGTGAAACCGAAATATTTCAATCAGGCTTTCGCTCAGCACACAGCACCGAAACAGCTCTGCTCAGGGTGACAAATGACCTTCTTATGACAGCTGATTCAGGATCACCATCACTGCTCATTCTCCTCGACCTAACTGCGGCATTCGGCACAGTGGACCATACCTCCTGGACCGCCTCCACAACATCGTTGGACTATCTGGAGCAGCACTGCAGTGGTTTCAGTCCTACCTTTCTGGCAGGACTGAGCGTGTTATATTTGGAGAGTGAGTCCAAGCTGCTCCCTGTTACATGTGGTGTCCCACAGGGGTCGGTTCTCGGCCCAATCTTATTCATGCTTCCCCTCGGTCCTGTCATCAGCACACTGTCCTATCATTGTTATGCTGATGACACGCAACTTTATATCAAAATTGCCCCAAGCCCCTCCACAGCTCTGTCACGACTCACCGCATGTCTTGAGGAGATAAAGGCATGGATGGGAAGAAACTTCCTCCAGCTGAACTACAGTACAACTGAGCCACTACTGGTTGGCAGCCCTCATCAGATCATCTTTGATGGCCAGGTCATCACTTTCTCCTCCTCAGTCACAAACCTAGGGGTTCAGTTTGACCCCCAGCTAACCTTCAATGACCATGTTAAACACATCTGCAAAACCTCCTTCCATCACCTTCGAAACATCTCCAAACTCCGCCCCCTTCTAACCTCTGCCGATGCAGAGAAACTTGTCCATGCCTTTGTCTCCACCAGGCTGGACTACTGCAACGGACTCTTCATTGGGATTTCTGGCAGAAATATCCAGTTGCTTCAGTACATCCAGAACAGTGCTGCCAGAGTCCTTATGAGAGGCCGTAAATATGATCACATAACTCCCATCCTACACTCACTGCACTGGCTCCCTGTTTCATCCCGAATCGACTACAAAATCCTCCTGCTCACACATAAATGCATCACCGGACATGCATCGCCTTATCTACAAGAACTCATCACTCTGAAATCCTCCACCTGCACCCTCAGATCGTCAGGCCACCTGCTTCTTCAAGTCCCCACCACCAGGCTCCGTACCATGGGAGACCGAGCTTTCTGCTCAGCTGCACCGTGACTTTGGAACCACCTCCCGAAAAGAGCTGAGAGCAGTACAGAGCCTGGACCATTTCAAAGCAGAACTGAAGACTTTTCTGTTCAGAAAGGCTTTTATGTGTTGATTTTCTATTGTTATATTTCCCCCCTGTAGCACTTTGAGATTCTTCTGAATGAAAAGTGCTTTATAAATAAAATATATTATTATTATATTAATGGCTAAAGTCTGATTACACTGTATTCAGCACAACAGGGCTACAGTAATATGTTAGCAACATGTACATAAAAGTTTGTAGTTAATAAAAAAAGTAAAATCACAGAAAATAAAGCCATCTAACACACTTTAAACATTTTGTTCATAAGGCTTTTCAGAACTGGATGTTGTTGCCTAGAGTTTTTTCTTTAAGACAATGTGAAAACCATTTTGATCACCATTCATACAAAACAATATAGTCATTTAACTGTTGTAAGACACTTATTGTCAGAATGGCTGTATGCGTGGATCATCATGAATATTCACAGCTGAGGCGTCAACGACCGCACCCTGAATACCAATGAAGAATGTGACACAAGGAACTATAGAGAGTCAATGAGATTTAATGATTGAATGTATTGTTTGATCTAGGCTCCTAGCCAACATCAAGAGCATAGTACAACAATCGAAGGAGGCAATCATCCTGCAGTCAGCACGGGATTGGAAATTGGAAGTGGACCTTGATAAAAAGCTTGCGTTTCCCCCAGAAATAGTGGCTACAACACTCCAGCCAGACATGGTCCTGTGGTCTCCAACAACAAAGCTGGCATATGTTGTAGAATTAACAGTACCATGGGAAGATGGGGTTGAAGAGGCTTATGAGAGGAAAAAGAACAAATATTCCAAACTGGCAGCTGAAGCATCTCAGAACGGCTGGAAGACCAGCATCTTGCCAGTAGAGGTGGGATGCAGGGGATTTGTTGCCACATCTACCACATGGTTACTAAAAAAAAATAGGGGTTAAGGGTCACTCTCTCCAACAAGCCATCAGGTCCATGTCAAGCGCTGCCAAAAAAAGCAGTAACTGGCTCTGGATCAAGCGTAAAGACCCCAATTGGGCAGCAAGATAGACACAGATGATATGCGGTCAGGCTTAGGTCTGACTCAGGAGAAGGACGCCCTGCCATGCAGAGCCCATCAGGGACATGGAGGGTATGGTATAGAGGGGGGTGTACCGGGGACGCTGGGTACACCGTTGAGCCTTCTGGAGACGTTGTGGGCTTAAATCAACGAACGTCGATGAAGCAGGGTGCCCACCTGATGACTCCAATGACATACCTTACCCTCCTTTTCACCACTTGACACCAACTGCTACTGTCAAGAGTTTCCCACGAAAGGGATTGAAACATCTAGTTCTATTAGCTTTACTCTAACTAATTCACAAAATCATGTTTAATTTAAAATAAGTAATTTGACTATACATTTTCTTTACATAAAGATTTTAGACCTAATTTACTGTTCAAAAGTTTTAGAACAGTTTACAAAAAAAAGTCTCTTCTGCTCACCAAAGCTGGATTTATTTGGTCCAAAATAGTAAAACCTGTAATATTGTGCAATATTTTGTTACAATTTATTTAATGCATTTTCAAATTCTCTTTCGAAAAGGAACTCGCGCTGCGTCGGAATGACGCTACGGAGAGCGCCTCAGCGTGACAGGTGTTTGAATCGCTATCCAGCCACATCAATCCTATTGACGGCGCCTCTGATGTCATCACCGTGCCACCAGGAAGTATATAAGGGCGCCATGCAAACATAACACTATCCTCTTCGTCTTTAGGGAGTGTTTTGTCTTGAGTCTGGTTATCCGATACCGCATCTATGAAGTGCACCAAGAAGAAGCGCGACTTCCTGAAGTGCGCAGATTCGTGCCCCAGGTTTTTCTATGCCTGAGGACACACACACTCTCTGTGTCATCTGCCTGGGAGAGGAGCGTGCATGCTCCACTCTCGTCTGGCCCTCTTCTCGAGGGGAGAGGGGCCGGCGGCTGGGACCGGTCCTGCTCATGCTGAGGCTGAGCGGTGATTTGTGTCCTGAGGCTCCCAGCTGGATCTGGCCCATCGTCCAGAGAAGGAGGGTGTCCTTCACGATGGGCCAGATCGTGAGGGGCAGCTGTCGGAGTAGGAGTTGGACATATGACTCCTCCTCATCGTCAGCCGCAGAGAGCTTCCATCACAGCAAAGGATGGAAGTGGAGGGGGGTGACGCGGCCGAGGCCGAACCCTCCAAGCCATCCTGCCCCGTGTACGGAGAGCAGTTTGAGGTTGTGGAACACGCCGCTCATAGGCTGCAGTTGCCGGGGCGGCGCGTTAGGGAGAAAGCCGCTCATCCGAATCGACCGGATGATCGGTTTCTTCGTGAATAGATCGCGGGGGCATGGAAGTCCCCATACCTGGCTGCTTTATGGGAGTGGCTAACAAGGGGGAGGTGAAGATGCCGCCAATCGATGGGACGTTCCCGAATTGTCTCGTGTCTGGCCAGGCGTCGACACTGAGAGCTCCCCGCCCTGCCTCTCGTCTAAATGGCAGGGCATTCACGTCAGCGGGGGTGTTCCTGGGCTTCAGTCACCGGATGGCAGGAAGCAGGCCTCAACTAGGCCTCCCTGAGGGCCTGCTGTGGGTCAGTAGGCCTCACCTGGCTTCCCCTGAGGGGGCATTCCTGGGCTCCAGGAATGCCCGTACAGTTCTGGAGCCCAGTTCTGGAGCGGCAGCATCTGGAAAGGCTGTCCAATATGTGGGGCAATCACTGTACGGCAGGTGGCAGGCCCCACTAGGCTTCCCTGAGGGCCTGCTGTGGGTCAACAGGCCTCACCTGGCTTCCCCTGAGGGGGTGTTTCTGGGCTTCAGTCACTGGATGGCAGGTAGCAGGCCTCACTAGGCCTCCCTGAGGGCCTGCTGGGGTGCAGCAGGACTGGCCCGGCTTCCTCTGAGGAGGTGCTCTCGGGCTCCAGTCGCTGGGTGGCGGGTAGTAGGCCTCACCAGGCCTCCCTGAGGGCGAGTTCCTGGTTCCCAGTCTCTGTGACAGTGAGCATGGTTGCTAGCTAGGTATAGCTGGCATGTTCTTCTATCAGGTGGCTCCCTGAGGTCGTTCCCTGGTCACCAACGCCGGCATGGACGGCTGACAGGCTGTTACGGCCGCTCGCGACCGCAACAACCATGGGACAACCAACACACGAGATTAATATAATAAGAAAGATTTATTACAAAACTAGGGGTTTACAAAGTGCATAATGCTGACAACGCTGATCTCAAAACGAGGCAACCAGAGGCCAACCAGAGGTGATGTCAACTCTCCGTTCTCCTCCATTGCATGAAATGGCGACATATATCTCTGCCTCCCAATTGGAGTCAGGTGTCCTGCATCTCTGCCACCTACAAAAGACAAAACAAAACCAACAAATACCAAAAAAGAAGAACACACCCATACCCATAACACCTCCTATTAAGAGAGGATCCTTCCCAAGGACCTCTAAAACAAATCTAACAAAATATATTAATTATTAATTAATTCCATTATATTATGAAAAACGAAAACATAACCAATTAACCAAAAATCATTAACTATCCCACAGCAAACCCAGTGTAGTCCTTCTGAATCTGATTCCCCCCCTGCAACTTGAAACAGCAACTCCCGGCGCCTAGGAAAAGCCACAATCACAATGAGAGAAAAAACTGAACAAAAACAACGGAATTAGCCACAAGTACTCTCACACGGGGCACAAGATAAGGCATCAGCCAATACATTCTCCACCCCCCTTATGTGTCGAATGTCCAACGGATAGGGCTGCAGAAAGAGAGACCATCGAATAAGGCGCTGGTTTGGGGTCTGCAAAGAAGTGACTGGATTGTGGTCTGAATATACCACAATGGGAAAAGTACCACTTGTTAGGTAAACCTCAAAAAACTGCAAAGCCCAAATCAATGCCAAAGCCTCCTTCTCAATGGTGAAGTAATGCAACTGGTGAGACTTAAACTTCCGAGAGAAATAACAAACTGGTCTTTCTATACCCTGTTCATCCGTTTGCAACAGTACTGCTCCAGCCCCAACTTGGCTAGCGTCAACCTGGATCTGGAAAGGCTGTCCAATATGTGGGGCAATTAGCACAGGGCCAGTGCTCAGCAACAATTTCACATTATCAAAAGCCTGTTCACACTGCAAGGACCACTCAAATTTAACGTTTTTGTTCAATAAGTCAGTCAGAGGAGCTACCACTGATGAAAAATTTGGGCAAAAGTTCCTGTAATAACCCACCATACCCAGAAACCGCATAAGCTCTCGCTTCGTGTTAGGTGTAGGAAAACCGTCAATTGCCAAAACCTTAGCACGTAACGGACGCACATGACCCTGTCCAACTACCTTACCCAAATAGGTCACAGTCGCCTTGGCAAACTCACACTTTGCCAAGTTGACTGTGAGCCTTGCCTCTGCCAAACGCTCAAACAGTGCTCGGATGCGTAAAAGATGCTGCTTCCACGTGTCACTATATACCACGACATCGTCTAAATAGACAGCACAACCATTTAAACCGGAGGTTACGCAGTTCATCAAACGTTGGAAGGTAGTGGGCGCATTTCTAAGACCAAAACTCATTACAGAATACGAATATAGCCCAGAAGGAGTAATAAATGAGGCAATCTCCTGTGCACGAGCAGTTAGAGGCACTTGCCAATATCCTTTCAATAAATCAAATTTACTGACATACCTTGCTGAACCGACCGCATCTACACAATCTTCCATCCGGGGTAATGGAAACGAATCTGGTTTTGTCACATTATTTAACTTTCGGTAATCAGTACAGAAACGGTACGATCCATCTGACTTCCCTACCAGTATACAAGGTGAGCTTGAAAATGAAGGTTTAGCAATGCCATTTTCAAGCATATACTTAAATTCAGATTCAAGATGCTGTTGTTTGTCCAGAGAGACACGATAAAAACGCTGGCGTATTGGTTTCGCGTCACCAACATCTATATCGTGCTCGATCAAATGAGTGCGTGAAGGTGAATCTGAAAACATCATCGGAAACTCGAAAATCAAAGACAACAACTCAGTTCTCTCGTGCGGTGTCAAATGCTGCACAAAACTCCCCAAGTTATTAAGTGTTTCAGAGTTTTTAAGCTGAGGCTGCAGCATGCAATCCTCAGGTACTTTAACATCCTCAACAACTTCCACAGACAAAGCTACAGCCACAGCTACAGGAGCCTTCTCTGACACCAACGAATGAGAATAAAAGGGTTTCAACAAGTTAACATGGCACAACTGTGTGCGTCTTTTTGCGCTCAGGCGAGATCAAATAATTTTGGTCACTAATTTGGCGCACCACTGTGTATGGACCTGAAAACTTGGCACAAAAAGGAGAAACAGGAAGGGGCAACAGGGCCAACACCTGATCACCTGGACAAAACACACGAGTCTCTGTGCGTCGATCAAACCAACACTTCATATTCTCTTGTTTTTAACAAGTTACCTTTAGCCATTTGACCACCAGAGTAAACGTCGTCTAAAACCATCAACATACTGTAACAAACTCTTAGGTGGTTCGGGCCCCTGTTTTAGTCCATCATGAAGAACAGCCAAAGGTCCACGCACTTTATGACCAAAGACCAACTCATTTGGACTAAAACCTAGACTATCCTGAACCACCTCTCGAGCTGCCAACAACAACCAGGGCAAACCCTCCTCCCAGTCAAGCTTTAATTCCACACAGTAGGCCTGAAGCAATGACTTCAATGTCTGGTGGAAGCGTTTCAGAACTCCCTGGCTCTGTGGATGGTAAGCACTAGAATGGTTGCACTTCACACCAAGCTGCCGCAAAACTTCCTGAAACATATGAGAAGTAAAATTTGATCCTGGTCGCTTTGAACAACCCTAGGTATCCCAAACACAGAAATGAATTGTGTCAATGCTTTAACAATTGCATTAGTAGTGATTGAACGAAGAGGATAGGCAGCAGGGTATCTAGTACTCTGGCACATTACTGTAAACAGATAAGCATTACCTGATTTAGAAGGGGTAATGGACCACACAGTCTATAATCAAATGCTGAAATGGTGGTTCCATCGCTGGTATTGGATACAGTGGAGCTGGTTTTAAACCCTGGTTTGGCTTTCCTGTAAGCTGACATGTTTCAGAAGTTTTAATGTACTTCCTCACATCTATTTTCATACAAGGCCAATAAAAGTAACGCAACAGATGATTATACGTTTTGTTAACTCCAAAATGACCGCAACTTCACCTATGTGCAGTACGGTAAAACTGTATCTCGAAGAGACATTGGTACAACCACCTGAATACAGGTTTCACCCAAGGGTACTCCACTACCAGATAGCCATTTCCTTAACAGGATCTCATCCTCAATAAAACAACCACTTGCTGCACTCGCTACCTCTTCAGCGGACAACGTGGCGGAAAACATTTCCTTTAAGGTGGAATCCTCCCGTTGCGCCACCACCAAATCCTGCTGAGAGACAGAAGGAAAAAGATAGGAAAAAACTGGAATCAGTTTCTTTTTTTCACAATCAGACTTAAACTCTAGACCCTGGATTTCAGACACATTTTTACTCATTGCCCGAGTAACAGCACAAGTCACAAACACTTCAGAAAACTGTTGATCCACATCAGTTTGTGCTGATAAAGAAGGAGAATCTGTTACAATAGGAGGAGGTGGCACATCCCTCCAGACACGCCCTCCAGCCAAATTATTACCAAGAATAACAGAAATTCCCTCCACAGGCAGAGAAGGTCTCACCCCTACAACAACCTGACCAGTGACTAAGTCCGACTCAAGTACAATAGAGTGTAATGGAACAGGCAGAACTTGTAGCCCAATTCCTTTTATTAACACCTCATGTCCAGTACTGGAAATCTCAGAAAAAGCTAAAACAGACCCTAAAATAAAGGTCTCCGAAGCTCCAGTATCTCTTAGAATTTTTACAGGGACTTTTTCATCACTTCCGACCAGAGACACAAAGCCGTCGGTAATGAAAGGAGCATAGCTCAACTTTTCTTCATTCCCCAACACAAAATTTTCCTGCACACAGGCCAAATCATCACCAGGAACGCGTCAACCACGTTGATAACCGAAAACGCAGCAAGAGCAGATTTTGGTTCAGATCTAGAACGGGTCATTTTTGCTTTAAGAGCTGGGCAGTCTTTTTTCCAGTGTCCTTTTTTCAAACAATAAGCACACTGATCACTTTTCTCAACCAGACTTCTCTGCTTTTTCTCAAGTTTCACATTTCCAGGCAAAAAAGAATGTTTCTCCATAGAAGCACTTTCCACCAAGCCATTTAAACGACGCCAATGATTTTTCTTTACATCCCTATGAGTCAAAACATACTCATCAGCAAAGACAGCTACGGCCTCTGCATTCTGAATATTACGCTCCGTTATTAAAACAGCCACATTTTCAGATAAGGTGTTTTTAGACTGTTCCAAAAGTCTTTCGTACAGTCCGAAACTGTTGACTGTAAGCTTCGGAACTAACTCGACGCTTTTTAATGCCTTTTACCCTACTATAAACTTGACTGTCGCGAACACTAAGAGTCGAGTAGGCTTTTTGAGCTTTACCACTCAACACGCACTGTAAAAGTAGAGTTCTCTCACAATCTTCCCATCCCATAAGATCTGCCAACCGCTCAAACAGAGAAAAAATCCCAGACACCGCACGAGAGAACTGAGTAAAAAAAGTATCCAAATCATCATCATCATCAAATTTTGGCATGAGGTTAAGAGAATGAGAAACATCAAAAACTTTTGGAGTTGGACTAACTATTGGGGCCTGCAAATTCTCAGAATGGCAACCCAACTTGCATTCTCTAATCAGAGCATACCTTTGAGATTCAATATCCAACCTACGCAACTCAACTTCTTGATTTATTCAGACTCTTCTCCATTTCCAAAAGGAACAATTCTTTCTGCTCTTCAAACGACAGAGAGAGAGATGTACGGACAGGAACATCCTTCTCTCCTGGATCTCCAGTAGCACCTGCTACAGATACTACCAGAATGCCCAAATCAATAAGAGCAGTTTTAACAACAAATCCCACGCCCTCCTTTAAACTCTTCTCCTTAGTAGTAAGGCTGATTTTATACTCTTCTGCTACTTCCAATAACTGTTTTTTAGAAAGCTTATCAAAGCTCTCCTCAGTTGGATGCTCAAAAAACTCATCTAATAACGAAGTCATCTTAAAAAGCACAATTATCAACCTCAATAAACAATTTCAGAGAAAAACTATTTTCAAACTTCTCACATTTAGTGACTTTCCCCACTACCTACACACAACACTACCTCAACCTAAGCTTCATGCTTCCACCAAGAGCTAAGTGACTTTAAGCACTCTAATACCGTCAGCACAGATCTCTCTCGGATAACCCAGGAGAGACTGATACTACGCAGTGCCCTCAGCCCAGCGTCAGCACAAAAACAACAAACTAAAATAATAAACAGTCAACGCATAGCGTTGCTTCAGCCTAACAAGGAAAAAAGTCACCAATATGAGAAGACAATCAAATCCACCTCGCTATAATCTCACAAACTCGCTATATAAACTCGCTGTGGTATATACAACGTACATACCACACACAAAAGTTATAACCAACCTTCATACATGTACGACGACAACCACTCTCAACTGCCTTTATCAGTCAAACAAACAAATGCTAAACAAGAGTCAAACATACGTCTAACGCCGTAGCATTTCAATATCGCATTACAAACGTAAGTTAGGTTAAAGTTAAACTCACCTACCTCACTTTCCTCTCATATGGATGAGTGGCAAACAATCGCGATACACAAGTGACAAAGAGCAGTGATGAACCAACTCACACATCGATCCGTCAGCGTTCTCCTGCAAACAGCTGAGCTGGTATAAACACCACCAGGTGTTTCTAATTATCAAACGCGTTTTACAACACGAACACAAACTCAACAAAATGCATTAACGCCTACCACCCGCCTAAACAAACAACAACAACAAAAAAAAAAACTATTCTTTCATGTGGTACAAAAAAAAATTGAAGAGAGCGGACGAGCCCCCAATTTGTTATGGCCCGCGACCGCATAACAACCATGGGACAACCAACACACGAGATTAATATAATAAGAAAGATTTATTACAAAACTAGGGGTTTACAAAGTGCACAATGCTGACAACGCTCGATCTCAAAACGAGGCAACCAGAGGCCAACCAGAGGTGATGTCAACTCTCCGTTCTCCCCTTCCATTGCATGAAATGGCGACATATATCTCCGCCTCCCAATTGGAGTCAGGTGTCCTGCATCTCTGCGGCCACCTACAAAAGACAAAACAAAACCAACAAATACCAAAAAAAAAGAAGAACACACCCATACCCATAACACAGGCCCTGTGGGATTCACCAATGGGTAGCAGGGCTCACCTGGCCTCCCCTGAGGACACGTTCCTGGCCTTCAGTCACTAGACCGCTAACGGTGGGTTGTCACTAGGCATTAGGCCTTTCCATGTCGCCACTGCACGGGCCTCCCCGGAGGCAAGCGCTGGGACTTCAATGTCCGCATGTCCGGCCAGCAGGTAGTAGGCCTCCCATAAGGCTTCCCTGAGGGTGAGCCCCTGAGCTGGACGCTCAGTTGGCTGGTATATGCGCTGTACAAGTAGTAGGCCCTCCTGGGCCTCCTTGGAAGGGAAGTTCCTTGCCCCGGTCCCAGTGACGAGCTAGCGTGGGTTGCTAGCAAGTCTTGCTGCCAGGTAGTAGGCCTCACCAGGCCTCCCTGGAGGCGAGCTCCTGCGCAGGATGCCCAGACAGCCAGCGAGATGGGCTGTTGGGCTGAGGCCTCACATGCCCGCAGAAAGGAACAAGTCCTGGTCTCCACTCCTCTGTTTTGGTCCCCTTAGCAGTTAGCAGGTGGCCATCAGGTGGTAGGCCACTTCAGGCCTCCCTACCTCGGCGGCTAGTTCGACTGCGGTCAGATGGCAGGAGGCTTCGGCCTCCTGAGGGGATGTAGCCAGATCTCTTGAACGTGATCCGAGTTGTTATTCAGTGCTGAGTTAATGCAGGCTCGTGAAACTCGAAGTCAGTGTTCAATAAATGAAGTTAAGTTTTGAAATGTTGTGTATCCACTTATTATTAGTGTGACATTTTAGCATGCAAATGAAGTCAAAAACTTCAAGCCATTGGCTGTCCCTGACTTCTAAAAATTGGCATCGGCATCGGCCATAGAAAAACCCATATCGGTCGATCTCTAATTGCTAGTATATCGATTCTCTCAGGTTGTGGTTAAGAAATTGTGTCTGAACGAGACACTTAGACTCCATTCCTGTAACTGTATGAATATGTACTTGTGCATGTGCGTTTTCGTTAGATTAGTTTGTGTGTTTAGAATAGTTCATTAAACCCTTGTTTACCTTTTCATCTATACAAGTGTCTTGGGCTTTGTGTTTATAAGTTATTGCCTCAAACTGATCGATTGTGTTACCTAAGATCACAAACAGTGAACATAAAGTTAATGATATTATTGGCGTTGTCATGGGTAATATCCTGATTTAAGATTGATAAAATACTCTAATTTCAACATATTGGTGGACGAATAGTTGAAAAAGTATTAAATATTAATTTTGAATCATTAATATTTAATTGGATTCTTTTCACTGTAATCCAATACCCCGCTGAGTTATTTGATCCAAAACAATTCTTACATAGTCCTCTGGGAGTTCTGAAACAATCATAGTTATTGATAAGCTAATAGTGAACTACCACATTCAACTGAGCACTATTACTTACTAATTCGGTAATAAGAGCTAGAATGTTAATAGAATGTTAATATTGTGTTACTCACTCATTCCTGTGTAGTTATTCATTAATGAAGGATCAGTATTCTAAGTGTTACCCTTTCTCATGTTCTTGTTCTTTGCTGCTACACATAAGAGTTACGTCCTGCAACTTTAATCTCTCCAAACACACTTCCTATGGATGTTGTATGAATTATAGATGAACAAACATTTAAACAACCAAGCACTGTCCCACAATAGAAGACATTACGAGTCCTCAACCTTATAAGGTAATGTACTCTTACAGAAACATTCTCTTTTATATTCACTCCATCCCTGTCTTTCAGTCTACCTCTGAATTATTAATGTTGTTTGGAGCGTATGAGACCTGGTACATAGTTCTACTACCTCTACTGTAAATATCATTAGTTATAGAAAACATTTAAACAGTGAGCTAATGTAGTATTCTGTGCAAGTTTGCTTTATTTATTACATGAGAGACTGTTTGTTTTCTATTGTTTCAAACTAGCTTTAAACTAGCTAACTTTGTCATGATCTTTTGTATAAACAACACTGTAAATATTACTTCATCATCTACCTGGCATATTATAAACCCAGAACTACTGTCCTACTGGACTGACCAAATTTATCTCATGCATCTGTTAGTGAGGCAATTAACCTTTAATCCATTTCACCAAGGGGGAAATAAAAGTAGCTGTTTGTGGAAGAGTTCCCCATTGGAGACTCTCTTACACAGAAGATACATTAAAGTTCTATTTTCTTTCAGACCAGTTCTTGGTTCAAAAATAATCTTGATGTATCTTGATGTATACCGATGATGGCTTTTCAATTTATTTCTCTGTAAGATTTTCGTTTTATTGTGAACATCTATAAAATTAAGTGGTCTCAGTAATCTTTTAATGGGAATTTAAAAAATATTATATATATTTATAGTTCAGCCACAAAAATCAGGTTTGGGCACTTGTCCTGGAGGGCCACTTTCCTGCAGAGTTTAGCTCAACGCTGATCAAACTCACCTGCCTGTAGCCTTCTAGTTTCAGGTGTGTTTGATTAGGGTTGAAGATAAACTCTGCAGGACAGTGGCCCTCCAAGACTAGTTCCCAACCCTGCTCAAGATGGCACAGGCTGATAGGTCCTTTACAAGCAAGCAGTCACGTCATTACCATACAACACAAACTGATTGGCCTCTGCTGATTCTGCAGCCAATGAGTTTGCTTGCTCAACATTTAAATAGTTTGGTTCTGTGTTTGCTGCAGTCCTAGTCCCCTGGAATTCAAACTCTTTTATTATTCTTAATCATTAAACAATGTTGCATGGTCCACATTTATCAGTTCATAAATGAATCACACACGTTTGAAACATGTTTGATAGATGATGTAAGGTGAGTATTTAAGCATATAAGCATATTGTAACATCTGTTTGCTGCGGTACCCTTAAGTGCCAGATGGCAGCCTCATCCCTCACTCGTCCCTCAACCTTTATACAAGTTGATTGCAGTGAGCTATAATTTCTTCTCGTCCTGCGATTACTTCATCAAATATCAATCTTACAAACTATAAGAAACAATTTGCTGATCAGGCCAAATAATATTTCCTTTGTTCGTACAATTTGTATTACTTAAATAGTAATAAGAAAATCAAGCTTTATAGGCAGCTACGATCTTATGTCTCATTGACTTCGAAATCTGTGTGCAAGATGATACGGATTCAATTTCATGTAATTATTGGGTTTTAATAAAACAACTAAGTATACAGAACTACGATTCACACAAGGGAAATATGCATATATATGTAGCTAGTAAAACAAACAATATGGTACAAACAGGGAAAAATCAAACTTAACGAACGGGAGAGGATAAAGGAGAGAGAGAGAGAGTGCGAGAGAGATGCAGCTTTATCAAGCAGTACTTCATAAGACACCTCAAGTAAATTATTCCACAAATAGGAATGAGTGTACAACCTTTAGTGCAGTTTGATTGGGAAATAAAATACTTGCTCTGATCTGGCTTCTCGCATGTGTGTGTCTGAATTCAATTGTCCTCTTGAGTCTTTCAGGGCAGCGAGTTGCGGATATGGTTCTTGGAAGAGTTCTCTGGCGCTGATGAAGCTGTGGGCCTTTCGTGGGTGATGGAGGCCGGTCTTCCTCTCTCTCTAGATGGTCTCCCGCTGCTGGCTGAATGCCCGTATCGGCGAAGTGCCGGAGTCTCTCTTTGGCAGGAAGTTAAGAGTTAATGGTCATTCTCGGTTTTTATAGCTGAAGAAAGGGGTTGAGCTCCTTTGAGATGACCCAATCACGTCTGGGAGGTCAAAGGCACGACGTTTCTTTTGTCTTTGAAATCTCCGCCTTCTGGACTCATCACGAGGAGTGAGAAGTTTGAAAATGTATTCTCAGAAAGTTGGCAATTTTGTAATAATGCATCTTGTTGTATTTTGGAGGCGAGATTGGTATCGTCTCAGCGATTCTGGGGGTACCATGAATTATAATTCTGAGAGTTCAAAGTACAAAGATCCATAAACTTTCAAAGTTACTAGTACACAGAGTTTGATTTACATACAGTAAACAATCTAGGCATTTTAATAGATCGTATAAGGACGTTGAATCAACCAAATATATATATTTAATTGTGTAAGAGGCAATTTGACCAATTGGTCACTATATACTGATGTGTGTGTGTGCGTGTGTCACGGGACAGTCTGCGTGTGCAGGGGCTGTCTTGTGGGGGCAAAAGTCACGGGTAGCGGGGTTGCTGATGTAAAATGCCCAGGGGTGCAATCAAATTCATGCTGACAACGCTCCTCTTGTAGACATTCAGGCGTCAAGCTGTTAATTAGTTATATGGTCGTGACAAATAAAAGGGACCTTTGTTTACGTTAATCTGATTAGGCCTCACCGGATGCGTGAGGAGTTCAGTCCTTTTTGGTCACTGAAACAGATGGCTAACCTACCATCAGTTAATGGTACTACACTGCATTCTTCATGAAGTCTTGTTTGTTTTGGTTGACTCTCTCCCTTGGCATTTCAAGCAGGGGCCTATTGCACAAAACATGGACAAGGGATTAAGCCGATAACTTTACGATCTTGTCATCTGTATGCAAAATGTAGTATACCGCTGTCGTGTAAACTTACACTGAAGGCACACTCACACCAAGAAAAATAACGATAACGAAAGATAACTGTATATTAGCAGATAAAAATCACCAAGATATCCCGGCTTAATCCCTTATCCTAGTTTTGTGCAATAGGCCCGTTCATTTCGTTCACACTCCAGATAGCAACGAGATGTCGATTGCCGCATCCCAAGGTGGGCTAGAGTCCTTTGGGGATGAAGATTCAGCTGTGCTCCGTCATTCGGGCATGTCATCACTGCTCCTGTCTGACCCAGAGTTGACAGCCATGTTATCTTGGACAGCCGCGAGCATCGGGCTGGTGGGGTACTCCCGCCCTGTCACAAGTGCTCGCGGTTGGTCGAGCGGTTATGGGTCGGCACCTGACAGCTGATTGGGCCGCGTTTTCCTGTGACCGTTCTGTGGCCTCCTCCATCTCCTCTGCCCTTGATGGGGCCCGGCTTAGAGTACACTGAGGTCCTCCCTTTGGACACTCTGTTGTGTGCCACTCAGGCAGCACGGGGTTCGCATCCTGAACTACCATTGACGACTGGCTCATGCTAAGTCACTCTCGAGAGCAGGTGTGCAAACACAGAAATCTAGTGCTCCAGCACTTAGCCCGTCTGGGTCTTCGGGTCAACTGGGAGAAGAGCAAACTCTGCCCACTGCAGAAGATCTCTTTTCTCGGTACGATCGACTCGGTCGCCATGTAAGCGCAGCTTACGAGCGAGCGAGCGCGCAGTCACTGCTCACTTGCCTCCGTCAAATCAAAAGCAAGAGCGCAGTTCCTCTGAAGTTATTTCAGAGGCTCCTGGGGCATATGGCATCTGAAGCCGCAGTAACACCGCTCGAATTGCTTCAGCACTGGCTTTGCTATCGAGTCCCGAGATGGGCAGGGCAGATGGACCCGCTCCGGGTCCCAGTGACTTGAGCCTGCCTTCACCATCTCATTTTTTAGAAGTCAGAAGCATCTGAGGTCCCCTTGTGTTGTCCATATCCCAGGAGAACTGAACTGTGCAGCCAACAAACTGTCACGGTGTCAGCCACTTCCTTGAGAATGGAGACTCCATCCCCATCTGCCAGCTGATTTAGGGACAGTTCGGCGACACACAGGCAGATCTGTTTGCCTCCCACGACTTTTCCCACTGCCGCCTGTTTTATTCAGTGACAGAGGGTATGCTCGGCACGGATGCACCGGTGTACAGCTGGCCGCAGGGCCTACGCAAGTATGCGTTTCCCCCAGTGAGCCTTCTCGCAACGGGAGGACAAGGAGCAGGTCCTTCTGGGTGCCCCGTATTGCTCTCAGAGACGGGGCACCCTATGGCACCCACGTTCTGATCTTGGAACCTCCACGTGTGGCTCCTGGATGGGACGCGGTAGGGTTGAGTACCCTACCACCTCCGGTGGTGGATACCATCACTTCTGCTAAGGCAGAGTCTATCAGACACGCCTATGCATTGAAGTGGAACCTCTTC
This sequence comes from Gobiocypris rarus, assembly GCA_023029165.1. Taxonomy (NCBI): domain Eukaryota; kingdom Metazoa; phylum Chordata; class Actinopteri; order Cypriniformes; family Gobionidae; genus Gobiocypris; species Gobiocypris rarus. The sequence goes on along the minus strand of CM040910.1, from coordinate 14,079,622 downwards.
ATCACCTGGTGCTTTTCTCGCCAAGAAGACCCCTGGAAATGCCCGATCGGGTCCGTGCTCTCGTTTCTCCAAGAAGTGTTGGATTTGAAGGCTGTCTCCTCCCACCCTTAAAGTATATTTGGCCACAGTATCTGCCTACCACAACCTCTTGGAGAACAAAAAGGTAAGTCAGCAAAGACCTGGTCATCAGGTTCCTGAGGGGAGCTAGGAGACAAAATCCTCCTTGCGCTCCCCTCATGCCCTCTTGGGACCTTGCAGTAGTTTTAGATGCTCTGCAGAGGCCTCCCTTTGAGCCATTGTGGTCAGCTGATATTAAGTTCTTGTCAATGGAGACAGCGCTCCTGATCGCTGTGGCCTCCATCAAGAGGGTAGGGAACCTGCAGGCATTTTTGGTTGACAAAACATGCCTGGGATGTGGGCTGGCTAATTCTCACATGATCCTGAGACCCCGGCCTGGATATGTGCCCAAGGTTCCCACTACTTGGTTAGAGACCAGGTGGTGAACCTGCAAGTGCTGCCTTTGGAGGAGGCAGACCCAGCCTTGCCACTGCTTTTTCCAGTACGCGCCCTCCGTGCTTACGTAGACAGAACGCATTATTCAGGACCTCAGACCAGCTCTTTGTCAGTTATGGTGGGAAGCTGAAGGGAAAGGCTCTTTCAAAACAAAAGTTGTCTCACTGGATAGTGGACACCATTGTTCTGGCTTACCTGCAGCAGAGATGTCCATGTCCCCTTGGGGTCAGGGCACACTCCACTCGGAGTGTGGCCTCCTCTTGGTCTTTAGCGCATGGCGCCTCGAAGATGATAGGCTTCAGGCGAAGCCCCCATTCGTCCAGTCATTGACGTTACGTCTCCGTTCCCTCCTTAGGGAACGAGGGTTACAAACGTAACCGAGACGTTCAGTCAGTCACGTTTTGACATTACATCAGAACTGAAATTATGTACTGGGATCTCACCTAAGAGCCCAATCACCTTTGAGTGTAAACTAAACGAGCCACTGAATATTGGCGTGCAAGATTTGCATCTAGAAGCGCGCTTACACTCACACATTCAAGCTTTTGCTTTGTAGCCAAGCAGTTCTCACAATTCTGCTCTGTAATCATTGTTTGAGTGTGTTCAACGAATCAGGAAGAAGCTCTTCAGAGAGTGTTGGTGTGGCAGCTTGTCAGCGGTTGTCACTACTAAAAGAGCTTTCCTCTGCAGTTAATCTAAAAGAGCATTGTGCACGTTACAGGTTTATCTAAATATTCTTGCTGTTGTTGACTAGCTGCCGCTTGTGTGTAAAAGCTTAGTCACAAGTCTGTTTAACACTCTGGGAGACTGAAGATTAAAGTGGGACTTCTCCGCCGGGCAAAATTGCCATGGACTTACCGCTCTCAATGTGTCGTGTGCTGCCGGTTTGTTGTCACGGCAAACCCGACACGTCATTTGCTGTTCTAGATGAGGATCAGATGTCGATAGCTGCATCAGAGTGTGGGCTGCTATGCTCTGGAGATGAAGATGACGCTGAGGTTTTCACTTTAGCTCTGTTTACTCATGCTGAATCGGATTCAGAGTTGACAGCTATGCTTTCCCGGCTGCTGCATAGCTGGATTATTGGTTTTCCCAAATGACCAAATTCCCAGTAAAAGAACAGCTTCCTCTATCCCTGGGTCAGGAGAAGTATGGTTTGACAGTTAGCAGCGCTATGCCTAGCCACTTTCACCCCACTCTCCTTTCACCAGCAGGCAGGAGTTTGCCATTCGATAGACGAGCATGTGTGAGTCAGAAGGTACAGTAGTGATCAACACTCTCTCTGCATTAAGCCTTCTCCTTTCTCCGCCACCTCTGGAAGGGGCAGCAATTGCTGTGTTTTGGTAGGGATCCCAATTCGTCAGTTCAGTTCTGAAGAAACACTGAATATCTCTGACTGATAGGGAACTTCTATATAATCAATGAATCAATCAATCAACTTTATTTATATAGCGCTTTTACAATGACGATTGTTTCAAAGCAGCTTCACAATGTTAAACAGGACAACATTGCAACAAAATTTGATTTGGCTAGTTTAATTTGGATAGTTTATAGAATTATATATGACCAAATTAATAAATTCTATTTGTATATTTAGTTGAGTAACTTGGATCATAATTTGAGTGTCCCCAACTGAGCAAGCCAAGCCAAAGGCGACAGTGGCAAGGAACCAAAACTCCATCAGGGCATGATGGAGAAAAATAAACCTTGGGAGAAACCAGACTCAGTCGGGGTGCCAGTTCTCCTCTGGCCTATTATTAACAGTGTATAATTATTACTCTGGCAACCTTGCAGGTCATAAATCATATTAGATAGGAATATTCGAAATTTTGGGTATGACGCGAGACGGGTTCATTTAGGATGGCGCGATTACACAAGAATATGAATACTTGAAAGATCGGAGTTATTGCGCGAGACGGGTTAATTGAGGATGACGCCCCGCTGAGGCAAATTCAGAGGAGACACTAATGGACGCGGTCTCAGCAGACACTCCAGGATGAGCTGGTCCAGATGCAGGTCCACCATCCGATCCGGACACGGCCTGGATCCTGCCGACTGCAGTAAACCTCGGGATAAACAGAGAGACTTACATTAGTGTGGATGCCACTCTTTTATGATGTAACGAGTACATCAGGTGTTATGGGAAGTGTTCCGGTTCCGGCTGACCTAGTTAATGCAGCCTAACAATCAGTCATTTGATTTGAATAAAGAAAGTTAAAAATGTTCTATGTGTATGCCATAGTAAAGAGATGTGTTTTTAGTCTAGATTTAAACTGACAGAGTGTGTCTGCTTCCCGAACAATGCTAGGAAGACTGTTCCAGAGTTTAGGTGCTAAATAGGAAAAGGATCGACCGCCTGCAGTTGATTTAGATATTCTAGGTATTTTCAACTGGCCAGAGTTTAGAGACCGCAATAGACGTGATGGAGTATAATGTGTTAAGAGCTCGCTTAAGTACTGGGGAGCTAAACCATTTATTGCTTTATAAGTAATAAGCAAGATTTTAAAATGTATGCAATGTTTAATAGTGAGCCAGTGCAGTGTTGACAGAACTGGACTAATATGATCGTACCTCCTGGTTCTAGTAAGAACTCGAGCTGCTGCGTTTTGGACCAGCTGGAGTTTATTTATTAGGCGAGCAGGGCAACCACCCAGTAGAGCATTACAATAATCTAGCCTTGAGCTCATGAACGCATGTACTAATTGTTCAGCATTTTGCATTGAAAGCATGTGACGTAATTTAGATATATTTTTAAGATGGTAGAATGCAGTTTTACAGATGCTAGAAACGTGGCTTTCAAACTAAAGATTGGTATCAAAGAGCACACCCAGGTTCCTCACTGACGACGAGGACTTGACAGAGCAGCCATCGAGGGTTAGACAGTATTCTAGGGCACTACTTGTGGAGCTTTTCTGTCCAATAATTAAAAATTCAGTTTTATCTGAATTAAGTTGCAGGAAATTACTATTCATCCAATTTTTAATATCAGCTTTGCATTCCGTTAATCTTGTGAATTGGTAAGTTTCGTCAGGGTGTGAAGAAATATAGAGAGTATCATCAGCATAACAATGAAAACTAACGCCATGCTTCCTAATGATATCTCCCATTGGTAGCATATACAGGGTGAAAAGCAACGGTCCTAACACTGAGCCTTGCGGTACTCCATACTGAACTTGTGATCGGTGTGACATCTCTTCATTTACTGCTACAAACTGATAACAGTCAGATAAGTAAGATTTAAACCATGCCAATGCAGTTCCACTAATGCCAACATAATTTTCGAGTCTATTCAAAAGAATATTGTGATCGATAGTATCGAATGCAGCGCTAAGATCGAGTAACACTAATAGAGAGATACAACCATGATCAGATGATAAGAGTAAATCATTTGTAACTCTAATTAGGGCAGTCTCAGTACTATGATATGGTCTAAATCCTGACTGGAAATCCTCACATATACCATTTCTTTCTAAAAGGAACATAATTGTGAAGACACAGCCTTTTCTAATATTTTTGATAGAAACGGTAGATTCGAGATTGGTCTGTAATTGACTAAATCTTTAGGATCAAGTTGCGTTTTTTTAATAAGTGGTTTAATTACAGCCAACTTAAAAGTTTTTGGTACATATCCTAATGTCAAGGATGAATTAATAATATTAAGCAGAGGATCTATGACCTCTGGAAGCATCTCTTTAATAGCCTAGTCGGTATAGGGTCAAGCAAACATGTTGTTGATTTTGATGATTTAACAAGTTTAGCCAATTCTTCTCCTCCTATAGCAGTGAATGAGTGTAATTTTTCCTCAGTGAGACTACAATGTTCTGTCTGAAGTGATACTGTAGTAGACGGCTGCATGGTTATAATTTTATTCCTAATGTTATCAATCTTACTAGTAAAGAAGTTCATAAAGTCATTACTGCTGTGTTGTTTACAAGCGTCAGAAGTTGAAGCTTTATCATTTGTTAATTTAGCCACTGTATCGAATAAATACCTAGGGTTGTGTTTGTTTTCTTCTAAAAGAGTTGAGAAATAAGCAGATCTAGCAGTTTTTATGGCCTTTCTGTATGCAATCATTTCCACAAATTGCGAAAAACCTCCAGTTTTGTTTTCTTCCAGCTGCGCTCCATTTTTCTGGCTGCTGTTTTAAGGGCCCGAGTGTGCTCGTTGTACCACAGCGTTGGATTATTTGCTTTAATCTTCTTTAAGCGCCGAGGAGCAACTATGTCTAAAGTGCTAGTAAAGAGAGAGTCAGTAGTTTCTGTTGCAACATCAAGTTCCTCTTGGCTATCTGTAATGCTGAGGAGATGGAACTGATGAGGAAGATTATGTACAAAGCAATCTTTAGTCGCAGCGGTTATAGTCCTGCCATATTTGAAGCGAGGATGGCTTTGCAGCTTTAGCTAAATTAAGTATACATGATATTAGGTAATGATCTGAGATGTCATCGCTCTGCTGCAGAATTTTAATGGTATCAACATTTAGTCCATGTGACAGTATTAGATCTAAAGTATGATTAAGGCGATGAGTGGGTCCCGACACGTGTTGTCTAACTCCAATAGAGTTTAGAATGTCTTTATATGCCAATCCCAATGCATCTTTTTCATTGTCAACATGGATATTAAAATCACCAACAATTAGTACTTTATCTGCAGTCAGTACTAACTCTGATAGAAAACCAGCAAATTCTTTGATAAAGTCTGTATTGTGCCCTGGTGGCCTGTATACAGTAGCCAACACAAATGTCAAACGGGATTTATCATTTACACTACACAACGTTACATAAAGCACCAAAACTTCAAAGGAATTATATTTGAAACTAGACTTCTGAGTAATACTGAAGATATCATTATAAATTACAGCAACACCTCCCCTTTTCCTTTCAGGCGTGGCTCGTGTTTATAGCAATAATCTTGGGAGTGGACTCATTTAAAGTAATGTAGTCGTCAGGTTTTAGCCAGGTTTCTGTCAAACATAGCACATCTAGGTTATGATCTATAATCATATCATTAACAATAAGTGTTTTTGCCGAAAGGGATCGAATATTCAGCAACCCGAGATTTATCAATTGTTCATCCGTATTATATCTGTTGTTTATTTGTTGGACATCAATTAAATTTTTACTGTTGAATGGTTTTGATGGTTTTTTGTATTTACTGATTCGGGGAACAGACACAGTCTCTATGTGATAATATCTAGGTGAAAGCGTCTCTATGTGCTGGGATTTAGCTGACTCTGGTGACGTGAGACACCTAGCAGATGGTTGGTTTAGCCAGTTTGTCTGCTTCCTGACCTGGGCCCCAGTGAGTCAAGGTTTAGCTCTAAGACTATGTGCCAAATTACTAGAGAGAAGAGCACCAGCCCGGGTAGGATGAATGTCGTCTATCTTCAACAGGTCGGGTCTGCCCCAAAAACTTTTCCAATTGTCTATGAACCCTATGTTATATAACGTAACCCCCGTTCCCTGAAATTTGAGGCTATGTCAAAAACTATGAATTTTATGAAACATTTTCTAAGACTATGTTGGGATTTTTTAGATTAGATGCTGTCAAATATGTTGTTGGCCTGCAAACACCCATTTGCTGTCTTTTTGTCTAATGTCTGGCGAGGATAACAACTCACTTAATGCTACAATGTCCTCACTCAATGATCGTTTTTCACCTTTGAGAGTACGAGTCTTAATCCTCATTATTCTTTATCCTTATTCTTTTGTTTGTATTAAGCTATTACAACTTTTATGTTGGCATGAATGGCCCATTAACAGCACATTAATCAATTTACAGCAATCCACATAATCTTTCAAAAAAAAAAAAAAAAACACAAAGAAACTCAAAAACTCCAAATGTCACTTTGGACCACCACTGAGTGTATGCATTAGCTTTCTGTCGTGATATAATGGGGATTTCATTCATATGCTGATGTTAAAACATGTTATATTTAGCATTTTATATGGAGCCAGTTGCTACACCTGCTTAGCAGTTATAATGTAGACATCCATTATTGATATAAATAAGCCACAATCACATGAAAAATCACACAAAAACCTTATGCGTGTGTTTATTAGCTTCTTAGTTCACGTGTAGAAATGTAGAATTGGTTCGTTCTTCACTAGGAAAAGGACAAAGAAGTGAACACACACAAGAGTGTCATGCAGAAGGCAGGACTGAGTCACGAAATGATTGACAGCTGTAGAGGATGAATGACCGTGTGATGACTCAAATCTGAGCAAATCAGGAAGAGTAGAGACAGAGCTGACTCTGTACACTGTTTCAGCTGTAAAGATAGGACAATTCAGTGGGAAATGAATAGAAATGGTATTCTGTATGACAAAATGTTGGGTAAACATGTGATAATAAATCAATATTTCTCAAAATATGCAAATATGCTTTTGAACTAAGAGCTGAACAAAAATCTGTTCTTTGCGAGCAGTGTGGACACAACTGAGCCACAGTTGACGAAAGAGAATTAATTTGCATGTGATATTCAATTCAAAATTGTTCATTACAGATCTATTATTTTGCACTCCTGACATAAATTAAGAAATAAATGTCACTGCAACCCAATTTTATCGTAAACAGTGTTCAAATATCTGTCTTTAATCTGTCTAATGACACAGACTGAACAGATAAAGTAAGACTGCGATGTTTTAATGAGCAGCGAATGTTGAACAACAGTAATCAATTCAGCATTTTTTGACACTCAAGGGGTTAAATAATTAATATTTAATATTAATATTAATATTTAGTTTTTGGTCAAACAACACCTAAGGTGAGTGTGAGAGTGTCAGATGATGATGGGAACAAGGAAAATGAAACGCAATGAACACAATGAACCTAAATATATGTATATAACCTAAATATAACCCTGACAATATGTCCCAAGGTAGAGACAGCGGATCCACTTGCCCAGGTGGAGCTAGAGACCACAAGACCCAAGACGGATTGGAGTTGCTGATTGGAGCCAGCAGAGGTGTGGGAAGAAATGTCTTTGATAGAGAAGGTGGTAGAGGAAGGCTGGGTGGGACCAGCAGAGATGGCAGACTCCTTGTCTGCAGTGGATTCTGGCATTTACTCTGTGCAAGATGTGGGAGGTGTTGCTGGCTGGGCTCGGGATCTGCAGTGGACTCGTGATGTCATCCTCAGTGGGAAAAATGGAACAAATCAGCAAAAAAATCTTATCTAGAGGTTGGGTCTTCTGTAACGTGTTGTTTTGGCTGTAATGAAGCACACAACAATAGAGAATCCAATTAGAACAAAGATTAATTACAAATACTCAGGTTCTGTCAGGACCACTATTGCCAAAGATGATTGATTGACTATTAGCATACAGTTTGGATTGGCAGTATGGTTCTGTTCTGGGCAAGAACTCCCTGCGCATCCATGCAGGCTAGCAAGAATAAGAGCAGGGAGAGCAGCAATTACCCCACTTAGGGTAAACAGAACAGAACCAACATAATGTATTGCAGATATCTTTAATGTTGATATCAAATGTACAAAATAATTCAGGAATTTAATCTGATTCAAGGGTAATCAGAAAACCAAAACCTGACTGGATGAGAGGAGGAGCTGGGGATGGAGTAGGGTAATTCGTTCTGGAGAATGCAATATTTGCTGATAATACTTGAACGAGTACATTTAACACAGCTTGCACTGACCAAAGTGCTGTACATAGCGCATAAATCAGAATAAAAATAAGATAAGATAAATACACTCAATAGAATAACAGGGTAGGACAATTAAAACAAAGTGAAGGCCAATGTGAATAAATTAGTTTTTAGCCTGGTTTTGAATATTGTCAGTGAAGGGGCATTTTGGTCAGGTGGCAGTTGGTTCCACAGCTGAGGGCAACAGAAAGGCTCTGTCTCCTTTTTGCTTAAGTCTGGACTGTGGGACATGAAGAAAACCTTGAGTGGAGGATCTAAGGGACCTGAAGACTACATAGGGATGAATGATATCAGTTATATAGCTGGGAGCCAGGTTGTGAAGAGCTTTAAAAACCAGCAGTATTTTAAATTGTATCCTAAACGAGACTGGAAGCCAGTGCAATGAAGCCAGGACAGGTGTAATGTGTTCATGTTTTTGTGTGTGTGTTTGTGAGCATCCTAGCTGTTGCATTTGGACTATCTGAAGCCGTGCCTCCATAGTTAGAGGGAGACCAAAGTAAAGTGAATTTCAAAAGACAAGGTGGGAAGTTATGAAGGCATGAATGACATTTTCATCGAAGGTACGATGTACTTTCATGTTTTGTTCTGTGTAGCATGTAACGGTTACCCTGTTACAGGGGTGAAAGTGAATTGTACATTCTAATGCTTTCTTATGTACCCATAACATCGTTAATTCATAGTGTTTGGAAGTTTGCAGAGAAGCTCACAGCGGGCTTGAGTGCGTTGACACCTACTTCTTACCTGTGTTGGATTGTGCCAGTGCCTAGATTCTAGGATCTAGGATTTAGGATTGGATATCTTCATTGCCTGCTGGGACTTTACAAAGATTGGGACATCTACAACACTCAGATAAAAGACTTGCATTGCAGGCTGTATATCCTTTTCCCTCTACGGCATTTTGAATTGTTTGGTACACCTTCTATATATATATATATATATATATATATATATATATATATATATATATATATATATATATATATATATATATATATATATATATATATTAGTGGTGGCATAGATAATTTTTAAAATCTAGATTAATCTCACTGTGATCTTGGAATTAAGATTAATCTAGATTAAAATGGCTCATTTGAATTCTGCCGAAGACATTCAGAATATGTGTGCTACCCAAGTAATTACTCACTTAATTAATCACACTTGGTTCGATTCCCTGGACCAAACCCGAGTTTGATTGCTTCCCCCTCCCCCTGCTGCACCGTGATCATTCATATTATATAATTTGGGTCCGAATGGGGTGCATTTGTGTCATCCAAGCAGCAGCTGTTTACCCCGTTGCTTGGTAACGAGCGAGAAGGTGGCAAAATGAATAGCGTTGTTCACCTAACTTTTATATTTTTGTTTTTGAACCGCTGATTTTGTTGACAAAGGTTCAGGTGGTAATGGCACTTGCTTCAATCTACCGCGAATGTACTCAAATGCTCCTGATGGGGTTTTGGTTTCCTTGCCACTGTCGCCTCTGGCTTGCCTTGCTCAGTTGGGGAAAAACTATTTTTCAAATATATTTCAAAATAAATCTAATTATTAAACTAAATTAACCATATAGACCAAATTACTGATCTAAAGCCCACATTGTTACTGTATGATAATCGAAATATATTCTGTTGCATTATTTTTCTGTTTAACACTGTGAAGCTGCATTGTTAAAAGCGCTATATAAATAAAGTTGACTTGACTTGACTAAAGAACGCTGACGACGAGCAGAAATTAGATCTACAGCTCTCTGCTTATAGTATGTCAGTCACGCTCATCAGGTAAATTAGTGAAACACACATTTTTATCAAATCATACGTTATTGGTTCACTTCCGCGATTTAGTACGATTGTGTTCACATCTGCAATGAACCCTACCGAAGGACTCGAGTACGGTTCGCGGATGCGCACCTGAGTTCAGAAGACAGTGTTCACGTTTGATGTGGTAATTTCACAGTAGGCATATACACGCAGGTTCGAAGACTCGTTCTCACTCCCTACAGTCCGCGCTAAAATATGAAGGTGAAAGTTATCATGCGTAGTATAGACCCAGCTCCCAACCCAACTTTGAGAATAGATTAACAGCGATATTTGTTTTATTCCCCGATAAGAGTCTCACGTTAACGTAACACACTAACGCCAATAACGGCCCACCACTAATATATATATATATATATATATATATATATATATATATATATATATATATATATATATATATATATATATATATATATATATATATATATATATATAATGTTTTATTTTTTTGTGCTGGTTTTTCAAATTGTTACTATGCTATCATTCAGTGATTTAATAGATACCATTTATTTTCACTCCCTCATTGAGACTCTTACAGTTATTTTGAACACAAACTATTGGCAAGAGAATTCCCCTTTTATGAGGCTTTCTCATTGTATAAAAACTAAGGCGAGCCAGTTACAAGCATGAAGGGGTTTGTTTGTGTTTTGATTGTTTATTTTTGAAGTCTAATAAAAAGCCCATTAACATCTGGATCCTTGAGTCCTTCATCCCTTGCCTCACCTGACAATAAGTAACATAAAAAATATATTTTAGATGTAATTTTTTTATACATACAATCTATACTAAGAGTGATTTGTCACATATATAAATTAAATATAATAAGTGGAATAGAGATATATGTCAATATATGGAATTTCTGATAGCTGTGCATATATGTGCTTTTATGTTTTTACTAGGGCCGGGACTCGATTAAAAATTAATCTAATTAATTAGAGGCTTTGTAATTAATTAATCGAAATTAATCGCATTTTAATTGCATATAAATATTTGACCTGAGAACAGTGAGAAGTAATTTTTTCACATGGATTTTTAGTATACCATTGAATAATGACTGAATACATGAATACATAAGCTTAATCAACAAAATTGTGTTTATTTATTTATGTCCAGCGCTTTTGCGTTGAGGTGATATTTGAGGCTCGACACGCAAATTCCTTGTTGCATAGCTTCCACACAACCATGCTCTTGTCGACGCTTCCATCCTTTCGTTTTTTCAAACAAAATTTCCCATCCACGGGCCAAGCAAAGCAGTCTCGCCAGCTTCTTCGCTCATGTTCACTGTGGTTTGTTGTGTTCAGAAGTCAAGAACGCTAGTTGGTGTTCCAGTATAATCGGTCCGTCGATAACTCATTCATTAAAAACGCGTTCATGTGCAAAAATAAGTTAAAATTGTTATCTATTTTTGCGTAATTAATCTTAATTAACGCGTTAAAGTCACGCAATTAATTAATCTTAATTAACGTTAAAGTCCCGCCCTAGTTTTTACCCTATATGATCATATTAGGATATTTCATGAGACATATATGTCAAAATATGTATTATACTTACATAAACATATTTATTACACGGCTCTGGGGAATACTTGATTCTGATTGGTCAATCTCGCATTCCAGCGGTATGTTATTCCCAGATAACAACCGCCAAAATGAATAACACACCACCCATCCGGTACTACGAGTTATCTCAACCGGTACTATATGGTTAAAGGGATACTCCACCGTTTTTTCATATTAAACTATGTTATTCCCTTAACTAAGACGAGTTGATACATACCTCTCTCGTCTCAGTGCGTGCACTTAATCGCTCTGACGCGCGGTGACACTTTGATAGCACTTAGCTTAGCCCACTCAACCCAGTTCATTAATTCGGTATAGGGTTGCCACCTATAAAATACGGAATCGTCCCGTATTTACAAGCAAAATGACGCGTCCCGTATCAAAGCAATACGGGATGCGATTTGTCCCGTATTTTACATAGGTCCACACGTAATTCAATAAACAAATACGGATTTTGCAGTGTGTACTGTGTAGAATACTGAACTGATAGCAAATACAAAGATATCCATTTGATAATAAGTAGTACAGGAACTCATTTGTGCGTGATTGCTTTTTTTTTAGAGAGGTTAATTAATAAATTATAGCCTAATAAATGTTATTATTAATATAATTTTTTATTTAACTAGGGTATAATTATCGTACATAATAAATAGTCCTGTCATATAAAGTTTGACATTTAAAAAAATATTTAGATAAAAACGGGACAAATAATTACATGATAATGTAGTCATAATTTAAGTAAATTAATACAAAAAAATAAATATTTTTGAAATTCAAAAAAGTGATTACTGGTTCAGACAACACGATCTCATGACAATGCATATAAATAGTACGAGAGTGCAATCTCGTAGAATGTATACGCCAAAATGAGTTTTGGCGTGCATATGGTACGCCGTTTTTGGCGTGCATATCATACGCACTTTATGGCGTGTATATGACACGCTTTTGGGTAGGGTGAGGCTGGGGGTGTGGGGGGTTCGTACATATAATACGCCATAAAGTGCGTATCATATGCACGCCAAAAAACGGTGTACCATATGCACGCCAAAATGAGTTTTGGTGTATACATTCTACGAGATTGCACACTGCATTTCATTGATACGCATTTTCGTGAGATCGGGCTCGGTTCAGAATGACTGCTTAAAGGGACAGTTCAGCCAAAAATGAAAATTCTGTCATCATTTACTCACCCTCAAGTTGTTCCAAACATGTATACATTTCTTTATGTTGAACACATAGGAAGACTCCTACTATGGAAGTCAATGGTGCCCCTAAAGCAGCCTGGGTACAAACTGTCTTCAAAATATCTACAGCGTGTAAGAACAGCGTGTTTCTAATAGCACTGCAGCTTTAAGAACAGCGTGTTTCTAATAGGACTGCAGCTTTAAGAACAGCATGTTTCCAATACTGCAGGTTTAAGAACAGCGTGTTTCCAATAGCACTGCAGCTTTAAGAACAGCGTGTTTCTAATAGCACTGCAGCTTTAAGAACAGCATGTTTCTAATAGCACTGCAGCTTTAAGAACAGCGTGTTTCTAATAATACTGCAGCTTTAAGAACAGCGTGTTTCCAATAGCACTGCAGCTTTAAGAACAAGTGTCTCTGAGTGTCTCTAATAGTACATGGGATCATGGGAACTAACAATGACAAGAAACTCATGCAAAACGAGAACAGGGTAAACAAAACCAAAACACAATGAAACTAAACAGATGTTAGCCAGCTGACATCTGCAGATTTAAGGCTAATCTTTGTTCACAGAAACACATAAAAAAACACAGATTTTTGGTTCCCCAGAGGGTATATGCTGCATTAGACATTATAGGGGTTATATAAAAGAAAACAGACCTCAGCCCTTCAAGTGAAGTCTACTTTTAGAAAGCTTGGATTAAAAAGACTGCTTATTTTAGATAATTATTGCTTGAATGAGAGCTGTTATTAGTGTGCAATGTATTTCTCTCTCTCTCTCTCTCTCTCTCTCTCTCTCTCTCTCTCTCTCTCTCTCTCTCTCTCTCTCACACACACACACACACACACACACCATCTGCCCTCTTAACATTGCCAGCAGATGGGGGGACAAGCATGATGTTGAGCTTTTTGGTCTGACAGCAGGAGCATTCCTCAGGGCTCAAAAAGTAACTAAAATAGTAAATTATCTAATTAAATATTACTAATATATGAGGAAAATGGTCACACTCAGAAAATATTCTTCGAATTTACTAATGTTATAAACTACTGGTGAACTTTAAGATGCGATGCTCTAGGTACTCTGAACATCTTTGGGATGAATTGGAACAGTGGATCCTTGTTGCCAGTGTTAGTGTCTAGCTTGCTGTTGCAATTCATCCCAAAGGTGTTTAGTGGGGTTTCAGGTCTGGACTTTGTATACACTCACCTAAAGGATTATTAGGAACACCTGTTCAATTTCTCATTAATGCAATTATCTAATCAACAAATCACATGGCAGTTGCTTCAATGCATTTAGGGGTGTAGTCCTGGTCAAGACAATCTCCTGAACTCCAAACTGAATGTCTCAGAATGGGAAAGACGATTTTGAGCATGACATTGTTGTTAGTGCCAGACGGGCCAGTATGAGTAGTTCACAATCTGCTCAAATACTGGGATTTTCACGCACAACCATTTCTAGGGTTTACAAAGAATGGTGTGAAAAGGGAAAAACATCCAGTATAGGGCAGTCCTGTTGGCGAAAATGCCTTGTTGATGCTAGAGGTCAGAGGAGAATGGGCCAACTGATTCAAGCTAATAGAAGAGCAACTTTGACTGAAATAACCACTAGTTACAACCGAGGTATGCACCAAAGCATTTGTGAAGCCACAACACGCACAACCTTGAGGCGGACAGGCCCGTCGCGACAAGGCAGACCTGGGGCCCCAAGACAAAGACAGGTTAAGAATAAAATGCAACGACAAACTGTGTGAGCGCCCCTTTGATAGTCAATGCAGTAAAGTGCAATGACACTGTTATCGGGATCCCCCTCAAGGGCCAACCACGTGATCTCTGCTGCCGGCAAAATACAAAACCTCGGCAGTCATCATAAAGCGGAATTATGCTTCAAAAAGCCAGGAAAAAAAAAAAAGATAAGAGAAAGGAAGAGGAGGATAAAAAAAAAACAAGGTAAGTGATAAATTAAACTGGATAAAAGATCTCTACTTGTCTACAAAACTGGTGTAATTTTGCAGCTGGTAGGCTAGCAAACATATGTTTATAGACACCTGCCTGACGGCAAATGCTGCTTTTAACGAACATTAGTGCAACTTTTTTTTTTCAAACGGACGGAAAATGGTTACATACTGTAAACTGTTTTTTAACGGGATAAGGAAGATGCATATCTGTTCCAGATTCACTGTTTATCGTATTTAATGAGATAACATTGCTATAGTTTTTTTGGTTTTGATGAAAGTGGCATAGCATGACATACTAACTATTATTATAAACATTATTTAGGCAGAGGAACATGATTTGTTTCATAGCTTATCTTAATGTGCTAGTGTCGTGATATACGGTAGTGACAAATATGACATTATTTGTATAAGTTACCAATGGATCTTGAACAGTTACTTTATTCTGTGTGGCAATTTTTACACTGTTACATTTTGAAGTACAGTATCAGGACAACCCACATGTTTTACTGGTACTGTTTATTAACTATTTAACAAGGTATTATAGTCATCTGTTGCAACTTTATAATAACCATCCATATAATGTTTATAGACAGTTTACAAACCAACTAGCAACCCTTAACAAAGTGTTAGGAATATCTGGTCTGTCTATCTATGTAATGGTTATAGATGTTTTAAAAATGGTTTTATTATCAGCAGTATTTGCACTGTAAACATTTTTTTATTTATGCACAGTATACGCAACAACAGTATTTGCACTGTACATTTTTTTTTAATTTTTTCACGTCACAAAGCTTCATATAATTTCAAATTGGTTTCTTGAACATGACAATGAGTTCACTGTACAAAAATGGCCCCCACAGTCACCAGATCTCAACCCAATAGAGCATCTTTGGTATGTGGTGGAACGGGAGCTTCATGCCCTGGATGTGCATCCCACAAATCTCCATCAACTGCAAGATGCTATCCTATCAATATGGGCCAACATTTCTAAAGAATGCTTTCAGCACCTTGTTGAATCAATGCCACATAGAATTAAGGCAGTTCTGAAGGTGAAAGGGGGTCAAACACAGTATTAGTATGGTGTTCCTAATAATCCTTTAGGTGAGTGTAAGGCAGTTTACCAGGCTTGGTAAACAAACTTTAATAGACTTGGCTGTTTGCACAGGATCAAATTATGCACATTAACACATGCACATGCACAATGTCAATAAAAATATTATTTACATTAAAAAAATTCAGAGTAAAATAGGGTGAATTATTGATTATGACACACCAAAATACTGACAAAATGTAAAGGACAATTTTGACAACAACAACAACATCAACAATTATTATTATTTTTTTTTTTAATTGTAAAAAACGAACAAAAAACAAAACAAAACAAAAAATACATACTGTAATAAAACCCCTAGAGGTCGATGTCTTATCAGTGCAAAAGAGACTCAAAATACTTGTTATACATCTTGAATCTGTTAAGTTTCTACTTTTATTTGTGTATGCAAAAACAAAAAACAAAAACAAACATGATGCACAATCTGTTTCCTCTCTCAAAGTTCAGAAAATAAACTGTAACTGAACACTTGGCACACAAACATGAAACACATGGCTAAAGAAAAGTTGAAATGTCATATTTTAAATAATGTAAATCAAAAAAAAAAAAGTTTCTCTGTTTATGTAATCTGTTTGAAAAGAGAGAGATGTCAGTTATTCACGAATGCCTCATTATCCACTAATGTGGCCATGGCCACAGAGAGCACATTCTTTTCAATGCAGTAAGTTTGTTGCATGTTCCAAAAGTACATTTTGAGGAAAAGAAATCAAGGAAGTGACCTATTGTAAAACTTTTGTGAAGATTACAATCTCTCTTACAAAAAAAAAAGAAAATGCTTTGGCTTTATACTAGTTTTATCTCTTTCTTACAAAAAAAGAAAGAAAGAAAACATTTTTTTACTAGTTTTATTCTTAGGAAGTTCATTGCATGTTGAATATTCTGAACAAATTCACTTTGAGGTAACTCAGATTAATTGCATAAATTAGGTAGAAAGTAGAAAGACACAAGCCTTCGCACCACCTGCCAACCCTGTCATCACTTCTAAGCCTTCCAGCACTATCCCAGTCTGTAAAGGATCATCTGTTAAGCCACCTTTTGTGATGATCCTCAATGTGAGCTGTCCCAGTTCCTCCTCATTCTCATGAGTATCCTTAATAAAAATAAAGCAAATGTGTATTTACTTGCAAAATCACTTGGTATTGTTCAGACAAAAAAAACATTGTATTAAAATCCGTGAGGAGAGAGAGTCCCATCTGCCACACCCCAATCTACCGTCTCCGAGAGAGGTGGATACTTTGGCTGGTGGCCAGGGTGACCTGAGGGCTGTGCTGTGGTATTACGACCCCCGACGTTCATTCCTCAGGCCACGCCCCCCTCTTGGACATCGCTTCCCGCGAGTGCTGGACTGAAACGTTTGTTCAGTTCACACTCCAGATTGCAGCGAGATTTAGATCGCCGCATCTCAAGGTGGGCTGGAGTCCTTTGGGATGATGATTAGGCTGTGCTCCACCTTCGGGTGTGCCAGCGCTGCCTGATCTGACCCAGAGTTGACGGCCATGTAATCTCGGGCAGCCACGAGCCTCGGGCTGGTGTGGAACTCCGCCCTGTCACGAGTGCTCGTGGTTGCGCGATTGGTTTTTGGGGACGGCACCTGACAGATGTTGGGCCCCGCCCCATGGCCGCCGGCCTCCTCCACCTTCTCTGCCCTCGATGGGGCCGTGGCCTAGGGTACACTGGGGTCCCCCCCACTGTTGAGCACTCTGTTGCGCACTAGTGTCCACGGAGTGCTTCGACGTGGCGTGGCTATCCCAAGCAACCTCCTGAAGCCTCAGGGCCCGTCTACTTCGGTGGCGTGGTCCTGCAGAGCTATGGGGCAGGCCGCCGCCCCTTTGCACATGCACGAGGGTGGAGCCGACCCAGGACTCTTCAATGAGCTGCGTGCCTCCACTGATCCCGCCCTCTGGGCGGTGAAGGTGGCCACACGCTTCCTGGGTCGGGCGATGTCCACAGCTGTGCTCCGGGAGAAACACCAGGCCTTACCTAGTAATGTGGAGGAAGTTGAGTGAGCCCACCTCCTTAACTCGCCCATATCCCTGGCTGGCCTCTTCAGCGGCACGGCTGAGAACTGCGCCCAACGGTTCTCGGCCGTCCGAGAGCAGACTGAGCTTGTAACACGTACTGCCCCGGCGGCCAGCTGCTGCACCAGCCGCCGCCTCAGTCGCCTCAGTCCGCTCGCTGCCGAGGGCAGCCTTCACCTGGGCCGTGTCGTGGAGGAGGTTGCAGGATGACGCCCAGTCCACTCCACAGCCTGACTAAACGCCAGGCTGGAGGTGGACAACTCAGAGATGGGTTCCAGTTCTTTCCAGGGGATGGTAGCAGGGGGTAGTCCTTTCGCTGCTGGCCTCAGGGCTGGCGGCACTGGGAGAGAACTGGTGTCCCCATCCCTGAGGACACAGAGACTGGTGATGGCAGTGTGCACCGCCCCCGGGCCAGCCTCTCAGAGAAGACCCCAGTGGAACGCGCATCCTTCCCTGGTCTCCTCTGTCAGGACGCAGCTGCTGGCTGTGCCCCCACACCGGGACGCTACGCCTCCCACGTCTGGGCCAGTCATGCTGCCTCGCTGCCCCACCCGGGGTACGTCTGTGGTTCGAGTGACCCCGCGGGTCAGTTCCTGGGAGTCTGGCTACAGCTCCGGGGCTGTCCGCCGGGCCGCGAAGACCATCAGGCTCGGCTACGCGATTCAGTTCGCGCAGGCTCCTCCCTGCTTTCGGGGAGTCCGCTATACCATGGTGGGCTCCAATGCCCCAGTCATGCGTGCGGAGGTTGCGACCCTGCTGGCGAAGGGTGCGATCGAGCCTGTCCCTCCAGCCGAGATGGAGTTCAGCTTCTACAGCCCCTACTTCATTGTACCCAAGAAAATGGGCGGGTTATGGCCGATCCTGGACCTATGCGTCCTGAACCGATCCCTCCATAGGCTTCCGTTCAGGATGTTGACAGCGAAACGCCTATTCGAATGCGTTCGTCCAGCCGATTGGTTGCAGCGATCGACTTGAAGGACGCTTACTTCCATGTGTCCATCCTACCTTGACACAGGCCATTCCTATAGTTTGCTTTCGAGGGGCGGGCATATCAGTACGCGGTTCTCCCATTCGGGCTATCTCTGTCCCCTCGCGTCTTCACGAAGGTCGTTGAGGCAGCCCTTGCGCCACTCAGGCAGCACGGGGTTCGCATCCTGATCCCCATCGGTCGCCATGTACGCGCAGCTTACGAGCAAGCGGGCGCAGTCACTGCTGACTTTCCTCCGTCAAGAGCAAGAGCGCGGTTCCACTGAAACTATTTCAGAGGCTCCTGGGGCATATGGCATCTGCAGCCGCGGTAAGGCCGCTCGGATTGCTTCATATGACACCGCTTTAGCATTGGCTTTGCGATCGAGTTCCGAGATGGGCATGGCAGTCAGGCACGCTCCGGGTCCAAGTGACTCGAGTCGGCCTTCAAACCTTCACTACGCTCCCGCTGGATGTCTCAACTCGCCCGCCATCTCGTCTTATGGAGTCAGAAGCATCTGAGGTCCCTTCGTGCTGTCCATATCCCAGGATTTCTGAACCGTGCAGTCGACGAGCTCTCACAGCGTCAGCCACTCCCTGGTGAATGGCAACTCCATCCCCAGATGGTCCAGCTGATTTGGGAACAGATCGGCGACGCGCAGGTAGATCTGTTGCCTCCCACGACTCTTCCCACTGCCGCCTCTTTTTCTCCCTGTCCGAGGGCACGCTCGGCACGGCGCACAGCTGGCCGCGGGGCCTACGCGTATATGCGTCTCCCCCAGTGAGCATTCTCACACAGCTACTGTGCAGATCAGGGAGGACAAGGGGCAGGTCCTTCTGGTCACCCCCTATTGGACGGCCGGACCTGGTTCCCGGAACTCTTACGCCTTGCGACAGCCCCTTACTGGCCGATTCCTCTGAGTATCTCAGAGACGGGGCACCCCTTGGCGCCCGCGTCCCGATCTTGGAGCCTCCACGTGTGGCTCCTGGATGGGAGGCGGCAGGTTTGAGTTTGCTGCCACATGCGGTGGTGGCTACCATCTCTTCCGCTAGGGCAGAGAAAAGCATGCCTATGCATTGAAGTGGAACCTCTTCGTCACCTGGTGCTCTTCTCGCTAAGAAGACCCCTGGGAATGCCCGATCCGGTCAGTGCTCTCATTTCTCCAAGTAGGGTTGGATCGAAGGCTGTCTCCTTCCACCCTTGAAGTATACGTGGCGCCATATCTGCCCACCACGACCTCCTGTACAACAAGTCATCAGTTTCCTGAGGGGAGCAAGGAGACTAAATCCTCCTCGCGCTCCCCTCGTGCCCTCTTGGGACCTCTCAGTAGTGTTAGATGCTCTGCAGAGGCCTCCCTTCGAGCCATTGCGGTCAGTGGAGCTTAAGTTCTGGTCTATGAAGACAGCGGTCCTGACCGCGTTGGCATCCATCAAGAGGGCAGGGGACCTGCAGGCATTTTCGGTTGACGAAGCATGCCTGGCATTCGGGCCGGCTAACTCTCATGTGATCCTGAGACCCTGGCCTGGATATGTGCCCAAGGTTTCCACCACTCCGTTCAGAGTCCAGGTGGTGAACCTGCAAGCGCTGCCTTGGATGAGGCAGACCCAGCCATGGCACTGTGCTGTCCAGTACGTGCCCTCCGTGCTTACGGAGACAGAACGCAGTGTTCAGGACCTCAGACCAGCTCTTTGTCTGTTATGGTGGGAAGCTGAAGGGGAAAGACTCTCTCAGAACAAAGGCTGTCCCACTGGAGATGGAGGAGTGGACACCATTGTTTTACCAGCAGCAGGGGCCCCCATGCCCCCTTGGAGTCAGGGCTCACTCCACCCAGAGTGTGGCCTCCTCTTGGGCTCTAGCGCATGGCGCTCCACTAACAGACATCTACAGAGCTGCAGGCTGGACGACACCGAACACATTCGCCAGATTCTATAATTTCCGAGTGGAGCCTGTGTTCGACTATGTACTCGCCTCTACAAGTGGCCGGTAAGGACTAGGCCCAGGTGTCTTCGCTTGCTCGCCATTCCACTCCACGGACTGGATACGTGCGATATATTCTCAGGTGAGCTTCCCTGGAAGCCCTGAGCTCCTCCAGCACTGTCTACGCCGACACCAGTAAGTCTGCCCTTCGAGCCCAGACCCTCGTGTCCGGCCAGGTGCCGCCGTGTGCATGGTTCCCCCTCTGGGTGACCCCCACATGTGTATTTCCACCATAAGCCTCCCTGAGGGGTGTCTTTCCCTTGGCAGGCTTGGCAAGCCATGCCCCACCTGGGGTTAAAAGTCCACCTTCGGCTGGTACCCCAGAGTTCTTCCATTGGCAGCCCTCCGGTCATATGTGTATTCTTAAGTCCTCCCTACGGGTAGGCAGCTTGGTGCATACTTCCAGCTGGAATATGCTTCCCAGTGTACCTTGGTATTCCTGTGTTAAATGGGAGTCCTTAGTCCGTACTAGTCTTACGACAGGGAACTCGCACTTACGCAGGGCACTGGAAGACAGCCGAGTGGCGTGATTATATTGGGACCCCCATTCGTCAGTCACTGACGTTACTCGGAGTGACTGAACGAAAGGGAACGTCTTGGTTACGTATTGTCACGGGTGAGAAATCACACAACAAGGCTGCGGGTGCAAGTGAACTCGGAGGGTGGATTTTAATGAGAATACTTTGGGGAAGTGGTGCAAATGGTGAAACAAAGGTGGGTTCTGTCGTTGTGGCTGGTGATCCTGTGAAGTCCTCGTGCTCGTGAAGGTGGGTGTCCTGGCGTGCTCAATCGGGCTGTCGGTCACTCGCTGCCTTCTGTGAGATAAGAGAAAGAGGATTAGTTCCAGCACGTTCAGCATGAGAGGGTTCTCTCCCCAAGCGCGAGCGGCAGCGGCTTTACAGCCTCTTCCTGATCGTCGGCAGCTGTGACCGATCAGCCCGTGATGAGGACGTGCAGGTGCCGTGCGTTGGTTACCAGGGCGACGCTGATATGCCCAGAGAGACTCGTCACATTCCCCTAAGCGTCGTTCTGGCCCTGGGAACGAAAGGAGACAGTAGGGGTGAAACAAGGTGGGTGGGGAATGACCCTGACAGACCTGAAAAAGCTGCCCACATCCGCGAGAGTCCATCGGCGTTGGCGTTGGCGGCCCCGGCCCGATGTCGTGCCTGGCGTGGAAGTCCTGGAGCGCGAGGAACCAGCGGGTCACCCTGGCGTTGGTATCCTTCGCCCGGGCCATCCATTGGAGAGGGGCATGGTCGGTCAGCAGGGTGAACTTACGGCCGAGGAGGTAGTACCGCAGCTCCAGGACTGCCCACTTGATGGCCAGGGCCTCCTTCTCGACGGCGGCGTAGTTCTTCTCTGCCGGGACAGCTTTCTGCTGATGTAGAGTATGGGATGTTCCTCACCCTCCTGGACCTGGGACAGGACGGCTCCCAGTCCGGTGTCGGAAGCATCCGTTTGCAGCAGGAAGGGGCAGCCGAAGTCGGGAGCGCGGAGTACCGGAGACGCTGTCAGGGCCGTCTTGAGTTGGGCGAAGGCCTCTTCGGCGGCCGACGTCCAACAGGTCTTCGGGCTGCCTTCCTGGTCAGATCTGTCAGGGGCGGCTAAAGAGGAGAAGTTGGGGATGAAACAGCGATAGTACCCCGCCAACCCCAAAAAGGCGCTGCACCTGGGACTTCGTTTGTGGTCTGGGTGCGTTGCGGATGGCCTCCACCTTCTTCTCCTGGGGCCGGATCAGGCCCCGCCAACCTGGAATCCCAGGTACTTCGCCTCAGAGAGCGAGGTGGCATTTGCGGGGTTGGCGGTCAGTCCAGCCCGCCGAGCTCCGAGAGCACCCTCCGCAGACGTTCCAGGTGTTCCTCCCATGCCTCGGAGTGCACGCCCGCACGCGCGGCTGCGCACGCGACGCTTGGTGGGGCCGTAAGAGGATGTCCATCATGCGTTGAACGCCGCAGGGGCCCCATGTAGGCCGAAGGAGGGTCCGTACTGCCAGTGTCCACTAGGGGTAGAAAAGGCAGTCTTTGCTTTAGCGGAGGGAGTGAGTGGTACCTGCCAGTATCCCTTGGTGAGGTCCAGGGTCGTGATGTACCGGGCCCTCCCAGTCGGTCTAGCAGTTCGTCGACCGAGGCATGGGATAGCCCGAACTCGAGACTTCGCTGAGCCGGGCGGAAGTCGTTGCAGAAGCGGAGGGTGCCATCCGGCTTGGGTACCATCACAATGGGGCTGGACCATGGGCTGCGAGATGGTTCTATCACCCCCAACTTCAGCATTTCCTGGATTTCCTCCTCAATAGCCTGCCGACGAGCTTCTGGGACTCGGTAGGGCCGTTGCCTGACGATGACTCCAGATGTCATGGTGGATGACGTTGGTCTGCCCGGGCCTAGAGGAGAACACATCCGTGAACTGTCTGACCAGGTTCTGCAGCTCGGCCTTCTGGGCAGCCGCCAGGTGGGGGTCCATGTCCACAACCACGGGATCGGTGAGACTCAGGGCGGCGAGCTGGTCTCGGGTCCCTTGCCACTTCTTCAGTAGGTTGATGTGGTATAACTGCTCCGTCCGTCTTCTTCCCGGTTGGCGTACCCGATACGTCACGGGACCGACCTTCTCCACCACGGTGTATGGCCCTTGCCACGACGCCAGGAATTTGCAGGCGGACGTAGGGACCAAGACCATCACTCTGTCTCCCGGCTGGAACTCCCGTGGTTGGGCTGCCCGGTTGTAATGGCGTTGTTGGGCCTGTTGGGCCTTGCTGAGATGCTCCCGGACTAATGGCATGACCGATCGATCCTCTCCTCATCTGGGTGACGTGCTCGATGACCGTGCGATGAGGGGCAGGCTGCTGTTCCCAGGCCTCCCGAGCCACATCCAGCAGACCCCGGGGCTGGCGACCGAAGAGGAGCTCGAAGGGGGTGAAACCAGTTGAGGCTTGCGGGACCTCACGGATGCCGAAGAGGACGTAGGGGATCATCAGGTCCCAGTCCCGCTTGTCCTCCGCCGCTACCCTTCGAAGCATCTGTTTTAGCGTCTGGTTGAAACGTTCCACGAGTCCGTCCGGTTTGCGGGTGGTACACCGTGGTCCTCAACTGTTTCACCCCAGCAGCCTGCAGAGGTCTGCCATTAGCCGACATGAACGGTGTTCCTGGTCAGACAGTATCTCGCTCGGGAGGCCGACCCGGCTGGCCAACAGAAACAGCTCCTGGGCGATGGCTTTCGCTGTGGCTTTCCGCAGGGGGACTGCTTCTGGATACCGGGTGGCGTAGTCCACGATGACGAGGATGTGTTCATGCCCTCGGGCAGACTTAGGCAACGGCCCCACCAGATCCAGTCCGATGCGCTCAAGGGCACCTCGATGATGGGTAAGGGAATCAGCGGGCTGGGGAGGAGTCCGGGCGCCGCGCGCTGGCAGGTCGGACAGGCCTTACAGAACCCCTTCACATCCGCATCCAGACCTGGCCAGTGAAAGCGATCTCGGATCCGCTGGATGGTGTTCGTCGCTCCCAGGTGACCTGCCATCGGATGGGAATGGGCCAGGTCGAGGATGGTCTCCGTCTTCGTCCGCGGGACGACCAGAAGCTCCTTCTCCTCCCCCCTTCGCTGAGCCACGCAGTATAGCAGACCGCCGGACCACGGGCGCGGGAGAGGATGGGGCCGTGGGAGGACGTCTTTTCCGTCCACCGCCCTGACCTGACTCCAGCAGTGCTTTAGGCGATCGCCCTCCCGCTGTTCTTTGGCAAAAGAGCCCCCCTCGCTGACCTGCTGGAACACATCATAAAACAGGTTAGACTGTGACGAGGGGGACTCACCATCTCTCCCGCTGTCCGGCTAGCAGTGCCGGCCGGTGACGCCTTTGGGCCGGCGGCGGCGACGACGGGCGGCCGTTCCGTTCGGGCTGGCGGGCTGCTCAACGGGCGGCGAGGAGGCGGGCAAACCCTGGCCAATCTCTTCCCAGCAACAGTGGGACCGGTAGGTTCTTCACCAATCCGGCCTCGACGGGCCAGGTGCCAGGGGCGGCGGCGATGTTCACACGGCGAGCGGTACTTGTTGGGTGTCTCCATGCACACACGTGATCGGGAGGTACCTCTTTTGGCCAGAGTGAGGCGGACACAGATGAGCCTGGATGAGGGTGACTGCGCTGCCCGAGTCCAGAAGCGCCCGGATGGGGTGGCCATTCAGCTGGACGTCCGCCTCTGGAGCCGCTGGTGGGACGTGCTGATGTACGATGCAGCCCGCCAGCCAGGCCCGCGGGGCCGTCGTTGGTTCTGCGGTGGGCATGGGCTCGTCCATCGGAAACGGAACGGCCGGTCTGCTACCTGCGCGCGAGGTGCCCTCCGGCGTGCGTCGCTCCTGGACCACCCTCCGGGAAACGGCGGCGCTCTCTCCGGCCTCTCGCTGGTGGACTGCATCCGCCAGCTCGATCGCCTCCACCAGACCGAGGACAGTGGTGGGGTTCCTCATACCCACAGCCTGACGATGGGACCGAGGCAGAGCGCGAGGAGGCGATCGATGACCACTGCTCCACTACCTGATCCGCGGTGGGCTTCCGCCCAGCAGCCAATGCTGAGCCAACCGACGAGATCCGCGGCCTGGGCCCGCGCTGGCATCCGCCCTTTAAACTCCCACTCATGGAATTGTTGCGCTGCGCAGATGGGGGAAAGCCCCAGCCGGGCCAGGATCTCGTTTCACTTCCTGGTAGTCGGTCGTGATCGCAGATGGAAGGGAGAAATAAGCTCGCTGGGCTTCACCTGTTAGGAGAGGAGCCAGCGCGGTAGCCCAGTCCTCGGCGGGCCATCCTTCCTGATTGGCCGTTGTTTCAAAAATTTGGAGATAGGCTTCAACATCGTCGTGATCCGTCATCTTAGGCAGCAGCCGAGTCGCTCGCATGCGGGGGTCAGGTAGTGGAACCGACTGGGCTGCCCGGGCATGAAGGGCGGCGACGTCCTCTTCAACTATGCCCTGCCGAGTGGCCAGATGTTCCACGATCTGCTGCTGGCGGATGCTGACTTCGTGAGGCGCTGTAGTATTTCCTCCATCTCCAACGGAAGAGAGAGCGCCGACCAGTGCTGGGGTGGTGCACCGAAAGAGAACCAAACAAAAAGAAAAAAACAACAAAGATATTAATGCGGTGAAGACTGCAAACACTTGTGTGTGACTCGTCACAGTATGTAACCCTCGTTCCCTGAGGAGGGAATGGAGACGTAACGTCCCTCTGCCACATCCGCTGTACCGCTGAAACGGCCGGGAGTTCAGTCTTGGCTCCTCAGCAGGTAAACATAATGTGATGTTGCCAGCGTACTGCCTTTTATACCCACATGGTGGGGCAGAGTTACGCATGCAAATTCCGCATGCCCATGGTATTGGCACTGCCATTGGGCGTTTTCTAAGTTCTCGAAGATGATTGGCTTCCAAGCAAAACCCCCATTCGTCAGTCACTGACGTTATGTCTCCGTTCCCTCCTCCGGGAACGAGGGTTAGATACGTAACCAAGACGTTCCTAATAATCCTTTAGGTGAGTGTAATTTATTGATGCATCGTTAAAGTTGTAAGCTGATCTGTTAAGACCAACAGGGTCTCACTCCTATTCGTCACATAGGCCGCATTTACACTGGAGGTCTTGATGCACAATTCTGATCTGGTGACTATATCCGATTTTTTTTGACGACCTGCTTATGTCATCTTTTAAAAGCGACCTGTATCTGATATTTGCATTTACACTATACACTGGAACAGCCCAAGACGTTCTGACCCGGAAAAGTAAAAGGCAGTAAAACGGCACAATATGCAATGGGTGCTGATGAAATGATAATTCAATGTTTTGCTTTCCACACTACCTTTAAAGGTCAGCAATACATTGCTCTCATAAGGCAGAGAAAAAAAGAGGAAAGCCCTTGATCGCAGTTCGTGTCCGCCTGAGTTGATGACGTCATTCACCTCCGTCTCTTTTTCAATGACGTACAGCTCGCATTTACTGGGGAATATCTGATTTGACGGCTTACATGGCAGACGCAAATGCACGTATCCGAATCACATCGGATTTATTACCACATATAAGTGAGGCTTGAATCTGATCTGAGGATATCGGAATTCATGTGTTTTTTTCATGCTTACACATTCACATGTCATATCTGATCTGTGCCATATGAGAGGGAAAAATCAGAATTGGGTCACTTGGTCAGTTCCCTACAGCGTAAATATTTAACACACAGGGAACCCCTTTAACGTCTTTTTCCGACGTTCAGGGTACTCCATTGACTCCATTGATTTCAGTGATATGCGTACATAAAATAATAGCATATCACTTGATAATCATTTATGAATGTTTTGTAAATGATTTGTTCATCATTAACTAACCAGTTAGTATAAATTACTTACAACTGAACGTTATTATAAAGTGTTACCTTTTCCGAAAGGTAGAAAATTAATCATCAAATTACAACTTCTCTACGCTTTTCCATAGGACTGCTCTGAAAGGTATTAAAATGCGGCTTTTCATGGTGCATACACACAAATGCACTATTACACAGAGACCCCATAGAATTTAGAAATAAGTGAATTATTTGACCAACTCATCTTCATTGACTGAATT
The DNA here is from genome assembly GCA_023029165.1 of Gobiocypris rarus. NCBI lineage: Eukaryota > Metazoa > Chordata > Actinopteri > Cypriniformes > Gobionidae > Gobiocypris > Gobiocypris rarus. Next base: position 14,052,281 of record CM040910.1, on the reverse strand, counting down.
AATTCATTTTAAAAGAGAACAGCAAAATCTCCTCAAGTTCTGCTGCTATTCACCATAAAAATGATGCCAACAAACTAGGATTGTCAAAAGTACCTGTACTTCGGTACCAAGTTGGTAATGAAATATAAAAAATGTGAAAATACCAGCATTTCCAGCATTTTGAGCGCTGTTGAGCAGATTCTGACTAACTTAAACACCTATGACTGGCCATTGTGTCCACATGCTCAACAGATATATCTGTGATTGGCTACAGTGATCAATGCTTCAAAAACATGTTGTAAACATAAATATTTTACACTCTTCACAGAGTGCTTACACAGCGATCTATCAGTGGGATTCTGTGCATTGATCACTGTAGCCAAACACAGACATATTTACATTTACATTTACATTTAGGCATTTAGCAGACGATTTTATCCAAAGCGACTTACAACATAGGAGTACAGGAAGCGATCGGTCATGAATAGGCGCAAAACGCAAAAAGTGCCTTAAATACCAAGTTTTGGATATTACATAGAATAAGCTTAAGCTAGAATAAGGAAGGAATAAAAGAGAAGAGTTTTTTTTTTTTTTTATGATAAGTGTTCACGGAAGAGATGAGTTTTTAGCTGTCTTTTGAATGATGACAGTGATTCTGCCATCCGGATGGAGGTAGGAAGATTGTTCCCCCAGCCAGGAACGGTGAATGAAAAAGTTCTGGAGAGGGATTTCATGCCTCTCAGGATGGTACCATAAGCCTCACGCTCCTTACCTGAGCGAAGGCTTCTGGTAGGGGTGTAGACTCGTAGAGGAGCGAGTAGAAATATGCTGGTGCCAAGCCTGTGGTGGATCCATAAGCGAGTGTCAATGCCTTGAACTTGATGCGGCATCAAGTGGCAGCCAGTGCAGAGAGATGAAGAGAGGTGTGACATGGGCCCTTTGGGCTCATTGAATACAAGACGTGCTGCAGCATTCTGAATCAATTGAAGAGTTTTGATTGCACACGATGGAAGACCAGCCAGAAGCGCATTGCAGTAGTCAAGCCTAGAAATGACAAGTGCCTGGACGAGAAGTTGTGTTGCATGCTTTGTAAGGAACGGTCTGATCTTCCTGATGTTGTGCAGAGCAAACCTGCATGATCGAGCTGTCTTTGAAATGTGGTCTTTGAAGGACAGCTGGTCGCCAAAGATTACTCCAAGATTTCTGACCGACCCTGAGGGGTAATCAGAGATGAACCTTGCTGGATGGTGAAGTTGTGTTGTACAGTCTGATTGGCAGGGAAGACGAGAAGCTCAGTCTTTGCCAGGTTGAGCTGAAGGTGGTGTTTACATTTACATTTACATTTAGTCATTTAGCAGATGCTTTTATCCAAAGCGACTTACAAATGAGAGTAATAGAAGCAACCAACACCAGTCAAGGGCAAAAATATGCAAGCGCTGTAACAAGTTTCAATAAACACAAAACACAGGACAGTTTTTTTTTTTTTTTTTTTTTTTAAATAAACAGAAACGAATAGAGTGATAAGTGCTATTCTTTATTGGTCAAGTGCTGCTGGAAAAGAAGTGTCTTGAGATGTTTTTTGAAATTGGCTACAGACTCGGCTGCTCGAACTGAGACAGGCAGGTCATTCCACCAGATGGGAACGGTCCAAGAAAAGGTCCTAGTGAGGGATTTCATGCCTCTTTGAGATGGCACCACTAGGCGCTGCTCACTTGCAGAACGCAAGCTTCTGGAGGGTGTGTAAGTCTGAGCAAGTGAGTTTAGGTATACTGGTGCAGAGCCTGCGATTGCTTTGTAGGCGAGCACCAGAGCCTTGAATTTGATTCGCGCAGCTATCGGCAGCCAGTGAAGACTGATGAAGAGAGGCGTGACGTGTGAAGAGAATTACAGTAGTCCAGTCTGGAGAGTACAAGAGCTTGGACCAGGAGTTGAGTGACCTGCTCTGATAGGAAGGGTCTAATCTTCCTAATGTTGTATAGCGCAAATCTGCAGGACCGGGTTGTTGCAGTAATGTGGTCAGTGAATTTCAGCTGATCATCAATCACAACTCCAAGGTTCCTGGCAGTCCCGGACGGAGTTATGGTTGATGAACCGAGCTGAATGGAGAGAGTATGTTGAAGTGCTGGGTTGGCTGAGACCACAAGCAGTTCTGTCTTTGCCAGATTGAGTTGAAGGTGATGATCCTTCATCCAGGCAGAAATGTCTGTCAGGCAGGCAGCGATCCGAACCCCAACTGTGGGATCATCTGGTTGAAATGAGAAGTAGAGTTGAGTGTCATCAGCATAGCAGTGATAGGAAAAGCCATGTTTCTTGATGACAGATCCTAGAGATGACATGTAGATGGAGAAGAGAAGTGGTCCAAGCACTGAGCCCTGAGGAACTCCAGTAGCTATATGATGTAACTTAGACACTTCACCTCTCCATGACACCCTAAAGGACCTACCTGAGAGGTAAGACTTGAACCACTGGAGAGCAGTTCCTGAGATCCCCATCTTCATGAGTGTTGACAGGAGGATTTGGTGGTTAACTGTGTCAAAAGCAGCAGACAGATCCAGCAGGATAAGTACTGAGGATTTGGAAGCAGCTTTTGCCTGTCTCAGTGCTTCAGTAACCGAGAGCAGGGCAGTCTCAGTTGAGTGGCCGCTTTTGAATCCAGATTGGTTGTTGTCCAGGAGGTTGTTCTGTGCAAAAAACATAGAGAGTTGGTTGAACACTACTCTCTCAAGTGTCTTAGCAATAAAAGGCAGAAGGGACACCGGTCTGTAGTTTTCTAAAAGTGCTGGGTATAGAGAGGGTTTCTTAAGCAGTGGGGTTACCCGAGCCTGCTTGAATGCTGTGGGGAAAGTCCCGGTGTGAAGAGAGGTGTTGACGATGTGGGTGAGTGCAGGAGTAATTGACGTAATGGCCTGAAGCAGGTGAGTGGGGATAGGATCAAGCGGACAAGTAGTGGGGTGTTTGGAAAGGATGAGTTTGGAGACTTCTGCTTCAGAGAGCAGAGAGAAAGAGGGTAGCGTGTGTGACGGTTGATGAGATGTGTATGTCAGTTTGTGGTGCAGAGAATTGGCTGCTAATGGAGGAGGTTTTGTTTGTGAAGAAAGATGCAAAGTCGTCAGCTGTAAGAGTTGATGACGGAGGGGGGGGGGGGGGAGGGCAAAGAAGAGAGGAGAATGTTCTGAAAAGTGCACGAGAGTCAGCGCAGTTGTTGATTTTGTTGTGATAGTATGTAGTTTTTGCAGTGGAGACATGTGCAGAGAAGGAAACAAGAAGAGACTGATTCAAGGTAAGATCAGTAGAGTTCTTAGATTTGCGCCACTTTCTCTACCACCCTGAGCCCAGAGCGATGTTCAAGGAGAACATCAGACAGCCAGGGGCAGAGGTGTGGTGCGGGCTGGTCTAGATGAAAGGGGGCAAAAGCTGTCTAAACAAGATGTTAGAGTGGAGCAAAGAGTGTCAGTAGCACTGTTAGTGTCCAGAGCTGAGAACTGAGCAGGTGGCAGAAGTGAGGATGAAACCATAGTGGATAGTCGAGAGGGAGAGAGAGAGCGTAGATTACGCCGAAAGGTGATCTGTGGATTAGTATGAGTTGTATCAGGAGTGAGTATGAGGTTAAGAGTGACGAGGAAGTGGTCGGAGGTGTGCAATGGAGTCACTAAAGTGTTATTGTCTGTAGAGCAGTAGCATGTGTAGATAAGGTCCAAATGATTACCTGATTTGTGAGTAGCCGTGGTAGATACTCGCCTAAGGTTAAAGGAGGTCAGTAGAGAGGTGAAGTCTGCAGCCTGGGGTTTATCAAGGTGGATGTTGAAGTCACCGAGCAGCACCAGTGGAGTGCCATCTTCAGGAAAGTTGGAGAGTAACATATCCAACTCCTCCAAGAAGTTACCCAGTTGACCTGGGGGGCGATAAACAACTACAACATGGATTTTAGCAGGGTGAGTGATAGTGATTGAGTGTGATTCAAATGAGCTGTTGCCAGAGAGAGATGGTATGGGCTCAAATTTCCAATCCTTTGTGATGAGCAAACCAGTACCTCCACCTCTCCCAATTGGACGAGGTGAGTGCGAAAAGGAGAAATTAGTGTTCTTTCATCCATGCCGAGATGTCTGCCAGACAGCTTGAGATGCGTCCATCTACTGTGGGGTCATCTGGTTTAATTGAAAGATAGAGTTGAGTGTCATCAGCATAGCAATGGTATGAGAAGCCATGTGCCTGTATGATGGGTCCCAGTGACGTAGTGTAAATGGAGAAGAGAAGAGGTCCCAGCACTGAGCCCTGAGGAACCCCCGTGGTCAGTTGATGTGCTTTGGATACCTCACCTCTCCAGGCAACCTTGAAATACCTACCTGTGAGGTAAGACTCAAACCAGTGGAGTGGAGTCCCTGTGATGCCCAGTGATGAGAGGGTGGACAGAAGAATCCGGTGATTCACTGTGTCAAATGCAGCAGATAGATCGAGGAGGATTAGGACTGATGATCTGGAAGCAGCTTTAGCCATCCGCAGGGCTTCAGTGACTGACAGTAATGCAGTCTCTGTTGAGTGGCCCTTTTTGAAACCTGACTGGTTAACGTCCAGCTGATTTGACTGTGAGAGGAAAAATGAAACCTGGTTGAGAACAACCCACTCAAGTGTTTTTGCTATGTAAGGCAGGAGAGGAATAGGTCTGTAGTTCTCTACAAGTGATGTGTCTAGAGTGGGTTTCTTAAGCAGTGGGGTGACCCGGGCCTGCTTGAATGTGGTAGGGAAAAAGCCAGTGCTGAGAGATGTGTTGATGATGTGTGTGAGTGCTGGTAGAAGTGTGGGAGAGATGGCTTGTAGAAGGTGTGAGGGGATAGGATCTAGAGGGCAGGTGGTGGGATGGCTGGAGAGGAGAAGTTTAGATACTTCTGCCTCAGTGAGTGTAGAGAAGGAGGAGAGAAGATGTTTGGCTGTGGGTGTGGCTGATCTAAAATCCTGTGTGTGCGGGGGTGGGAACTGACTGCTGATGGTTGTAGTTTTATTTGTGAAGAAGTGGGCAAAGTCGTCTGCAGATAAGGAGGTGGTGGAGGTGGACAGAGGAAAGAGTTGAATGTTCTGAAGAGTGTGCGTGTGTTAGAGGTGCTGTTGATTTTGTTGTGGAAATATGAGGATTTAGCCATATGGACATCATCTGAGAATGATGAGAGCAGAGATTGATATTTACCCAGGTCAGACGGGTCGTTTGATTTTCGCCATTTTCTCTCTGCTTCCCTTAGTTTTGTCCGGTGTTCACGAAGAACATCAGATAACCATGGGTTAGCAGGAGTGGGGCGTGCTGGCCTAGAAGACAGAGGGCAGATACTATCTAGACAAGAAGTTAAAGTAGAACATAGAGTGTCTGTTGCAGTGTTGACATCCATGGATGAGAACTGTGTGTTTGAGGGAAGAGAGGATGACACAGCAGAGGAGAGATGAGAGGGAGAAAGAGAGCGTAGGTTTCTGGCCTGAAAGTAACTAGTTGTGGGATTGGGAATGCGAGCAGTAAGTTGTAGATTAAATGTGATGAAGTAATGGTCTGAGGTGTGTAGGGGTTTGACCAGGATATTATCTGTAGTGCAGTTGCGTGTGTATATGAGGTCAAGTTGGTTACCAGATTTGTGGGTGTGTGAGGTGACATGTCGCTTTGAGATCGAATGAGGCAAGGAGGGAGTGGAAGTCAGTAGCATATGGTTTGTCCAGGTGAATATTGAAGTCGCCAAGGATTACAAGTGGGCTGCCATCCTCCGGAAATGAGGACAGCAGCACATCTAGTTCCTCAACAAAGGTGCCCAATTGACCTGGGGGACGGTAAATGACTACAAGATGGATTTTAACGGGAGTTGAGACTGTAATAGCATGGTATTCGAATGAGTTGTTGTTGCATAGAGAGGTGTGGGTTGAGTATTTCCAATTGTTAGTAATGAGAAGACCTGTTCCTCCGCCCCTCCCAGTGTGACGAGGGGTGTGTGAGAAAGAGAAATTGTTAGAGAGAGCAGCAGGGGTTGCTGAGTCATCTGGACGGATCCAGGTCTCAGTCAAAGCCAAGATATTGAGAGTGGAGTGAGAGGCAAAGGCCGGAATGAAATCAGCTTTGTTGACAGCTGACTGACAGTTCCATAGACCAACAGAAAAAGTGGGAGGGGCATTAGTGGAGGAGGGAATAGGACGCAGATTAGCAGTGTTGCGCTGCCTTCTGCGTGTGACAGTGGATCGTGGTCGAGAGACAGTGGGAATGTATTAAAAAGCACATGGTAAGAGAAAAAGGAAGGTGGAAAAGACCAGGAAAAAGAGATACTTAAGTGCTGTAACGGTGTTCGCTCTTCGGTGGAGTCGATCACAGGTAGAGTCGAAAGAAGATGTCTTTACCCGAGTCGGTCTTCACACGAGGAGGCTGAACACGAGGAGGCTGAACACGAGGAGGCTGAACACGAGGGCTGAACGCTTCCGCTGACGCGGAAAGCTTATTAAAATACACACCTTTTACTATTTGAGCGAGAACAGCTGTGGACGCTTTTGTAATTAGCCCAAAGGATCAAGGCAAAAGCCTGTCAATGGCTCGAATCGAAACGAAAAGTATGACTCACTACCTGTGCTAAAAGCCAGCAATAACAATAACAATAACGATTGACTGCACAACGGCGCGGCCGAAAACAGCCGTGGTTATAATTCAAATGCAATTTGCTAACAGTATAATTATGACAAGATAGATAAGTGCAAAATCGAAATGTATCCTTCTTCTAGCACGCAATACACTAAGTAATACAACAAAACGGAGTATTCACAAAAAACACTTACATACGGCTCGCGGCTCTTCACGGACCTGGACGCTTCTCCTAATGAGCAAGTGACTGACCTGACTTATATATGTACAGTCCGCCCTTGTAATTAGCCCAAAGGATCAAGGCAAAAGCCTGTCAATGGCTCAAATCGAAACGAAAAGTATGACTCACTACCTGTGCTAAAAGCCAGCAATAACAATAACAATAACGATTGATCAGACAACGACGCCGAAAACAGCCGTGGTTATAATTCAAATGCAATTTGCTAACACAGTATAATTATGACAAGATAGATAAGTGCAAAATCGAAATGTATCCTTCTTCTAGCACGCAATACACTAAGTAATACAACAAAACGGAGTATTCACAAAAACACTTACATACATATCTGCGTGTGTGAACACAATGGCCAGAATCTGCTCAGCAGCGCTCAAAATACTAGGGGGAAATGCTGGTATAAGGGTCACATTTGAACATTTAAGTACTGACTTGTTACTGAAGTACCGGTACTTTGACAACAAACTAGTAGCCACATATCTGGTTTAGCATATTCAAACTTTCACTAATCTGCTGTCCAGCATTTCCGCCCTTGGTGCAAAACAAAGACAGGAGTGCCATGAATGTTGTTTCCAGCTCAACAACTGTTAACCTCCTGAATTTTTCTTCAGAGGTGTCGAACAAAGCAGCTCATCTTTCCTGAATACTCGCTAGATGGACTCTTCTCCACTATCTCCTGACGATGGTAGGACAAATTTCTGGCCATTTTTTGATTAAGTAAATGTTTCCAGAATATCGGACTTATATTGTTAAGAGCAGTTCCATCCTTTCTGAAAGCATCATAAGCAGACTTTAGAATCAGCTCAGTGTCATAGGCAAACTCTGGAATTTCAAACGGTGATGGTCACAGCTTTTATCTTTGTCCATGACTGTCTGGAGAGGAGAGCAATACTGTGTCACCTGATGAGCCATACGATGAGGGCGCTGAAGAGGCATCCGAACAGGCATCTGTGGAAACTGGGGCATCCGTGCTAGAAGGGCCAGCACATTCTAAACTGTCAATTGTTGTTAAATTTATTATCACTGGCTCAACTTGCACTACTTTGATAGTGTCTTTATCTTTAAGCTCAGCTGTTGGAAGTCAGAGAAAATAACTCCTCGAAATCAGTGTCTTTGTAATGTAAAGTTCCTTTGTATCTGAAATGTCTAACTACTGACTCCAAATTCACACTGGTATCTTGAATTCCAGAGGGCAGGTAAAGTTTGGGAATGGAGTTCTGATCAAGAATCACCCTGTCACGGTTCATGAATACATCATCTCACCTTCTCTGTAGCTGTGTCTCATTTCGGAAGGCTGCGACCTCCGGAGGGCGCATTCGAAGGCTGCATACGTCATGAGGCTGTCTCATTTTAAAAAAGTGAGTAGGACACTCCAAATGCAACCTTTGAATGCGCCCTTCTTTTACAGGAATTCGGAATGTGCATAAGGTGTAGCCTTTGCTGCTGCAGATAACCCCCAAATCTTTGCGCCACCGTTAACAACCGTCCAATTTTTTTTAATATTATTTGAAAACATGGCACCGCCGCCAGATATACATGCAAGCGTACATGTGGTGTTTCAAGCTTATTTTTGTTTTTTAAGCTGTATTACCTCAAACAGACAGGTGTGGTAAACAGGAGTAAGTGTTTAGTGATTTTTAAACGTTTAGAACAGTACATTGCTGTCAAGGCAAGAAACATTTCATAGTCATTTTCAAGATATAAATAATTTTCATATATATAACTGGCATGAGAGCTGAAAGTGTTTGCATAGCAACGTGATACTTCCTGCCTGTGTGTCCTACAAAGGACGACTCGTTTCATTCTGATTGAGGACACTCCGTATACCGCATCTTTCACAGGATGTATCCTGTAGAGGACACAGCCTTCGAAATTACATGAAATGAGACACAGCCTCTGTGTGTGTGGTCGTGTTGGAGGTGTGGTTTCTGATTGCTGATCACTCTGATCACTTCCCCCTGCGGCACTCATCACCTGGGCTATTTATACGTGTGTCTCACCCAGCCTTGTTGTCAGATTGTTGCAGTTTGTCTGGTAGTTCCTGGCTGTTCGTGTTTCCTGGTCTTGGCTAGTCGTTCTGGATTCCTGGATGCCGCTGGTTCGGTGAGCCAATTGCATTCCTGCGCTGTGCTGAGTGGCTGTTTTGTCAGCTGTCCTTGCCTGTTTCGGACCTGAACTGTTCTCCTGTGCTTCGTATATTGAGCTGTCTTTTGCCACTGTGACCCTGAGTGTAATAAATTACTGTCTGAACTCGCTATTGGATCTTCTGCCTTTTTTCCTGTCACCAGACGCAACACAACCATAATGTTGCTGGTTTATACATATACTGTTTGGAAAAAGAAACTAAATGGAATCAATTAAAACTTCTTAACCCGCACCGGTGCACCGGCGGGGATGTTTATGCAAGTGAGTGTGTCTCTACTTTTATTCAATTTTGTTTTAGTCCTATTCAATCAACCAACACAAACTATCCAGAATTTGAAAACTAAAACACTCGAGATTCATGTTCTGAACTCGTTTTTGCAATAAATACACCAGAGAGGAAAGGGTTAAATAAAATGCTGAAGCACTAGCTATTTAAACATCAGCATAATAAACGCAGTACTCATCTTTCATCTCCTATCATGCAGATCAGATCGGACGAATCCAAAAAACAACAGCATGCATGTCCGTGTAAGAGTCCACTCTTCAAAATGCCTCCCACTTTTTAATCCAAAACAACGAAAACATAAGGAAAAAAAACAAAAAATCCTCCTTTGTTTGCGTTAGCGTTTTGAGTTAGAGTAATCACTCATGTCCATTTTCAATGAAATATCGATTTTAATAATTATTCCAACGATCTACATTGTAGGACACTGTAGGACAGGACACTTCCTGTCAAGTTAAACCCTCCCAGCTTGCTCTGCTTCAATCACAGGCTTTTCGATGACTCATAATACACAGGAACCGCATTACTGGCTCCGCGATATCTCCGTCAAACTGTTCATGGTTTTTCGTTGGATAAAGGCAATCAGTGCCTAGCCAATACCTGGCCAGCAAAGGTTTGATTGATAGACGTAGTAACAAATCAAAAGGCATTATTTCATGTTGCGTTTGTAAGAATTATTGGTGTATACTCCTCTGCTCACCATCTCCATGGCATCCATGCGCCTGCCTGTCATATTGCGCAACACCGCAGTGGAGCACACAGACTCTATGACAGACTGTTTTTATCAACTAAATGAGTTTTTTACACTTTGTAAATTCTGTAAATAGTTGATTTAGTTTTTCAGTAACTGTAAATTAATTATAATCAGCAGTTTATTTCAGATTTATTTGAATAAAAAACCAGGAAAGACCTCAATTGGATAGACCTACAACCAATCAGAGCAAAGGAGCGACCCGTAACATTAGTTGTCAAATGTCAACAGAACTCAACTGCACTGTGTTGCCAAGTCCGTGTTTTTCTCCATGTCTGTTGAAGCGACCCCAATTAGACCCAGGAATGCGGATTTTAGCAGGCAACCTTGCCAAAATGTTGCCAACCAAACGCCAAAAATATTTACATGTATATTACTCTGTTGATATACTACTTTGAGCTATTATGACTCTTGTGTAACAATATTTGAAGTGTCTAGTTTAAAATAAAATCAAATTTATGAATATAGACCATAGGGTTTAAGAGATGCATACATTTTCATTTGGGTATGTCGTTTTCAGAAAATTCTCAAAAATAGGGGTGCTGGTTAAGAGGTTAAAGGGACTGTTCATCCATAATAGAAAATGGTCATAGTTTACTAAATCTCATATTCCAAACTTAAATAATTTTGCTTTTATAATTACACACAGATACTAATTAAATGTTTTCATATGAGTAAATGACAATTTTCATTTTGGCTGAAATTGTCTCTTTATTGTTAAATATTAAACAGCCATATCCTGTTAAAAAATTACCCATTATTATCACAGAACTGTATAGAAAGGAAGCGCTTCAAAGTCTCATTTACATAAAACAATATCTTACTTAAAATTTTGTAAGACATTTTTTTCTTTACAAACCCATATACGAAGAGACGTGGATGATCATAAAAAATTATGTGATTTACACCTGAGGAGACAAAGAACCACATAATGAGCAGCATAATGAATGAGCCTTTGAGTCAGGTAATGTGAGAGGGAGCTAAAACACAGGGGGAAAAAATTCAACAGGAAAGAAATATATTTTGCTGTAGTTCATTTAATATAGCTAATCACAGGGGCGCGGGAAGTGGGGGTGCTGATGCTGCAGCACCCCCTGGTTTCACAGGATTGCAAATGCTATGCATATTTTTGTTAATTTATATTTCTTAATTTTTAGCATTTAGTAATTTATTTGTAATGAACACTTTAAGAGGTTCATTAAAACGTATTCTTTATATGTTTAATTATGTTGTTAAAACATACATGATGTCATATAGTGACCGTTGTGGTGTGCGTAGAAAGAATGCGTAATAGAGGTAACTCCTCCAGAGCGCCTTTCTAAAGATTCCGTTCATGAGCACCGTGCACTCAACCCAGAAGGTCCTTTGGGACATGCTGGTTTGAATATAGGCCTGTCTGAAATAAGTAGGGCTGCCCCAACTTAATTTTTTTTTTTTTATAGTTTAGCCGTTGTTGACGCATTTAAGCCGTTGTTGACGCAGCGGCGCCGCCTCCATGTCATTGTCTGCTATATTTATTGCTAATAAAGCAATGTACTATTGCTATTTATTGCTAACTGGTTGATAAAACGTGTATTAAAATTAAGATGCAATTCAAAAACAAAACAAAAATAAGGCTTTCAACAAAACAAAACTTAACGAAGTTCAAGTGGTCAAAAAAAAATCAGACCCCGTGTCTTCTGACATATTGCGCATCTTATGTGTCCTGTTCACTTTACATAATCATCGTAAATTAAATAAAAAATAACATTATAATATTTATATAGGAAATATGAAACTAAATACATGTTTTAATGGCTAAAACAAGAATAGTAGGCGGCAGTACAGAGACATTTCATGTCGGAGCGGAATTTGAGCACACATGGTTTTACCGGTGAGCAGTTCATGAGTGGAGCTCCACTTTGCTCACACGGTCTGGCAGAGGTGTCAAAAGTACTCGCATTCATTACTCAAGTAGAAGTATAGATACTAGGGTTTAAAAATACTTCTGTAGAAGTTGAAGTATCAACTCAAGCTTTTTACTCAAGTAAAAGTATAAAAGTACTGGTCTTAAAACTACTTAAAAGTATAAAAGTAAAATTAATGTAAGGAGAAAAATGCCATTGAGGACAAAAGCTTAGGCCGCAAGGGCTTACAGTGCATTACCTCACAGGGGTCTATAGTGCACCACCCCACCTCCTCAAATGCATTTTCTAAAGGCCATAATTATTATTATAATGTTGTATTAAAATGTTAATGTTGAAAAATTTGGGATGCACTAGGCTACCTGTTTCAGCTGCATATGTCGTGTGGCTCGAGCCGCGCCTGAGACGCGTGTGTCATGCAGCCAGTGTGCACGTTCTAACCAGTAAAATAAATGGACACAGTGATCCCATAGACTTCAACGGAGAGAATTGAAGTCAATTAGAAGCACTTACTTCCTGATGGCTGAGCATACTGCGGAGACTCAGACTGAGTTTGACGACGTAGATGTGACGTACGCAACCTGTCTGACAGTTGTATGTCCTCTAGTAGTTGTGCAGATTGAAATCTGAATCACATTGTTGAAATATCTTGTCCCGTTGTTTTTGGGTCTCTATAGGCTTCTCCCCATGCTTCTCCCTTGCCTTTATCATAATTTATGTCTCCATGTCCCTCCGATTTCCTCATAGACAGTAAAAGATTGCCTGCGAGCTTCTCCTCCTGTCTATATGGTAATTTCTCTACTGCGCGACAGTCGCGTTGGCTATGAGTAGGCTACATGATGTTGAAAATCGTTAGCCTATTTTTTACAAAAATGGCTTCTACGGGGCGATAGTGTAAGATACAAGGTAATGGAGCCTATTATACATTGTCGTGTTTCTTTAGAAATAAACAATGGACAAATGGAGTCTTTAAACGCCTCAGATGTAAAGTTATTCACTCTCAAAGTGACGCCAAAATGAATGGGAGTCAATGGGATGCTAACAGCAGGTGATGGCTTGGTTAGCAATGGCCGCCCTTATGGAAGGTACGCTTTCCGGGGGCTGGATTACCCCCTTGGTTCTAACCTGTTAACATGGAAGCCTAAATAAAAACTGGACAAGCCACGCAGCTGAGACGCAGTGTGTAGCCGCTCCACGCTTACTTGTCGTGCCCCGCCTTGACGCATTGATTGACGGAGGGTGGGCGTGATCAGCTCTGAAAGCATTTTCAAATCCACATCGACTGAATTAATCAACGTGTGGCATTCATTAAAATGCATTTTTCAAACCTCCCAAGAGTGAGTGTCAATGTATTAAAAAGTAATTTAAATAACAATTTTGCTACCATTTTGCTATATTTTTGGCTCAGAATGCATTTTGAAATCCACACTGAGTTTTGCTACAAATATCACATGGCATTATGATGAAAATGCAATCCTAAATTTCCTAACTGTGAGTGTAAATGCATTTAGAACTAATAACATTTAAATGATCATTTTACTACTGTTATGGCTTGGACATAGACACATACCAAATCAATTTGAGTAATACATTTTCATTTTAATGTCGCAACATATAAAGCATTCAAAATGAATATGTAATTTACATTTTAAAATTACTATTGGAAATGGCAAAAGTAAATTATATTATTTCATTTTCATTTTGCACCACCTTAATGGAAAATGTAATTTTAAATAGAGAAATACATTGCCATTTTGCATATTGCATTGTCATTTTGCATATTGCATTGCAAATTGAATTCTGCTTCACATAAGCTTCCAAAGGGCCACAGAGTGTGAGCAATGCTGCGGAGCGAGTGGGAAAACACAGAGTGGATTTGTAATTTTTTTTGCGAAAAAGATCACATTTATGTGAATCCTCTGACAACATTACAGTTCAGAAGTCCTATTAGATAAATAGATATTCGTAACTCGCTCTGTGTCCAATAAAAACAATCCATATAATCTGTCTTCTTCATTTAAAATCTTAATCTTGATCTGTTAAGAAATCAAGCAAATACAATAAAAGAAACAAATATTATTTTAAATCCTTAATATCACGGATGCAGAAAACTGAAAACCTCACATTTGAGCCGCCTGCTGCGCCTCGCATATTTGAAGGAGCGCTCTGAGTAGGCTACATGATGTTGAAAATAAATCAACACGCCCGAGGTCATTGCGTTTTTTTTCTTTTGTCCAATCGAATGATTTTCAAACCTGAAAAGCACGTTCTGCCTGATCGGGGCCGTAAACATTTTTCATTTGTATAGGGATATATTGTATATTTAACATCAGTATTATCAAAGCAGTACTGAGCACTGCAGTACGATTAACTTTAACTAAGCATAACAATTACCCCATTTTGTATCCAGAAGCACCAAGAAAAGAGCACATTTCTCTTCTTTTTTAAAGCCACTGTCAAAAAACAACTTCTCAATAAAGTTTAAACATTTATTCAGTAGTTAAGCAAACAGAACATGGTAGTATACCATTTAGCAATTAACACATATAACAATATTAGTTAGACACAAGACATCTTAAATGCAGGACACTTATCTCTGTATCCATTCTTGGTGGACTGAAACACAAATATATGTTGTTTTAAAGACAGCACCATTATTTTGGCAAAAGCACATTTCATTTAACAACTGTTAGTGTTAGACTAATACAGTTAGGCTAAAAATATAATCTAATAGCTTGAAAGAATGCTTTAATTCACAATAGTTTTTCAACATACACGCTATAGCTATAGGCTAGCTGCAATATAATGTCTGGCTAATTTTTTAAGTGTGCTAATAAAACTCACAAAAATATATGTTCTCTTCTGTATACAATTAGTGTAAAATTTAAAGTGTAACATTTAATGAAAACAAAATAAAATATATCAGTACAGCTCACCTCCTCTGCATCATCGAATTCTGTACCACTTATGTTCTGATCTGAAGCGCGTGCATGTGGCGTCAGATGGGGCGGGGCAATGCCTTTTAGTCTGATGCCTTTTAGTTTGAGTCCGTTTCCTCCGATGCCTTTTAGTCAGAGGTGTCATTACTCAGGTAGAAGTATAGATGCTAGGGTTTAAAAAGACTTTAGACTGTAGAAGTTGAAGTATGAACTCAAGCTTTCTACTCAAGTAAAAGTGTAGAAGTAAAAGTAATTTAAGGAAAAAAATGCCATTAAGGACAAAAGCTTAGGCCGCGCCACAGGGCCTGTAGTGCACTACCCCACGTCCTCAAATTTTTCTAAAGACCATAATGATACTTATGTTACATGTTAATGTTCACTGCAAAAATGCTCTTGTTATTTAGCATATTTTTCTTGTTTCCAGTTCAAATATCAAAATATCAAAACATTCTTAAATCAAGATGCATTTACTAGACAAATAAAATGACATGAGATTTTTTTTCTTTGTCTAACTTTACTAAAGTGAAAGCAGTGTAATACAGTACCCGCTGCTCTATCTGCTGTTAATAGGAATCAAACAACAGAAGATAAACAGAAATTCACTAATTCACTAATGCTCTTGACTGACTGAACTTTAGTAGCTTTAATAAGAACACATTTCTTACTTGAATGCTGCTGTTAACGCTGTGGCGAGGAGATAAACATGGCAGACTATGAACAGCTCAGCTACAGCTCTCTGGGGGAGGGGTCTGTGCTAGTATGTCAGTGTCCATCAACACGTGTGGGTGGGGCCTCTGCAGTGCGACGTCACACTGCAGGAATCTGGAAACGGCTTATTCTTAGACACTGCTTATGATTTATGAGGATAAAAAAAAAGGAGTGGGTAGATTTTTACCATTATAGGGTGGTTGTGTACACACACTGCCAAAACACATTTATGTTCAAACACCTTATAAAAGTGAATTTTGCACAATAGTTGCCCTTTAAAACAAGCAAAATTATCTGCCAATTGGGTGAGAAAAATAGTATAATTTCTGTTTGGGACAGAAACAAGATTTCAATCAGAAACAATATTATTTTTCTCACCCCATTGGCAGATAATTTAGCTTGTTTTTGTAGAGTTAAGTGGTTCTAACTTAACAAATAAACACAAGGTCAATAACATCTTGGTTATGTCTGTAACCTTAGTTCTCTGAATAGGAAATGAGACGCTGCGTCACCCCTTTGGGAACGCCTCTGCATGACTGCATCGAGAAGCATGTCTGTCATCAGTCCAATAGAGAAATGGAACATCAAAGGCGGGTGACGTCATAGACCCGGAAACTATAAAGCACACCGGCAAACACACACCATTAGCTTATGTAGAAGCCTGAAACAAGGCGCTTGCGGGCACGCAAGGAGTATGACAGGGTGACACAGCGTCTCGTTCCCTATTCAGGGAACTAAGGTTACAGACGTAACCGAGACGTTCTCTTTTCAAGGGAACTCGCGCTGCATTACAGCTTTGGGAATGAAAATACCCACGTCCCCATAGGAGTCCAGATGCCCGTCTGTGGCATAGTATTAAGAGGCGAGCACCCGAGACCCCGAAGTAGCATTCAAATATAGTTCATAGAACTTGATGAAAGTGTGCGGTGAGGACCAGCCTGCCGCATCACAAACATCTTGCAGGGAGGCCCCTGCCAAAAGTGCCTGAGAGGCGGCCATACTCCTGGTGGAGTGGGACCGTACAGCCAAAGGAGAAGGCTGTCCGGCCGCCACATAAGCAAGTGAGACAGCCTCAACCACCCACTTGCTCATCCTCTGCTTTGAAACTGGATCCCCTCTCGAGGGTGATCCGTAACAGACAAACAGCTGTTCAGTTTTCCTTCACAGGGCAGCTCTGTGGACATACGCATCTAGTGCTCAAACAGGGCAAAGCAGATTAAATTTTTCCTGGTCTGATGTCGTAAACAGAGGGGGACAGAAGGCCTGGAGTACAATGGGTCTCACAGGATTAGTGAGGACCTAGGGAATATACCCGGGCCTTGGAGAGAGAAAGGCATTGGCCATACCCGGGGCAAATTCCAGGCATGAGGGTGCAACAGAGAGGGCTTGTAAATCTCCTATTCTTTTCAAGGAAGAAATAGCAAGCAAGAAAACTTCTCCGAAACTTCCTCGAGCAGCTCGAAGGGAGCCTCGGAAAGGCCTTGAAGGACAATGGATAAGTCCCAGGCCAGCACCCTGGTGCGTATCACAGGTCTCAACCTCAGGGTTCCATGGAGGAAATGAGTTACTAGTGGGTGTCGCCCCAATGAAACACCATTCAAAGGAGTGTGGTAAGCTGCTATGGCTGTCACGTACACCTTTAATGTGGAGGGGGCTAACCCAGCGGAGAATCTCTCCTGCAGGAACTGCAGCAGCATGCTACCAGGGCAGTAAACCGGATCCCACAGGTGACCTCTACACCATAAGGTGAAGAGTATCCACTTCAGAGCATAAAATTTCAAATTTCCTTTGACCTGATCTTAGAAACAATCTGTTTGAGTGTGAGCATCCTGAACTTGAGCCTTGCCACTGTTCGGTTCAGGACGCGAAGATCTAAGATGGGGTGCAGTCCTCCATCCTTCTTTGGCACTATGAAGTAAATGGTAAATGGACTGCATTTATATAGCGCTTTTAACAGACCAATGGCCATCCAAAGCGCTTTACATGTTGCCTCACATTCACCCATTCACACACTCACTCATACACCGACGGCGGTGTCAGCCATGCAAGGCGCCATCCAGCTCTTAGGGAGCAGCTGGGGTTAGGTGTCTTGCTCATGGACACCTCGACACTTGGACAGGTGGAACCGGGGATTGAACCACCAACCTTCCGGTTTGTAGACAATCTACATGAACCACTGAGCCACTGCCGCCCCGTACTGGCTGTAAAAGCCTGCCTCCCTGTCTGGTGGGGGAACCCTTTCTATAGCCCCCTTTTGCAGCAGAGTCTGTACTTCCTGAGTCATGACCAGAGCCTGCTCGGGGCCCACCACAGTGGAGAGGACCAAGTTGAAACTCGGAGGACGACATCTGAACTGAATGGCCTAACCAATTCTTATGCATCGCAGGACCCATCGAGATATATATGGCAGATTCTCCCACTCTGCCACAAAATCTACTACGGGTACCAGCCTCTCGAGACTGGCCTCTGATGTACTCTGCACCAGGAGCACAGCACCCTTAAGTGGCGAACCGGCAGGAACAACTGGCTCGACAGCGCCACCACCCTCGCGAGGGCCTTCCACGCCCCGGCACTCGGGCGGGGTTGGTGGATCGACCCTGTGAGGGCACTGTGGACGAATGGGTACCGTATGCTGCGGTATGCACCATCCCCCCGCGCAGGGGATCACACTCACAGTCCTGGGCCCTGAGGCGTCAGGACTTTTTAGCTGCAGCCTTCCTCGAGATAATGACTGTCCTCAGATCAGTCTTATTCTTGAAAGGCTGCGCCTGAGAGCGCCGTGCACCCGTCCACCCTTTCTGCAGGCGTGTACGAGTGGCGACACTCTGCTTTTGCTGCGCCCTATGGGAGGAGCTCATACTCGGTGCCTACTGCTCCCACCCAGCAGCAGACAAGAGCTGGCGCTTACGGGAAGGAACTGCTTGAGCGCCGCTGCCTGTTTCTTTGCCTCCAGGAACCTGTCAGTAACTGTGGTGACAACGCATCAAGCAAAAAGCTCTTGTCACGTTCCTTTATCTCCATAAGATTGAGCCACAAATGCCTCTCCATGGCCACCAGGGCTGCAATAGAATGGCCAACACATCTGGCCGTCTCCTTGGTGGCCCAGAGAGCGAGATCTGCTGTTGATCGGTGCTCATTAATGACTTCAGCTCCGATCTCGTGGCTCTCCCCCAGGTCTTTCAGCAGGTCAGCCTGGTATGCCTGCACGATAGACATAGTGTGCACACATGCAGCGGCCTGACCTGCTGCCCAGTACGCTTTGCCCACTAAAGATGATGTGACTTTAAGGGGCTTAGTGGGCAAAGATGGAGCCTTTATGGCAGATGCAGACTCGGGCGAGAGATGGCTCGCAAGCGATTCTTCGACCATTGTCATCTGACCATAACCGTGTCTTTTCAACTCCGCGATGTTGCTATACACTGATGTATGCGGGGTGAAAATGTGTGCAGACACGGGCTGCTTCCACAATCTCGACACCTCTGTGTGGAGAGCTGGGAAAAATGGCAGACTCCTACGTGGAGGCTGAGCAGAGCGCGTGGGGAGAAAGCACTCGTTGAGTCTGCTTTTTACGGAAGCTCACTCATGTTGCTCTTGTGGCCAGTCGATGTGTAATCTGGCCACTGCTCAGCTCAATACCTCCATGAGCTCCTCACTCGCAGGGGATTAAAGTTGCGAGTCCTCAACCCCTGAATCGATGCTACAGACATCAACCTCCTTGGAGGAAGATAACCGCAGTTCCGCGGCAGGCAGGGCCTCACAGTGCTCGCAGCCGACACCCTCGAGTTTTGACTGTGCATGCTGCTCTCCAAAAGAAACAACACACATTAAGTGTGTACCCCCGCTCGTGTTGTAACATGAGCAGGGAAGGACACACTTTTTAAAATGTTGTTCTCTTGCCATAATTTCTCTCTTGAAAACAACAAAAGTCTGAACTCAGACATAAAGTTTTGACAGAGTTTTGACAGACAGAATGACACAGAGCTCTTGTTGAAGGCAACAGAAGCTAACGGCGTGTTTGCCGGTGTGCTTTATAGTTTCTGGGTCTATGACGTCACCCGCCTATGACAGTCTCTCTATTGGACTGATGACAGACGTGCTTCAAGACGCAATCACGCAGAGGCATTCCCAAAGCGTGACGCAGCGCGAGTTCCCTTGAAAGGGAACAACAATGCGCTTAACTTTGTGTTCCACTTTGCTCTGACGAAACTACAGTGTGTCTTTCGTGAAGTACACAGAACACGCACTTAGCACAGTCAAAACTGATTAGCAGCTGTTGTTGTTGCTGGTTGCAGATGTCCTGAGTGTGTATATAACAATGGACAGGAGTTCTGGTTATATTTATAAAGAGTCTTTGAGTGAATCCACATTTTGAGAGTTGGGTCACTCTCCCACTCATTACTGTAGATATAACTTACAGTATATGACTGTGTCCGAAAACCTAGGCCGCTGACTCATTGCCTCGCTGCCTTGTCAGACAATGACTTGTAAGGCAATGGGTTTTTTTGAACCATGACAAGTCAGAATGAAAACAAGCCGAAATGAAATTGGAGTGACAAGGCTATTTTCAAAATGTAGAAAGTACACTGTAAAAAGTAAAACATTGCTGTTTTTCGTTTGATATATTTTTTTTCATTCCAATAGCCTAAAATTATTAGATTGTTAAGTAAAATTACATTTTGGAATTTGTATGTGTCTTTCAATCTATTTTCTTAGATCGATACAATATAAAATTATAACATAACAATGAAATTTAAATTATACATTCGATCAAACGACTTTTATTAGATTAAGCATGGTTTGCGCATGCGCACACATGAAAACTCGAGAGAAAGTTCTGGAGAAGTCGGAGGAGGCTGGCTGCTGCTGAACAGCGCGACGCGAACAAGACACGTTTGTCAGGTAAGGGAGGAATTAACCAAAATTGCACGTCTGCGTTATCTTTGCCCTTTATTTCATTATAATTTTTATAAGGTAACTAGTTCAGTTTTTATAAGGTGTCTTCCTTGGCACTGTTTTACTGATAGCCAGGCTAGCGCGACCTATCTAGCATAATGTTAATGTAATAAGGAAACTCATCCAGCATTAAATAGTTGAATAGCATTAATGTCATATCATTTTAACAAACAGACACGCAGATTAGAAGTTATTATAACGTTAATTTTGACATTAGTGATAGCGTTAACATTGCGCCATTTTACAGCTAACGATTTTCCTGGGAAATCCAAGAACTTAATATTATATAGACAGATTGAACGGATATTATGAAAGGAAAAAAAATATTTTCTCGCTCTGAATGTAAAAAAAAAAATGTATTCATGACTAAGGCTTGAGTATATTGCATTTCTTTGCCGAAAGAAATTAATCACCTCATGCGAATGACGTGTAACGTTTCCCGCTCAGAGTTTAGGCTAACTGACTCTGCTCAGGGCGCTCAATGCCAATATGAACGCAGATTTTATGTGTTTTATGTTTTAAATTTGCGAAGGCAGGAAATGAATGTTAGGAAAATGAATTTACACTTTGAAACTGTAAAACTAAATCGGATTAATGTTTGGATTTGAATTTTAGGAAAGCTGCTGCTTGGTAGGCCTAGTTCCTGGTGCCAGTTTTGGTTGTCTTTCAAGTCTTCGTTGACACTGGTAAGTTGTTTTTGCCATGGAGGGGAGGGGGTTGGGGTCAGTAGGTGATTCGTGCATTACCATGCGTTCACACCGCCGCCGGCGATAGCGTCAACATTCGCCTTGGCCGCCCTGCCAACAACGCTGTACTGTTCGGTCAAACCGCCGCCGGCGGGAGGGTCAAAGAAATGACAAATTGCGGCAACCAATCGAAATCCTCTCAAGCGAGTTGCCGCCGAACCGCGTCATAGCTCATTACCTCGACGCTCTCATCGTCCAAAACGCGCCGCTCTCGCCAGAGTGTTTTCCTGTCACTTTGACGCTCTCGCCGCCGGCGGTGTGAACACACAGTAACATTCAATACTGATTGCACTGATTCAGGGCTGGATCAAATGATTACATATGATGCGTCCTAATTCGCCTACTTATAGAGAATGAGAATGTTGCGTCACAGCGCTTTGACTCGTGTTGCATTTCGGGAAGGCGTCGCCATATTAGAACGATACGCTATCCGTTGCCATGGTTACTTTGACGCTGAGACGGTCAGACCGAGTTAAATAGGGTGATATTTGTTTGCAATTTTGCGATATGCCCCAGTTTCTTGGAAAGAAATTGATATTGACGAAGTGAAAGGAAAGCGACTCTATCGGGAGAGACTAAATAACACCGCCAAGGGACATTCTAAAACACTTAATGTGGCTTAATATACTAAGACAGTGATTTAACAGACCAAACTCACTAAAAATCATAGTAATAAAGTATGCTATGTAGGCCTACAAAAAAAATCAGACGAGTCCTGAATGATCTCAACGTGTTTAATAACACATTAAGCCTTTTCCTCCCATAGAAAACCGGTATAAACGCTTAATATGGATTAATGTACTAAGATATTAACAGACCAAACTCACTAAACATCATACTAATAAAGTAAAGTTTAGCCCATAATGTGAACATAGTGTTTAAATTCACAAGCGTTTTTGTCACATAGAAAACTGTTGAGAAACGTTGCTTAAATTAGCCTTATAGTGATATTAAAAAACGTCTCGGGTTATGTATATAACACTTGTTCCCTGAGAAAGGGAGCGAGCACTGCGTCGGAACGACGACAACGACGCAGTGCTCGTTCCCTTTCTCAGGAACAAGGGTTATATACATAACCAGCCGCTCTCTTCGAGGAACTCACACTGCTTCGAACGACGAATTTGGGGACACTCCCTAAGCAACAGCGTGTCTGAAGTATGAATGAAACTATCCCAATCCTGATTGGTGTTGCGTCATGACGTAGCTGTGACGGCATACCCGGAAGATACATAAGGGGAGCCGGCGCATAGTAACGGCAATTATCGCGATGAAGCATGCGCTCCAGGCGTGCCGAGGTGTGGCGACGCGACGCAGTGCTCGTTCCCTTTCTCAGGGAACAAGGGTTATATACATAACCCGAGCCGCTCGAGAAAGGGAATCAGCACCGCGCCGAACGACTAATTTGGGGAACGAGTACCCACTAGGCCACACCGAGGGTAGCGCCTGCCCTAGTGTGAAGCCGGAGACCGGGCACAGCTAGGACTGGAGCACCCTAACGCCAGGCGTCGTAGGGAGATGTAGGCTATAAAACCTAATAAAGGTGTGTGGGGTAGCCCACCCTGCCGCCTCGCAGATATCCTGCAAGGGGACCCCAGAAAGGAGGGCCACCGAAGAGGCCATGCCTCTGGTGGAATGAGCCCTCACAGCCATAGGTGAAGGCAAACTGCGCACCTGATAAGCCATGGTTATCGCCTGGACAATCCAATTACTGATTGTCTGAGTAGACGCAGGCAACCCTTTCTTGGGTGAGCCGAAACACACCAAAAGTTGTTGAGATCTCCTCCACTGTGCCGACTTCGCCAAATACACTCTGAGTGCCCTAACCGGGCAGAGCAGGTGAAGCCTCCCTTCTTTTGCCGTCACGTGAGGCGGAGGATGAAATGCCTGTAGAACCAAAGACCTGACCACCCTTGATGGGACCTTAGGCACGTAGCCTGGCCTAGGGTGTAAGATGGCTTTTACTCCACCTGGGGCAAACTCTAGGCAAGTCGGCGTTACCGCCAAGGCCTGGAGATCTCCCACTCTCCTCAGAGAGGTAATGGCGAGGAGAAAAGCCACCTTAAGGGTCAGGTTCTTTGGTTCAGCCGACTCCAATGGCTCGAAGGGGGCCTCAGCCACCCAGGTTGGAACTCTGGACTGAGCCACAGGCCTCATCCTCCAAACCCCACGGAGGAACTGTACAACCAGCTGGTGCCTAACCAAAGGCCCATCACCTGTAGGAGTGTGGAAAGCTGCAATGGCAGCCACGTACACCTTGAGTGTGGACGGGGTTAGACCCGCAGAGAAGCGATCTTGGAGGAACTCCAGCACTGAAGCCACCGGGCAGTTAACTGGGTCCACCTCACGCTCCCTGCACCAAGTGGAAAATACATTCCACTTGAGGCTTTACAGTCTCCTTGTAGACGGAGCCCTGGAACTGAGTAAGGTCTCTACCACCTCCGCCGACAGGCCAGCCTCTAGGTACCTGGCCCCCTCAGGGGCCAGACCCAAAGGTTCCAAATCTCCGGCCGGGGGTGAAATATTGTGCCCGCCGCCTGAGACAGGAGATCCCTCCTCAGAGGAATCTGCCATGGATGACCTGCCAACAGAGTTATGATATCCGAGAACCACACTCGAGTCGGCCAACGGGTGCTACCAGAAGTAGGCTGACCCCTTGTCGACGGACCCTCTCCAGGACTCCCGGGAGCAGAGCAATCAGGGGAAATGCGTACAGACGCAGCCTCGGCCACGTCTGAACCATGGCATCCAACCCCAGTGGGGATGGATGCGTGAGGGAAAACCACAGTGGACAGTGGGACGTCTCTCGAGACGCAAATAGGTCCACTTCCACTGGGCCGAACCTCTCGCACATGGCCTCCACCACCTCTGGGTGGAGCCGCCACTCCCCGGGCCTCAGCCCCTGCCTTGACAGGATGTCTGCTCCCTGATTTTGGACCCCCGGGACCTACATTGCCCTGATGGACAACAGTTTCCCTTGGGACCACAGGAGGATTAGATGCGCCAGTCTGCACAGAGGGCGCAACCTCAACCCTGCCTGATGATTGAGGTACGCTACGACAGCCGTATTGTCTGTCCGTACCAGGACATGTTGGCCGCGGAGGTCCGGGAAAAAGCTCCTGAGAGCTTTGTAGACCGCCAGCATCTCCAGGCAATTTATGTGCCAGGAGGAATGACGGCCCTCCCATGGGCCCCTCGGCGGCCGTCCATGACTAGGCCCCAACCAGTGAGGGAGGCGTCTGTTGAAGCGGATTTCCGGCAACAGGACACTCCCAACACTGGCCCCTGGGACAGAAACCAAGGTTTATTCCATATGACTAGGGAACGAAGGCCACTGCGCGTTACCCTGATCATACAGAATGGATTTCCTCAAGGAAAGTCACCTGGTTTACTTCGTATCAGGACATGGTGGCCGCGGAGGTCCGGGAAAAGCCCTCAGAGCTTTGTAGACCGCCAGCATTTCCTGGCAGTAAATGTGCCAGGAGAAATGCCGGGTCTCCCACAGACCTCTCGCAAAGCGGCCGCCATGACCACGTCCCAGCCAGTGAGGGAGGCATCCGTTGAAACGGTCTTCTGGCAACGTGATGCTCCCAACACTGGCCCCTGGGACAGAAACCAAGGTTTCTTCCATATGACTAGGGAACGAAGGCATCTGCGCTACCCTGATCATACAGAACGGTTTTCCTCAAGGAAAACCCTGATTCCCAGCCACCACTGTAAGGGTCTCGTGCAACAGGCCAAGAGATATTCTGTTGGACGCAGCCGCAATGAGCCCCAGCAGTCCTTAAAACTGCTTCACAGTGATGCTGTAGCCTAGCTTCACTTTAGAGACGACTGATACGTGCGGGAGACAATTGTGCCCACAACGAGAATCCCATACGACTCCCAGGAACACTGTTCTCTGAGAAGGCATCAACACGCTACTGCGTGTAGAGTCTCAAACCAAAGCACTGAGAGCAGCCAAGGACGACACCTCAATGCCGAACTGCTGCTACCACAGAGGGGAAGGGCTAGGCCGTATGGACGAACCCGAGCATATTGGCACGCTTTGCCCCCAAAAGCGAACCTCAGGAACTTCCTGTGACACAGAAGGATGGACACAGGGAAGCATGCGTCCTCTTTAGACCCATCGTGACAGACCAGTCCTCAGACTGGATCTGAATCACAATGGAGGAACTGTAAGCATCTTGAATCTGAATCTCCTCAGAGAACGATTCAAGTACCTCAGATCTAAAGTTGGATGCAACTCGCCATCCTTCTTAGGAACTATGAAGTACCGGCTGTAGAACCCGGACTCCCTGTCTGGCGGAGGAGCACCTTCTGTGGCCTCCTTACCAACGGGGAGTGGACTTCCTGTTCCATTACCCGAACCTGCCCAGGGACCACTGCGGTCCAGACCACCCCACTGAACTTCGGGGGAAGGTAACTGAACTGCAGTCTGTATCCCCTTTCTACAGTACGCAGGGCCCATGCAGATATATTAGGATGCATAACCATGCGCCAAGATAATCTGCTAAGGGAACCAGCCTCTCGAGGCCGGCCTCGGGTGTCAACCGAGCCTCCTCCCCGATCCCCTGAAGCGGCTAACCGGCAGGGTGAAATCGAGGAAGATTTTCGGTGTGCATATGCGTTTGTTGGACTGCCGCAAGTCTTGCTAGAGGCGGCTGGTGCAGCACGCGTGTGCGGGGAAACGATGTGGCCCGAAGCATACGTGATGGCGGGAGCACAGCATCGATTCCCGAAAACTCCACAGGGGAGGCAACCTCGATCGCTCCTACCCGGGAGAGGGGGCTGGCCAGCAGGGGCCTCATCTAAGGGAGCAGCTCTACAGGGCCGCAACACTAGGGCGGACACTGGGAATAGCAATTGCCTGGAACTGATGTGTCCCGCAGGCCACAAGGCGGCGAGAACGACATCAACTTCAGGAGGGCTCTACCTTAGATGTATATCCACACAAGTCAAACACGCTTAGGTGACATAATTAAAGTATCCAACTTATTAAAGTCAGATAACATGACACTCAATTCCTCTGAATTAAATGCCATCATAATCAGCCAAGCAACCTGGTCTGAATGATAGGCTGAATAAAAATACATCTAACTCCTCAAAGTCAGATAATATTTTAATTTAATTCCTTGGAATTAAATACAGCCACAATAAGGTGAAACATGGTCTGAATGATAGGCTGAATATCTAACTCCTCAAAGTCAGATCATATTTTATTTAATTCCTCAGAATTAAATGTAGCCATAATCATCAGACGACACTGTTTTATTGTATTTATACAGACTCATAAACCACGCGTTGCCTCAGCAACGTGGTTCAACCGTCATAATACAATTGGCTTTCATCGCCGAGAAAAAGCCAAACAGTATCACGGTGAAACATGGTCTGAATGACAGGCTGAATATCTAACTCCTTAGAGTCAGATCATATTTCATTTAAATCCTCAGACTTAAATGCAGCCATAATCCTCAGGCAATACTGTTTTATCGTAATATATGGACTCGTAAACCACACGTTGCCTCAGCAACGTAGCTCTCGCCGTTAAGCCAACCAGTATTCCATGCACACCGATCGCGTGTGTGTTCACCTTAATAGCAGACCCATAACCTGCGCGCTGCCTCGGCAACCGTGAGATTGAGTCTTGCATATAAGAAGTGGCGAGCTCTCGTTATAACTTCGACTGCCCCGATGCTGAGCACGTCTAATTCCCCAGAATCAGACCGTTCAAGCATCGGGTCCTCCGCCCCGGGGGAAGAAGCCGCAGCGTGGAGAACAGGAGAACATCTGAACTGACAGACAAAGACTGGGAAGATGCCTCAGCAGTCCCAAGTCTCGCTGACATGTCCATCCGTGAGCCCCATGACCGGCCTCGCCGCACCGCCTCGGTGAATGCGGGACCGATCCACGGGGCTCACGAGGCTGGCCAGCCTCATTGAACACGGCCAGCCGCAAGCGAAGCACCCTGAGCGGCAGCTTATCACAATCACCGCGGGCGGCTTCCTCGAAAGCCGCCCTAGCGTGCTGCAAGCACAGGCACTGTACACCAAGCATATGTGTGTCCGTGCCCGACCTATAACTGGGACACTGGTGCACACAAAGCTAGTATTGCCCGCCCGGAGTCGCCAACTTTTTATATATATATATATTATTTTTTGTGACAAACAACACCAAATAGACAGACAGTTTGAAACACAGAGCGCTATGCTGAAGAGCGATAACTGCCGTTACTATGCGCCCGGCTCCCCTTATGTATCTTCCGGGTATGCCGTCACAGCTACGTCATGACGCAACACCAATCAGGATTGGGATAGTTTCATTCATACTTCAGACACGCTGTTGTTTAGGGAGTGTCCCCAAATTCGTCGTTCCGACGCAGTGTGAGTTCCCTCGAAAGGGAACGGCTCGGGTTATGTATATAACCCTTATTCCCTGAGAAAAGGAACGAGCACTGCGTCGTTGTCGTCGTTCCGACGCAGTGTGAGTTCCCTCGAAAGGGAACAAATTCGGCACAAACCAATTTTTCTGTGCTTTATTAGTAGTGTTTACTAAGTTTACTACTGGTGTCTCACTCATGCACATGCAACGAGTAGGGGTGTCATACAGTTGAAACCAGATATTTACATACACTTCAGAAAAAGACAAACTTTTTTCCTTTACTGTTGAACATTAAATTTGACAGTAAGCTTCTCCTGTTTTAGGTCAGGCTATCCTTAGAAATATGTTCACTATCCTTGGCTGCAATTTAATTCAAAGCTTTGCGTCTACTATTTTGATTAACTTTATTTTCATTGTCTAGTCTTTGAAATTATAGCTGGCTAGCAATGGAACTTGTTGTACCTGCTTTTCAACTGTTTATTCTTTCTCTCTCTCTCTCTCTCTCTCTCTCTCTCTCTCTCTCTCTCTCTCTCTCTCTCTCTCTCTCTCTCTCTCAAGCAGGGATGTCATATAAACACAGGCGCACACACACACACACATAACAGGGTCTTTCTCATATACATGCAGCTTTCGAAATGCAAAACAAGTAGTGGTGTACTCATTTTTGCTCACACAACAGGGGTTACACACTTACTCAGTTCAGGAAATGCAGAATAGGGGTGTATCTCACACACTCAACTGGGTCTGGTCAGCACTCTTTATTCATTACTATGTATTGTCTTGCCAGGATATGCCAGGTGATGGACTGGAGCAAACAATGGCCATCTTAATCAGTGAGACAGACACCAGGGTTCTCATTGAGTCCACAGAGGTCCTGAACTGAACTGCAGTCTGTATCCCCTTTCTACAGTACGCAGGGCCCAGGCAGATATATTCGGAGGCATAACCATGCGCCAAGATAATCTGCTAAGGGAACCAGCCTCTCGAGGCCGGCCTCGGGTGTCAACCGAGCCTCCTCCCCGATCCCCTGAAGCGGCTAACCGGCAGGGTGAAATCGAGGAAGATTTTCGGTGTGCATATGCGTTTGCTGGACTGCCGCAAGTCTTGCTAGAGGCGGCTGGTGCAGCACGCGTGCGCGGGGAAACGATGTGGCCCGAAGCATACTTGATGGCGGGAGCACAGCATCGATTCCCGAAAACTCCACAGGGGAGGCGACCTCGATCGCTCCTACCCGGGAGAGGGGGCTGGCCAGCAGGGGCCTCGTCTAAGGGAGCAGCTCTATAGGGCCGCAACACTAGGGCGGACACTGGGAATAGCAATTGCCTGAAACTGATGTGTCCCGCAGGCCACAAGGCGGCGAGAACGACATCAACTTCAGGAGGGCTCCACCTTAGATGAATATCCAGACAAGTCAAACACGCTTAGGTGACATAATTAAAGTATCCAACTTATTAAAGTCAGATAACATGACACTCAATTCCTCGGAATTAAATGCCATCATAATCAGCCAACCCGTGCAACCTGGTCTGAATGATAGGCTGAATAAAAAATACATCTAACTCCTCAAAGTCAGATAATATTTTAATTTAATACCTTGGAATTAAATACAGCCACAATAAGGTGAAACATGGTCTGAATGATAGGCTGAATATCTAACTCCTCAAAGTCAGATCATATTTTATTTAATTCCTCAGAATTAAATGTAGCCATAATCATCAGACGACACTGTTTTATTGTATTTATACAGACTCATAAACCACGCGTTGCCTCAGCAACGTGGTTCAACCCGTCATAATACAATTGGCTTTCATCGCTCGAGAAAAAAGCCAAACAGTATCACGGTGAAACATGGTCTGAATGACAGGCTGAATATCTAACTCCTTAGAGTCAGATCATATTTCATTTAAATCCTCAGACTTAAATGCAGCCATAATCCTCAGGCAATACTGTTTTATCGTAATATATGGACTCGTAAACCACACGTTGCCTCAGCAACGTAGCTCAAGCCGTTAAGCCAACCAGTATTCCATGCACACCGATCGCGTGTGTTCACCTTAATAGCAGACCCATAACCTGCGCGCTGCCTCGGCAACCGTGAGATTGAGTCTTGCATATATAAAGTGGCGAGCTCGTTATAACCCGACTGCCCGATGCTGAGCACGTCTAATTCCCCAGAATCAGACCGTTCAAGCATCGGGTCCTCCGCCCCGGGGGAAGAAGCCGCAGCGTGGGCTTCCACGCGGGGAAGGAGAACATCTGAACTGACAGACAAAGACTGGGAAGATGCCTCAGCAGTCCCAAGTCTCGCTGACATGTCCATCCGTGAGCCCCATGACCGGCCTCGCCGCACCGCCTCGGTGAATGCGGGACCGATCCACGGGCTCACGAGGCTGGCCAGCCTCATTGAACACGGCCAGCCGCAAGCGAAGCACCCTGAGCGGCAGCTTATCACAATCACCGCGGGCGGCTTCCTCGAAAGCCGCCCTAGCGTGCTGCAAGCACAGGCACTGTACACCAAGCATATGTGTGTCCGTGCCCGACCTATAACTGGGACACTGGTGCACACAAAGCTAGTATTGCCCACCCGGAGTCGCCAACTTTTTATATATATATTCTTTTTTGTGACAAACAACACCAAATAGACAGACAGTTTGAAACACAGAGCGCTATGCTGAAGAGCGATAACTGCCGTTACTATGCGCCGGCTCCCCTTATGTATCTTCCGGGTATGCCGTCACAGCTACGTCATGACGCAACACCAATCAGGATTGGGATAGTTTCATTCATACTTCAGACACGCTGTTGTTTAGGGAGTGTCCCCAAATTCGTCGTTCCGACGCAGTGTGAGTTCCCTCGAAAGGGAACAAATTCGGCACAAACCAATTTTTCTGTGCTTTATTAGTAGTGTTTACTAAGTTTACTACTGGTGTCTCACTCATGCACATGCAACGAGTAGGGGTGTCATACAGTTGAAACCAGATATTTACATACACTTCAGAAAAAGACAAACTTTTTTCCTTTACTGTTGAACATTAAATTTGACAGTAAGCTTCTCCTGTTTTAGGTCAGGCTATCCTTAGAAATATGTTCACTATCCTTGGCTGCAATTTAATTCAAAGCTTTGCGTCTACTATTTTGATTAACTTTATTTTCATTGTCTAGTCTTTGAAATTATAGCTGGCTAGCAATGGAACTTGTTGTACCTGCTTTTCAACTGTTTATTCTCTCTCTCTCTCTCTCTCTCTCTCTCTCTCTCTCTCTCTCTCTCTCTCTCTCTCAAGCAGGGATGTCATATAAACACAGGCGCACACACACACACATAACAGGGTCTTTCTCATATACATGCAGCTTTCGAAATGCAAAACAAGTAGTGGTGTACTCATTTTTGCTCACACAACAGGGGTTACACACTTACTCAGTTCAGGAAATGCAGAATAGGGGTGTATCTCACACACTCAACTGGGTCTGGTCAGCACTCTTTATTCATTACTATGTATTGTCTTGCCAGGATATGCCAGGTGATGGACTGGAGCAAACAATGGCCATCTTAATCAGTGAGACAGACACCAGGGTTCTCATTGAGTCCACAGAGGTCCTCAGAAACGTGCCCTCAACAGCAGCTGCTGTAGCATAACCTCAAGTATCCAAAAGAACTGAAATTAACTTTTGAGTTTTTTCAGAAAGTTTTTATGGAACTTTGTTGTGTATTTGATTTACATTTAATTCTTCTGCCAAAAATTTTAATTCCTGTAAGAAGCAGACTGTGGCATGCAGCGGGGCAAGGGACCGCGAGAGCAGACCGGTGACGAGTGATAATGAGTGCCAGCTGCGCGTCACACCGGTCTCGTCTCGCGGCCGAGTGACGGGAGCATAAAAGGAGGAGCGAAGACAGCGGAAGACGAGAGAGGACCAGGCCTGGATTTTATGTTATGTTTTGTTTACGTTTGGTTGTGTCGGTGGGCAGTCGTCCGTGAGGGGCTGCCCACGTTTTATTATGTGTGTGTGTTTGCGGGCAGTCGTCCGTGAGGGGCTGCCCGCGGTTTACTTTTGTTTTGTTTATTTATTTTAAATTAAATGTGTTGAACGTTCGCCAGTTTCCGCCTCCTTCCTTCCCACAACAACGAACCTCGTTACACTGGTGCCGAAACCCGGGAGGAAGGAGGGATATGCTGTCAAAGAGCCCTCGCTGCTGAGGGGGATCGCGGTGCTGGGGAGTTCGGGCAGCGCGGATGAGAAAGGACCGTGAGGGCTGCCTGAGGCGGTGGTGCTGGAGCGAGGATTGGTGGGACGGAGACCTCGCTGCCGTGCCCCTGGGTCGAGGTGGGGTGGCTGCCGTCCGAGAGGGAGCGGAGGAGTCGCCGCGCTTGCCGTGGGCCGGAGCCTGCTGCTGTCCACTGGTTAGGGGAGGAGCAGGGAGCGCGGGGCTCGCTGCCGGGTCCCTCGGTAGGAGGAGTCACCGCCGGCCGCCAGGGGGCGGAGGAGGATTGAGCTGTCCACCAAGCGTCCAGTGCCATCGCACAGCACAGCGAGGAATAGCCTCTCGGCGGGCGGAGGGCCGAACGGCATTGTGTCTGGGAACCGGACCAGATTTTTTATTTTTTTTTTCCTCTCTCCCCTCTCTCGTTCTGTCGCTCCTCATGCTCCCGTCTTCATTTCTCTCGCCTCTCTGTCCTTACCCCCAGGTGCCGCGGCCGCCGTGATCGGCCCCGGGAGAGGGGGTTAGTAGAGCGCAGTCTCGGAGTGCCCCGGCCTGCGAGGCGATGGGGGTATGTGGCAAGCAGCGGGCGAGGACCGCGAGAGCGGACCGTGGCAGTGATAATGAGTGCCAGCTGCGCGTCACACCGGTCTCGTCTCGCGGCCGAGTGACAGGAGCATAAAAGGAGGAGCGAAGGCAGCGGAAGAGGAGAGAGGGCCAGGCCTGGATTTTATGTTATGTTTACATTTGGTTGTGTTGGTGGGCAGTCGTCCGTGAGGGGCTGCCCACGTTTTATTATGTGTGTGTGTTTGCGGGCAATCGTCCGTGAGGGGCTGCCCGCGGTTTACTTTTTTTTGTTTATTTATTTTATTAAAATGTGTTGAATGTTCGCCGGTTCCCGCCTCCTTCCTTCCAACAACGAACCTCGTTACACAGACCAACTGTTTTTAGGTATTTGTTCTTATTTCTTATTGCTCTTATGATATATTCACGTTTTAATACTGCGATGAATTCAACTTGAAATGAACTGATCACTTGATCTTTCTTAGAATTACATTTGTATTTTTAAAACAATGTTTGTTTTGCCCAAAAAGTCTAATCTTAAAAACAGTGATTTTTTCCTACAAGATTTAATAAAGATTGTCAATTGTGAAGCCTTTTATATTACTTGCAATGAATACATATTTCAGATTGAAGAAAATTCAATTTAGATCAAGTTTCTTAAAAACCTTTTTTTTTTTTTTAAGCCAATTTAAAATATTGATTTACACCAAACTCAGAAAAGAGTTTGCAGGAAATCAAGTCTGTTAAAAAACTTTTTTTTTAAATTTAAGCCAATTTAAAATATTGATTTACACCAAATTCAAAAAAGAGTTTGCATGAAATGCAGAAAATTAGTTTGAACTGAATGGTCAATGTAAAATCTTTATTGTGAATGGTTACTTCAATTTTATTAAGTTAATCCAATGTTTCACTTTTTACAGTGTACAGATAATTGCCTGAAAATATAAGGAGTAGAAGTAAAATGTTGGCTGAAAAATTATTACTCCAGTAAAGTATAGATACCCAAAAGTTCCACTTAAGTAAGGTAACAAAGTATTTGTACTTCATTACTTGACACTTCGTTACTCGAGTCCGTTTCGTCCGATGCCTAATAGTACAAAACAATCTTATTTCTGTTTGGGACAGAAACAAGAAACAAGATTTCAATCAGAAACAAGATTATTTTTCTCACCCCATTGGCAGATAATTCAGCTTGTTTTAAGCTAAAACTCACTTCATTTTGATTTTATTTCAAGAAAACAAGAAAAATTTAATGTCATTTATACTTTTTTATACTTATCTAGTAAATTATTCTTGATTTTTAAGAATGTTTAGATATTTGGACTGGAAGCAAGAAAAAAATTACTAAGTAAGAAGAGCATTTTTTGCAGTGTACGGCCGCGGATTCGATCCCCGGTCTTACCAAAGTTAAATAATTTAGAGATAAGATAACAATGTGATTAATATAACTTCTGGATATGCTCTAATGTCTTTCTGAGTATTGAAATTGTTTATTTTTGTTACTACTGACACACCATCAAGTGAATCTACGAAAGGGTACTCATGATCTATATACTTAGAATACATGAACATGAAAAAAATGCTAAATCATTGATAAATGTAAATAAGATTATTATAGTTTTTTTTTTATTATTTAAGAATATGTACATTTTTAATGTGTATGTGTTTGGGTTAATGGGTTTGCGTGTGTGCATAGCCTCATGTGTACTTAGCCTACTACGCATACATAATGTGTGTGAGCATGTGTGTATGTGAAAAGACTGAGGGACGCAGGTGCACCCCCATCTGTACACTCCACAGTAAAGAGTGCAGCTGCTGTGAATCAAATATTCTCCCACATCTCTGCAGCCTAACTCAGACTAATCACATGTACGTCAGAGCGGCCACACAGAGGTGCTCTCACAAGGGACAGGATGAGGAGACGAGAGATGAAGAGAAGGATGAAAGGGGATGAAAGGAAAGAAGGAAGTGTGGAATGAATATACTGAAAGAAAATTAGAAGAGAAGATTAATGATTGATAATTGTTTAATACATTTTGTTACCCATAAACTCTGTGATGCCTTTATATTAATCAATTAAGTGCCATTTCTAAAAAACATAATCCATATTGTATAAATGCAAAGATGATGCTTGTTCTGAGCTTTCAGAAAATAACTATTTTTGTTGATTTGAAAAAGAATTATACAAAGTACCAGTCAATGCCATGTTCCACAAATAGGGTACAAAATATTCCATTTAAAAAAAGTATCTTTTTTTTTTCAACAAAATGTAAGTTAAGGGAAGTACTTAAATGGGTCATGAATTGAGAAATCAACTTTCCCTTGAGCCTTTGATATATTAAAGGTCATGGTAATATAAGAATATCCTTTAAGTTTCAGAGCTGAAACTTGTTAGTCAAAGAAAAGCTTTTATTAACACCAGGCCAAGAAAACAAGAGATCTCAAATATATATTGATCAATGACGTAATAGAACAGGGAAATGCTAGCCTGGCGTGGCCATACTCAATTCTAGTCAGAATATGAGTCTGGTACCATTGGGCTTTGATTATGGGGCGTGTTTCAACCGAGCCAGGAAAGACCTCAATTGGATAGACCCACAACCAATCGGAGCGACACGTGACGGTACGTGTCAAATGTCAACAGAACTCTTGTCAACAGAACTCAACTGCACTGTTTTTCAACTCAACCAAGTCCATGTTTTTATCCATGTCCGCCGGTTGAAGGAACCCCAATTATGTGTTTATATAAACCAAGGAATGCGAATTTTAGTAGGCAACCTTGCCAAAATAACATATTTTGCCAACCAAACGCCATTTTTTTCCGGAGAACCCCCCGGAAAGTTATTGTTTTGGGCTATAGTTTTGAGTAGCAATTGTGTGCGACATTGCAAAAAAAACGTGCCAACCCTGTCTGCACGCGCGCTGGATTAAGTAACGTTACAAGAAAAAGATGAGTGTAAAAGAATTTAAGGATACACAGAGTACTTACCAACACGATCATCGTTTCTGAGAGAAATAGTGATGGCAAATGCATATACGAACAAGTTCTCCGTTTAGGATGAGAGCAAATTCAACCCAATGCGCCTTTGATGACGTGGATGATTATTTTACTGTTGATCATCTGTCCATCACCGTCTAAAGCCCGCCCTGACAATTTCATTGGTCCAAACAGTTTCTGTTCGGGCATAATTACTCCTCTATGGAGCGATTCCAGACCAAATTGCCTGAGCAAAAAATGTTGTGGGCGGGGCTAAATTCGGCAAGCATTCCAGGCTAGGGAAATGCCGCCTCAACAGATAATTATGTACGCCTTGCGAATACAGTCGCTGCATTCCTTCAGATTCTAATATTATGAATGCATGGATGAACTTTACTTTTAATGAATATCCAGCTCACGTCCTTGGATATTCATATGTGGCCGAGATGCTACATAATGCATAATACAAATTCAACTAAACAGTTAAAAACAATACAATTTGTGTAAAAATGGGTTTAATGTGAAATGTAAAAGCGTCTATTTAAGCGAGTTTGTCATTTCGTTCTGAACGGAAGCTACTAAAAACAAAACCCTTTTTAGAGGAAAAGACTACTCTTGATCCAACATTTGACATGATATTGCATTTCAGCAGAGCATCTAATTCAGCAGATGCCATATGGGTAGTTCAACTTTACATTTCTGTCTCAAGGACAGACAGAACAAACCCAAATATGCGAGAGATGCTATTAGGAACACATGTATTGGACAAATGTCAATACATGCAATACATGCTCAGCAGTAGGTAAACAAAGCAACAAAATAGCCAAACACAGCGCCTGACACAAAGTCAACACTCTAAATTTAGCCTTAGTCATTTTGAGGTGTTCTTGCTGAAATGAATGAATACATGAATAAAGCTTTTGTGACTAAAAATAATTGTCTGACACATCAAACTATTAGT
Source organism: Gobiocypris rarus (assembly GCA_023029165.1). Classification (NCBI taxonomy): domain Eukaryota; kingdom Metazoa; phylum Chordata; class Actinopteri; order Cypriniformes; family Gobionidae; genus Gobiocypris; species Gobiocypris rarus. The sequence goes on along the minus strand of CM040910.1, from coordinate 14,015,968 downwards.
ACAAATAAACTGCTTGTGAAAACATTTGAATAAAATAGTCAAACATAAAGGAAACAGGAAACCAAGTTCTTAAATATCCAGAGATAATGATGGAAAAAATGAACAGGTTAACTTAATATGCAACTAAGGGAACAAACTAGCGAACATAACTAAGTTTAATGCATGCTACAGACCTATAGGATTATTGCAAATAACAATGTACAGCATGGATCTAATAAACTTGGGTAAGACATGTATGTAGACTGTACAATGATGACTCCTGAATCGTAGACTACGACGCAAAGTTAGTATAGGACAATAAAACATAATCAGCATGCGCAAGATGAATCACATTTGTGGTTTCTATGTGTGTATATATGGATATAATATGGATAATATATAATATGGATGCGGTCATGGCTTGCAAATGGAGTTTGAGTTTGTAATTTTTAGCACCACGTCGCATTGAACAATACGGCATTTCATGTTGCATTTTTATTGGCTAGTCAGATGACTTAGGTCATAGAAGCAAACACACTGTGAGATGATCATGATACCATTCTGACACTGTCAGACAATCACAGTGTATCTTTGGTCACAAGACCGTGACAAGACCATGACTACGGTCGTCTTTGAACCTCTCTCACTGTACAGCATATAGGACCACCGTTTACGAGCCATGACCATGGAAATCAACACGATCAACACAGTAATTTTCCGTCTGGAACAGCTAAAAATCGTACAATGTGTACTGGGCATAATAGGGACCAGGACCACAATGGAACAACTTAAACATAACCCGGATATTACACCCCATGGGAAGGCGCATCCTCACTCTGTTATTTCAGTCCAACTGGGAGGGAAAGAAGGAGGGAGGTAGGGAGGGAAGGAGGGTGGGGCTCTGAAGGCGGAAGAGGGGCTAGTAAAGGGCATGAAACAGTTGGAGATGACAGCAGAAGAAAACATGGCGATGACAGATGATGGAGGTGGAAACCCAGGTGGAGCAAAAGAGTCAATGAGACACAGCGGCGATGACAGCCGATGGAAGTATTAACCCAGGGTGTAGATGAGAGAGCTGAGATCGAGGTGGAGCCGCATGTCTGAGATGAAGCCAGGGTGTCAGAGGAGAGGCAGAGCCGGTGGGACTGGGGACCATGGCGGAGTCGAAGGGGTGAAGGGATGAAGCACAGCTGAAGGGTACGTGTCTACGGTGGGCCCTGGTGTAAGTTCCATACAGTGTGGGGGAAGCAGCTGGCTGGACTCTGGGCCCGGAGTGGAGCTGGTGATGTCCTCAGCGGGGCAGATGGTGAACTATGATCCGTTGTTCACCAGCACCCACTCCACAAACGCAACACTAGGCAGGCGTCCCTTGGATCATCCCTTTGGCTTGGCTTGCTCAGTTGGCTTGCCCAAATTTTCAACAACATATCCAAATGAATCTAATTAATAAACTAAATTAACTATATAAACTAAATTACTGATCTGCTTACATTGTCACTGTATGATAACTGAAATGAGTTAGACGACATTACCGTTTTCTCAGGAGTGGCTGTACAGCTGAATCAAATTCTGTTGCATTCTTTTGCATTAGTTTAACACTGTTTGAAACAATCTGCATTGTAAAATGCGCTATATAAATAAAGTTGACTTGACTTGGATCGTTTGCTGAAGCTGGTACAGTAAAATAGCACAAAGCAAGAGATCCGGGTAGTGGATAAGGCACTCCAGGTCTAAAAATCTCATGGTGTGGTCCTCAATGGGTTGTTCTTCCTGCTCTAAAAGTAAGTCCATAGTAAAATTAAAATAAAAAACAATGATTCTCTTCAGGTTCAGTCTTCACTCACATTTGCTTGCTGTAATATGCATGATGCAGGATATTCAGAGAGACAAGCAGTATTTAATAATAAATACAATGAGAAACTCATAGAATGCAACCATCAAACATAAGGAACAGAGGGAACCAAGGGCTTAAATATACAGAGACAAAATAATGAACAACAGGTGAATGTAAAGTGTATTTAAGTGGGGAAAAAAAAGAGAAAAAGCTAGTGAACAAAACTCAGTCTAATTGGGACAGGGGATATATGGAAACAAAACAAAAACTCAACTTAACAGGCTTACATAACTCTAGCTATTTGCGTGTATTTCTCTGTATTTCTCTGTATTCTCTGTGTGTGCGTATTTCACGTATTTTGGAGTTTACTGACATGGATCCTGTGGACTTACGGTTTCAGTTTCTTCCTTCTCCTTCTCCCTCTCCTTCTCCTCCTCTACCTCAAGTGCCTGTAGCTCCTGAAGGTCTCTAAAGGGCTCCTGCCCACGTGAGATGACCTCGTCGTGACTGGAGGGCTATGTTGCTTAGTCACCTTTGCATCACTTGACTATAAAGCATGAGTAAATCATGAAGTCACCTTATGGTTGATTTGAATGTGAATGCTACATTTTTATAATTCTCATGAAGCACTACATTTGTTCTTTGGTCATATTGATATAATTGTTTTACACAACAGAAAGTTAATGTTGTAATAAATGTGGTAATTTTGTAACTTTGTTATTGTGTTTCTCCTCTGGTTCATACATTCCTTTGTAGAGAGTTTGATTTAAGTGATGGGGGGATATGTTGTGTTCTTCTGTGCAAGTTATAGTTCAGTTCTCATACACCAGTGTCAGTACAGTCAGATTAATAATATTGTTGAAAATTACTTTTCAAACTTCATGTTATTATTGTTTGAACTAAAGATATTCAAGATAGATTTAAACATTGTGTTCTGTTTTGCAAACATACTTCACAGATATTTTTTACAACTTAAAAGTACTTTGCTCAGTACAGTACAATAAGTAAAAAAAATAAGCACAAGTCAACCTGCCATACCAAACAAGACCACAGGGAGATGCCAAAGTAACTACTATACAGATCCATTTAGAATTACTAAACACACTAAAACACAAATTAAAAATAAAATTATTATAAATGTATGGAAATTCAGCGATCTGCAGGCGGGTTGATGTCATCAGTGAACAGTTCCTCCATCAGAACAAGCAATCTTGTGTATGTTTGGAGCTGATGTCTGTGTGCACACCCCGTGATCCTCACACACTTCTCCAAAACAGCTTATTCGGCAAGCATCCGTTACAAAACACTCAAAGTACATTCATTTTGACAACTACGCGAATGTGTTCATATCAATACGATATTATAGCGAGTGAGCCAAATGGTAATCGTGCGTGCCTAATGTATGACAGCTATAGCCTATGTCATGTCACTGTAATTGCCTTTACCTTCATTACAAATGTCATCAAAACACAACTTTATTCAGTGAGCCCGAAAGCGCACACATGGTTTGTTTGCGCATCAATAATAACGGACGCGCATGCCTATAATGTATGTCACAGTAATCGTCTTTACAATCATTTTAACCGTCATAAAAACTTTTTAGCTGCACTGGTTTTCTTTATCCAACTAAAATGTGTAGTTTGTGTAGTAACATATAAATAATACATTTAATGTAATATATTTAAATACATTTTAGACGTGAGGATCACTGAGTGGATCTACATTTCGATTGGATCTTGATGGCTCACAAACAAATAATCCAACACCATCAGATAAGGATGCTAGGACAACTGACAGACACCTCCTCTTTTTCCATCTTTTTTGGACTTTTTTTTAAGAACATTGCCAAAGTAATTCTGATGGCGGTTTGGAGTGAGACATGCATTGATACATTTCTAAAGACACTATTCTAACTGCCAAATGAGTTCCACAGGGAACGATTGATGAGCCACAGACGTGTCCCTTTTGATGCCAGCAGCCAATCACAATACTGGAATGGAGAAGCGGCAAGAGGTGTCAAAAGTACTTGCATTCATTACTCAAGTAGAAGTATAGATATAGGGTTTAAAAATACTTCTGTAGAAGTTGAAGTATCAACTCAAGCTTTTTACTCAAGTAAAAGTGTAAAAGTACTGGTTTTCAAACTACTTAAAGTATAAAAGTAATGTAAGGAGAAAAAATGCCATTAAGGACAAAAAAGCTTAGGCCACAGGGGCCTACAGTGCATTACCCCACAGGGGCCTATAGTACACTACCCCACCTCCTCAAAAAGCATTTTCTAAAGGCCATAATTACTATAATGTTATGTTAAAATGTTAATGTTGAAAAATTTGGGATGCACTAAGGTACCTGTTTCAGCCGCATATATATCCATTGAAAATGAATGCATTTTGGTACAATGCAAATATACCATATATGTGTACTGCTGAGCATTAACATGTGTTTCATGAAGCGGAAGATATGATGACTGGTTGCCTATAAGTACTGTAACGGTGCAAAAGGTTAAACTTCAGAGGCATGTTATCAATAACCTTTTTTGGAATATACAGGTCCTTCTCAAAAAATGTGCATATTGTGATAAAAGTTCATTATTTTCCATAATGTAATGATAAAAATGTAACTTTCATATATTATAGATTCATTGCACACCAACTGAAATATTTCACGTCTTTTATTGTTTTAATACTGATGATTTTGGCATACAGCTCATGAAAACCCAAAATCTCAAAAAATTAGCATATTGTAGATCAGAAATGTGTTATTTTAATATTATTTATATTTACAATTGAATCTATAATGTATTTGTGAAGTCTAAGTGCATGAGAAAGTTATATATACTGCATGAGCTGAAGTTGCATGACATATTACTGTCATATGGCAGGAGAAGGACACAGGGAGATAATTTTGGTCCTACAAAGAATGCGTGTCCATGCAGGAATGTGCATACATGTATATCACTGATGCATACTGAGGCTTATATTTTCCGCTGATGTATTTGTTCTGTGATATATCTCAACTGATGTAAGCATGAAGTATACATTCTATTTTAAACAAAACAACATGTTTCTTTACCTTGTAAGGAATTACAAATCCTTTAGTCAGTGTATAAAATGTTCACAGTTGATGCACTGCCTCTGAGAAACATATACAGCTGGCACGAAGACAACAAGTTTCTCTCCTATGCCTGATACATATGGCAATAAAGAGTTTTTTGACAAGGCAACTGGTATCCGGTCCTGTGATTCAATCATAACGGGGACAAAGCTGAATTTTCAGATCAACACATATCATGAAAAGGTTCTCTAAACAAAATATTAACCTAATCATCTGAATCAACTAATTAACTCAAACACCTGCAAAATATTCCTGAGGCTTTTAAAAACTCCTAGCCTGGTTCATTACTCAAAACCGCAATCATGGGTAAGACTGCCGACCTGACTGCTGTCCAGAAGGCCATCATTGACACCCTCAAGCGAGAGGGTAAGACACAGAAATAAATGTCTGAACGAATAGGCTGTTCCCAGAGTGCTGTATCAAGGCACCTTAGTGGGAAGTCTGTGGGAAGGAAAAGTTAGGCAAAAACGCTGCACAACGAGAAGAGGTGACCGGACCCCGAGGAAGATTGTGGAGAAGGACCGATTCCAGACCTTGGGGGACCTGCGGAAGCAGTGGACTGAGTCTGGAGTAGAAACACCCAGAGCCACCGTATACAGGCACGTGCAGGAAATGGGCTACAGGTGCCGCATTCCCCAGGTCAAGCCACTTTTGTACCAGAAACAGCGGCAGAAGCGCCTGACCTGGGCTACAGAGAAGCAGCACTGGACTGTCGCTCAAATTTTGCATGTCATTCGGAAATCAAGGTGCCAGAGTCTGGAGGAAGACTGGGGAAAAGGAAATGCCAAAATGCCTGAAGTCCAGTGTCAAGTACCCACAATCAGTGATGGTCTGGGGTGCCATTTCAGCTGCTGGTGTTGGTCCACTGTGTTTTATCAAGGGCAGGGTCAATGCAGCTTGCTATCAGGAGATTTTGGAGCACTTCATGCTTCCATCTGCTGAAAAGCTTTATGGAGATTGGAGATTGATTTCGTTTTTCAGCACAACCTGGCACCTGCTCACAGTGCCAAAACCACTGGTAAATGGTTTACTGACCATGGTATTACTGTGATCAATTGGCCTGCCAACTCTCCTGACCTGAACCCCATAAAGAATCTGTGGGATATTGTGAAGAGAAAGTTAAGATATGCAAGACCCAACACTCTGGATGAGCTTAAGGCTGCTATCGAAGCATCCTGGGCCTCCATAACACCTCAGCAGTGCCACAGGCTGATTGCCTCCATGCCACGCCGCATTGAAGCAGTCATTTCTGCAAAAGGATTCCCGACCAGTATTGAGTGCATAACTGAACATAATTATTTGAAGGTTGACTTTTTTTGTATTAAAAACACTTTTCTTTTATTGGTCGGATGAAATATGCAATTTTTTTGAGATAGGAATTTTGGGTTTTCATGAGCTTTATGCCAAAATCATCAGTATTTAAACAATAAAAGACCTGAAATATTTCAGTTGGTGTGCAATGAATCTAAAATATATGAAAGTTAAATTTTTATCATTACATCATGGAAAATAATGAACTTTTAACACAATATGCCAATTTTTTTCTGATGAAGGAAATAATGTTTCTCTGGTCATATTGATCAAGCGGCATTCCAAAAGTGTTGAAAACACTGGGTGGTTTCACTGTATCACTCAACGTCTCTGTTTTTTTTTTTTTAAAGGGGTTCAGACCAGTAATAAGTGGTGAGAATTAAAAGCAGATTGGGTAGAGGAGTCATGTAACATTGCCTGGATTTTTTTCTGTATATTGTGTGGTATTGCTTAAATAGATGCATTGTTGATTATGTAAATTGTGTGATAATTAAGATTATAATTCACTTTTTGATACTATTTGACATTCACACTGTTTGAAATATTTAGCATTTAATGTATTTTCAAATGTTCTAAATATCACCTATTATATTGGATACAAATGTATACTTTAAAAAGGCTTATCAAAAGTAATTTCAATATCTACTTAGCTTTTCTTTTTTTCCCTTAAATGTTTTTATGAGGAAAAAGTTGAATTAGTATTTGTCGCTGCACTTTATCACTCTATTTAAACTAAATATTATGTGCAATTCAAACAAAGGTAAATTTATATCAATATTTCACTTATTTTGACCTTAATAGTTCAAGTTTTGTTCTTGCCACAAAGCACAAGAATATTTCAAAGCATTTGAAGTATAAACCTGCTAGTCACTACTGAAACTTTTCTGTTATTCGTTACTGATTATCCCACCTCTAATATCAGATGCATATATTCCAGTCATAATTCTGATAAGGGGAGTTGTATGTGCAATTTCCAGGTCGTCAACTCATATTTATAATTCCAATACCATATAAAGGCCACCTTGCTGAAATTACCAGGCACTAATTGCAGTGTTTCCTGAGAATGACCTAGCTCTGAAATCAATATAACTAATTAGCAGACAGTTCTTTGACAGCATTCAATTAGGTATTGGTTCCAGCCTCAATCCTCATTCTTTTCCTCACTGATAATGACCACGGACCTGCAATGGAGAGTCAGGGTGATATAAAATGACTTGAATAACAGTCAGCTAGAAGTGGTAGAGAAGATGATAAGGGGTTGTTATGACAGAGTGACTCCATTTAGTGCTGCTACTTATGGCTGGAATGGATCTCAATAAACCTCTCATCTATTATATACCAGTGACGAGCTTTTAAGGGTGCAGGTGCACAACACTCAAATGACACACTTTTTTAAAGATGCTGTGGATAGACAAAAGTGTAGTGTTTGCAACAACAACAAAAATCTCTTGGGAGAGAGGTGCTCAGTGAGGATGCATTAACAGATTTAGACACTACCTCAACACTTTAAAGGATAAGCCAATCAAGACTTCTAATGCTCGGTTCTACTTCACTGATTGCACAGGCGCCGAACTTTACATTTAAAATCTGAAAGAACAGTGGTGTTGGTGGGGGAGGGATAAAATTAACCTTCCTTTAAATCCTTTTCAATAAAGGCAGAAGGTGCACTTAAGTCCAGGGTTATTAAAAGTTGAAGAGGCAGAATCAGATATTTCATTCCTTGATTCTTCACCCGATTTATTATGAGGAAATAATTTAATAATGTGGATAGTGGGGATTATACTGAGCCCCAATGTCCTGAAAGCACACTAAGACTTTGAAGTAATGTGCTTTAGAAACTATTTGCTGTAAATGACATTGAAATGTCCGGTAGTTAAGGAGAAGAGTGTAATTGTTGTAAAACTAGTGTCACAAATATAAAAGTAGAATTTATTCACAAAATATCCTCCACTGAATGAGTGTTCTGTAAATGAAACGCATTTTGTGCAAGATGGGCACATTTTTTTATGTTACTGATGAAATGAAAAGTACATTCACCGTTGTGAGCAAGAAATAGAATGATTAGTCAGGTTACAACTGGCACCCCATACCACAGAACCACAGTGTTTACTCATTTTATAGAGAGATTTATAGAGAATAGCTTATGCATATGAAACTAGGAGAGACAGTATTTTAACATTTAAAAAAAATCCCAAGTTCAAACAAGACATGTGAACAAATTTGTGTTGAAATTCCAGGTAATTTTGCTAAATGGTAGCACTGATTTTGCTACTCATTAGCCATTCAATTATTGCTGTGTTCTAGTAAAAGGAATAGATCATCCAACAACAAAAAAAAGTATTTCTGTTCTCATGTCTCATGTCTGTTTCTTTTTCTTTTCTTCTTATTTAACTTTGACAGCCCCTGGAACTGCAGCATGGACTTTCTGAAAAGCATCTGCTTTTGTGTTTCTCAAAAGAAATCAAGACGGCTTTCAAACAGCCTGAAAGAGAGGGAAAAAAGCATTTTGGATTTAACTATTCTCAATTATTCAGATAACAGCTTTTACCAATTGATTTCCAAATTTTCTTCCTTTTTTGATAGTCTCTGTAAATATAAAAGCCATAAAAAGCTTTCCACAATTGACAATTCTCAGTAATGTTGTTTCGTCTGTGTTCATAAATAGCTTCACTATTCTAAATAATTACTTATCTAATTATGTATATATCTCCATGTATAAATATATGATCCATATGTATATGCACATGCATTGTAACATAAGCTGAGTATAGAGGTATTATGGTGAACAACTTAACTGTGTGACAAGAATAATCGCTAATTAGCCACGTAGGAGGAATTGTCCGCTATATCACCATATGGCTTGGAGAAAATAGTATTTGCTAACATTTCCTTGGCAAATAAAATGTACAGCTTGTCATGCCATCAGGGGAGAGAAATATTTAACATGCGCTTGAGGGTGTCATCCATACCAGATTGTGCTTCTAGTATCAACAACCTGAAAGAGTCTGTTCACTGCATATGAACCCACCACAGGAACAGATGTTCTGAATTACTTTAACCTACATAATTAGCATATACTGTGTATCTGTCTATATACACGCTATACGAATTAATTATACGAATTGAATTAAAAAGGGCCCATTTGACAGCTGCTGAAGAAGAAAGTTCTTCTATGTGAAACGATCAGAATTCATTTTTGAGTTTGGGTGGCAAGTGTCCATCCATGCGACCTCCTCCCCCAGCCATTCTCTGCAGTTTCGGCGGCAAGTCCGCAACCGATTTGCTGATGGCCTCTGTGGCAATCTTAGTCGCCTTGGTAACCTGCTTTTCCTCTGAGACCCCAGGCACAGAACTAATGCGTTGGAGCTTCATGGGCAGTTCGCCAAAGCTGTATGTCATCTCTGATGTGGTGGAGCTCATTCTCAGGAGCTTCCTGGGCAGCCCGTCTCTACCTGTCATTTTCTGTAACTTGGCTGGTAATTTAGTGGTGCTCTCTGAATCTTCCAGCAGCTCCAGACAGTCCAGGGAGCTGTTCTTCTCTCTACTGTTGCACAGAGATGGGGCCATGAGTGAGAGGACATGAGTAATGCCTCATCCTGCTCCTTTGCACTGTAGGGAGGTGTGGAACCTCAAATGTAGCGTGGAACTGGGAATAATCCACTTTAAAGAAGCCCTCCTCCAGAGAGATGACCGGGAAAAATCTGTGGCCCCAGAGCACCTCGTCCTCTGTACGACGTCCGCGCTTGACAAGTCATGCCTGTGAGAGAAGATACATGAAAAGGAACAGATGGAAGAATGAAAGAAGTGGTCAATGATTAATCAATCAGATGAAATTAGGAAAATCATTGCTGCACTCTAAAGAGTTGGGGAGCGTGTGGCACAACCTAACGCGGGGTTAATTGTAACATGCATGGTTTAACACTTTCCACACATGCCAGGATGATGAAACTTTGTGTATTTACTAGTTGCCATATCAACATTATTTAGAGAAAAAATTTCACCAAAATGAAAAAATCTTTGGAAGATATCACTGAACATTTATTTAACCAAAGTAAATTCCTTTACTGTGTTCGGGACTTTATTTTTATCGATTTGTGTTCATTTAAAATAAGAAAAATCTGATATTATATTAATCTTATAACTGAGTTGAGATTGTTCTTCAATGCTGATCCAACCAGCAGAAGACACGAGCCGTGATTTAAATCCCAGTTGCGCAGGTGGGGTGCGTTGTAACACTGCGTCACAATGAGCCCCTATTAGAAATATGCTATTATATTCTATACTTTTATAAATTATTTTGAGAAACCATGAGAAAAGGGTGAATAATGACTGAGAGTCAATGTTAAAAAATATTAATTATTATTATGTTTTGAATTATGCTGTTTAACTGTATTTAGCGATGTGTTTGTTGTCAAACTATTTTTTTTTTTATGATTTTCAAAAAATATATATTTTAAAAAGTTAATAATTGTCTTTTATTGACAAAATGTTTTAGTTTGTTTTGTATATATTTTTTAATTCTTATTATATCAGGTAACATTTTAGGAAATGTTTCTCTTTCCTGCCAGCGTTTAAAAAAAGTTGCAAAAACCTTTTATTCTAGCTTCACGCATTCCGTTTTTGTCAACATATAAATATGGGTACGTTTAATAAAAAAAGCGACATTTTGAACAAAAAGCTGAGAAAATCACGTTTTTGTCAAAAAACTACATCCAGATCAGATTCAGAGTGATGATCATACAAAGGAGTAGATCGAGTCCATCATCACCCCTAATGCTTGCAAAGAAAATTCCATGTTTGGCGGGAAAGAGTTAAAGGCCGGCCAAAATTACACTTTAAAATCAATGAGCAATATAAATTAATTTTCAATTTATAAGTAAATGTAAGATAAGATAAGATACATATTCATAAAGACACATTTTAAACACTTCGTAATTCGCATTCAAAGCCAGTATTTTAGTGGTAGTAGTAGTAGTAGTTTATTAATCCCAGTTGGGAAATTAAAGCACGTTAGCAGCACTACATGAAGACAGTAAAGTACTCACAGTACAAAAACATACTATAGACATATAATAAATAAATAATAAAAATGACAAGAAAAACAGTAAATGTTGCACATATTGTTTGAAGTTAAGGAAGACAATAAAATAAAATATAAATAAAAACTAGTAAAACAATAAAGTCAGTAATGCACAATTTATGTCTGATAATTAACTCCATTAAGTACAGCTATACGAGTGTAGAGATCTAGTACCTAAAATGAAAAGTTAATGATACCTCGGAACAGGGTAGATGAATTGTAAGTCTCACAGCAGTAGGTATACATGACCTCCTGTAGCTTTCTCTGTTGCACCGTGGCTGGATCAATCTGTTGCTGAATGTACTTCTCATTCCAGCAATCATGTCATGGAGGGGGTGTGAGGTATTGTTTGGGATGGTCAACAGCTTGGTCATTATTCTCTTCTCTGTAATAACCCCAAACATGTCCAGATCCACTCCAGTGATTTAGCATTTAAATAGTTCTGCCCGTTGTTACCCTCTGCTTTTCCGCAACAGACTGTTGCCGCATGCTGTGGTTTTCAGCTAATAAAGGAAAAATTCCGCAAATTTCTGGTGATGAAGAGGCAGAATCGAGTTTGGTCCATTACGATTGGTCGGGGCAGTTTTTAGCTCTTTCTTAAACTTCTCAACACACTCAGCCCACTTCGTAGTGCTTTTAATCAATGCACAAATCATAAAATAATATCAACATCATCTTTAAAGTCTGATTTTGGTTGGGCAAGAAAGATGTTTGGGTAGGTTCACACCACCCCTCTCCATGCCTTGATCCAGTCCACATTTATAGCCAATTAGAAGACATTATGTTTAATTTATGGCTATGTTGAACTGAATAAAGCATAGATTTAATATTATAGTTTTTTTTATCATAAAAACTATTGAACAAATCTAAAACATTTAGGGGAAATGTTAAATATTATTACAATTTCAGACATTTCTATGATTTTTATATCAGTGGAGAAAATATACTGTAAGTGGCCTTTTGCCATTTATGAAGGAAGATAATTAATTATGAAACCTCTCACTAATAATTGTCTGGGTCACAACAAGCCATGAATGTAAATCGTCTCGGTTACGTATGTAACCCTCGTTCCGTGAAGAGGGAACGGAGACGTAACGTCAGTGACTGATGAATGGGGGTTTCGCCTAGAAGCCTATCATCTAAGTGCTTCTAAGTGCAAGCTCCCTGTCGTAAGACTAGTACGGACGAAGGACTCCCACTTAACACAGGAATACCAAGGTACATTGGGAAGCATATTCCATATGCGCCAAGATGCCTACCCATGGGGAGGACTTAAGATACACATATGAGCCGCAAGGGCTGCATATGGAAGAACTCTGGGGTACCAGCCGAAGGTGAATTTTTAACCCCAGGTATGGCAAGGCTTGCCAAGGAAAAGACACCTGCTCAAGGAGGCTTACGGTGGAAATACACGTGTGGGGGTCGCCCAGAGGGGTTAGCATGCACACAGAGGCACCTGGCCTGACACGAGGGTCTGGGCTCGAGAGGGCAGACTTACTGGTGTCGGCGTCGACAGTGCTGGAGGAGCTCAGGGCTTCTGGAAGCTCACTTTAGGAGTATAATCGCACGTATCCAGTCCGTGGGGTGAAATGGCGAGCAAGCAAAGGCACCTGAGCCTAATACATTACTGGCCACTAGTAGAGGTGAGTACATGGTCGGATACTGGCTCCACTAGGAGATTGGCAAATGTGTTCGGTGTCGGCCAGCCTGCAGCTCTGCAGATGTCTGTTAGCGAGGTGCCATGCCCAAGAGGAGGCCACACACCGAGTGGAATGTGCCCTGACCCCAAGGGGACATGGAAGGGTGGAAGGAGACAGCCTTCGTTACAATCCTTCATGGAGAAAGGCCATAGGGTGCCCCTGTCTCTGAGAAAGGAGGACCTTCCTCAGAGGAACAGGCCAGGGAGAGGCTGTCACAAGGAGTAAGGGTTCAAGGAACCAGGTCCGGCCGTGCTAGTACGGGGCGACCAGAAGGACCTGCTCCTTGTCCTCCCTGATGCGAGAAGGACGCATCACCCTGATGGGGGAAATGCATAGTTGCGTAGGCCCTGCTGGAATGGAGTCCCCATTCTCCAGGAAGTGTCTGACACCGTGACACCTCGTCGGCTCTCAGATGCTTCTGACTCCATAAAACGAGATGGCGGGCGAGTCGAGACATACAGCGGGAGCGCAGACCACCCTGACGGTTGATGTACGCTACTGAGGCCATGTTGTCTGTCCTGACTAGTACATGTTGACTCTTGAGCAATGCTCGGAAGTGGTGCAGGGCAAACCGTACTGCCAGCAACTCAGGCAATTGACATGCAGGAGGCGCTGGGGTCCTGTAAAGGAAGCCACGGCAGCATGTCCATTGCACATGGCACCACAGCCCGTGGCAGAGGCATCTGTTGGGAAAACAATTTGCTTAGAAACTTGTTCTAAGGGCACGCCGGCCTGAGGTTCGACCACGGGGGGAAGGTCTGAAGGCAGGCCCGAGTCACTGGGACCTGGAGCATGCCCGTCTGCCATGCCCATCTCGGGATGGGACTCATTCGCAAAGCCAGTACTGAAGCGGTCTCATATGAAGCAATCCAAGCTGCGTTACCGCGGCTGCAGATGCCATATGCCCCAGGAGTCGAATTCCGTACCGAGAAAAGAGATCCTCTGCAGAGTTTGCTCTTCTCCCAGTTGACGCAAAGGCCCAGACGGGCTAAGTGATGGAGCACCAGATCTCTGTGTTCGCACACCTGCTCTCGAGAGTGACTTTGTATGAGCCAGTCGTCGAAGTAGATGCGAACCCCGTGCTGCCTGAGTGGCGCAAGGGCTGCCTTGACTATCTTCATGAAGACAGGAGGGGACAGGGCTAGCCCAGACGTGTGGGGGCACAGTCAGGCGCTGCGTCCTGACAGAGGAGACCAGGGAAGGATGCACGTTCCACTGGGGTCTGCTCTGAGAGGAGGCTGGCGACAGGGCATTACATGTTTAAGGGCCTCAGTCTGCTTCTGGGCGGTTGAGAGCTGTTGGGCACAGTCCTCGACCACGCCGCCAAAGAGGCCAGCCTAGGATATGGGAGAATTGAGGAGACAGGCCCACTCAGCCCTCCCACATCAACCGGGTAAGGCCAAGTGTGTCTCCCGGACCACAGCTGTGGACATCGCCCGACCAGGGAGCATGTGGTCACCTTCGTCGCCCTGAGGGCGAGGTTGGTGGCTGCACGCAGCTCATTGAAGAGTACTGGGTCGGCTCTACCCTTGTGCATGTGCAAAGGGGCGGTGGCTTTGCCGCCCCATCTCTCTCCTTTACAGAGGTCATTAAGTCTCAACCACAACATTGCAATGATCATGTTCACGCAGTGGGAACATGACACATCTACAAACACTGCCCGAACACGCTGAAGCCCAAACACATCAAGCAGTGATTGCGCACATCAGACAGCAACGGAGATCGATTGCAAAAAAGATGTGCCACGCGCAAGCTCTTTTTGTGAGAGGAAAACTCTGCAGAGTGTCGAGGGCACCCAGGGAAAACACACACAGCTATTGCAGATCACTGCACAGATCAGCAGGCAGGCAATGCGAGATCGCTGAAGTGCGCTGTCACACCAACCGCTCATTTCAAAGAATGGAGAGAACTCATAATTCAGGCTTGCAGGAGTAAAGAGATGATCTTGGCTCCGAAGCAGAAAAATAATGCGATGTTGTCAGCGTACTTCCTTATACACCCACATGGTGGGGCTGAGTTATGCTTACAAATTCCGCATGCCCATGGCATTGGCACTGCCACTGGGTGTTTTCTAGATCTCAAAGATGATAGGCTTCTAAGCAAAACCCCCATTCGTCAGTCACTGACGTTACTCCGAGTGACTGAACAAAATGGAACTTGCCAGCCCCATCTTTACCTTATCAAACCAGAACAAATAGAAACAGATTAAGAAAATCTGATTAGCTAAATGTTGCTCTCTGTCTCTCTCTCTCTCTCTCTCTCTCTCTCTCTCTCTCTGGATCTTATTAGTGTTTAAAAGCTTTTGCTTTGAGATATTAATTGTCATATTTTCATCAACAGTGTATGTGCAATTTGTTTTATTTGGTTTGTTTTAGTAGTAGACATGTGGAATTATAATACAATCCATCATGCAATGTAAATATGCTAACAAAACTAAACAGTCTTTAAAACATGACATGCTCTCAAAGACTAGGGATTTGTTGTCTTTTTGGTTATCTGTGTTGTTCTACATTTAATGGCAGTGTAATAAATAGCAGTAATAATAAATAATACAAAAAAAATGAGAGAAGAGGCTTATTTGATTTCTTTATATATCACAAATGTTTCTGACATATCCTAATCAGACCAATACAATGAGGGTCACTTCAAATGAGATCAATATTTGTCTCTATTAAATGAACAAAATCCAGTTTAAGCTTGCTTATATCTGACCTCAGTAAAAAAAAAAAAAAGTACAATGTCTGTCATGAAAAGCAAATGTCTTAAAAAAAAAAGTAATAAGGAGGAAGTGAATCAATAAAACCCTCACAAGAACAGAAGCAAAAGCCCATGTTATCAGCATGGCCCAGGCTGCCTTCAGTCAGCTGACATTTATAGGCTAAGTATAGTCTTCTGATTTCCAGGTACAAAATGACTTTGAGTGGACAACCCTGAACTCCTAAACATTTTTAAGGTGGAATACAGAAATTTCATGTGTACTCATAAAAGTAACATATACGCTTTGTTTTCTATAGTTACCATATTACTGCACAGTGTTAATGTTATTTAATGCATTGACTAACAATGAACAATACATTTGTTACAGTATTTATTCATCTTTGTTGATGTTAGTACATAAACATAGAACTATTAAAGGGTTACTTCAGCGATTAGCATTAAGCTTTGTATATAGTCATTTTGCATCATCAGAGGATTTTTTGGCCAGAGGCTAAAGACTACAGCCAGCAGTAGGCGCTAATTCCACATGTTTTCAACATTGCACTCACAGCACTCAGCTCGGGCAGCTGCAGGGATTCATGTAAACGAAGCGGTGGAGAGCAAAGTGAGTGTTTCAACTTTTCAAATAAATTCCTATGAAAGTTATGCTTCCAAAGACATGAACTGAAAATGTGCCAGACTGAACACCCCGCAAATCCCGCGATTGCCTCAACTCGTGATGAATGAAACCTGACTCCTTCTGCGTTTGTGCCATGACACTCAATCGACTCAAATTATATTGAAAAGACACATTCAGTTTTAAATTTTAGTGTCTCTAACTGAACTGATTTTATGAAAATGAACGTGATGGGCAAGTGATCGAGTAATTCAGTAGCCGTGCCTAGAGTGGCCTAAGCAGGGCAGCAAGTGCATTCTGGGAGTTGTTGTCTTTTATCCCCATGAGCCAAAAATAAATTTTCTGTCTTTTCTCAGTCTAGAAGGCACCAAGTTCAAAAATAATTTCACATTTCTACTACATAAATGACCCAGTTTAAATACAGATTCATCTTCCCAGCGCTAAAGTACCCCTTTAAGTGTTACTTCATGTTAGCTCAGATCAATAAATTAATAAACAATTACTATCGCACATCTGTTGGTTGAAGGACAAATATTTAAGAACATACTTTTTATTTTTGTGATGTTTTAGTAACAAATTTCGGGAGGAACACACTCCTTTAGCTAAACTTAATTAAACACAAGTGGAGCACATAAAGATAATTAAAACTAATTAATCAATGATAGGGTGTGTGTGTGTGTGTGTGTGTGTGTGTGTGTGTGTGTGTGTGTGTGTGTGTGTGTGTGTGTGTGTGTGTGTGTGTGTGTGTGTGTGTGTGTGTGTGTGTGTGTGTGTGTGTGGACTAGTAATCCCCTACGTTATGGGGACAAAATGTCCCCACAAAGATGGCAATATCCAAAATCCTTGTCTTTGTGGGGACATTTTTTGGTCCCCATGAGGAAAACAGGTCATAAATCACACTAAGTGATGTTTTTGAAAAAGTAAAAATGCAGCATGTCTCCTGTGATTGGGTAGGTTTAGGGGCAGGGGCAGTGTAGGGGATAGAATATATAGTTTATATGGTATAAAAATCATTAACAAAAGAACTACAAAAACTGTAATATCACATGGCTCTAAGTATTCAGACCCTTTGCTGTGACACTCATATATATGTTTAACTTTAGCGATGCTGTCCATTTGTTATTCTGATCATTGTCAGATTGGTTCTACGAGACTTCCCATTAGGTACAAATCATAACACCAGCTGTGTTTGATTATGCTGATTGGACTTGATTAGGAGAAACCACACCAGTCTATATAAGACTGTACAGCTCTGGAGTGCATGTCAGGCAATGAGAATCATGAGGTCAAGGAACTGCCTGAAGAAGCTCAGAGAAGACAGAATAAGTGGCAAGGCACAGATGTCTGTGATATTTGTTTATTTGTCTTGCCTCAAGCTATTATGCAAATATTTTTCAAATTGGCAGATTCATCTATGGCAGCTTGATATTATAATATTGACGATATATGGTTATTACCTACCACTCAAACACTGAATTGAAGTATCATATAGATTCTGTAAAGCGGTAAACAATAAACAAGGCTACTATAATGACCCTGGCTTGTAAACGTGAGCATCACGATCATTTGGCGTTTGAAAAAAATAAAACCCATGAAATGATATTCATATGACATGCTGAAACATATGCCACTGTACCTGGAATGAAGACATTTCACACGCGACGCAAGCAGAACACCTGCGTGTGAACTCCTCCTTCAGTGTTCAGGGCTATCATATATATATAACAAAGAGTGAAAAATTTAAGGGGTCTGAATACTTTCCGTACCCACTATATATATACAGAAAGTATTCAGACTTAAATATATATATATATATATATATATATATATATATATATATATATATATATAATATATAGGTATGGGGTGCAGTGTAGCTTTGACCTGGAGAAAAGTCTAGGCTGGAAGAGGCAACTGACAGAGCCTGCAAATCTCCTCTTTTGACATAGTCAATGCTTACAAGAGAGACACTTCAACTTTTCTCACAAACTGATTTCAATGGTTCAAATGGTGCTTCTTCTATTACTCCCAGGACCAATGCTAGGTCCCAGGTAGGAACTAGCGACTGGCAGATAGACCTCAGCTATAGGCTATTTTAGTTCCTCTCACTCCACAAGAAATCCTCTAAAATTAACAGTATTTAGAAGCACTGTAGGTGTGTGATGTGCAGATATGTGATGTTCTTTCCCATGTTGTGTTGTTTAGGCTGCTATTTACGCATGTAAAACAAAACAAAAATTTAATGAGTCACAGACACTTCTATTCTAATTAAATTTAACTCTAATTTAAACGCACACTATGTAATATTTGTGGATTCAAATATTCAAAAACCACTAGAACAGTGTTGTATATTTTGTTGACTTGTGTACTAACATTAACCTAGATATTTCCAAGAATGTTTAAATCGTTTCTTTTCTTTTCTTTTTTTTACCAGGATACGGACCGTGTCCAAGCATCGCCAATCAATACCTGCATTACCCTCGATTTCCGAACTATGGAAATATCAGAGACACTTATATTATATATTTTATTAGACAAGGAACAACTGTTTGGATTCATTTATAGACAGAAAACTAATCATTGTTATAGGCTATAGCTCAAAGTGTCTTCTTGATTGAATCTCGTTTTCTTGATCTAATGCGAGTAACATGTTTAGCCTAATATTGATTAGCTTACTGCAGTGTGCAACAAGTGTCTCATGGTAGCCACCGATTGAATGCACAGAGTAGCATTATAACAACTTTCAACACACTCAAATGTATATAATATGATAAAACAGTGCTGCGTTACCCCACATATGCATGACCGGAAGAAGCAGAAGTTCCGCTACTCTCCAGCTGTGTGTCGAGCTCGTCTCTCATTAGCAATCATTCCAGCGGCCACATTGTGCTCCTGGGGGTTCTAGCAAGGATTCGCCATTCAATGGGAGATTCCAGTTTGGAGATATCTTCTGTTTTAACTGTAATGGGCGATCTGATCAACCAACCCAAGCCGGAGATCTGAAAATTTCCGGTACCCACTCTCTGCACCCACTCCGTACCACTGTATATATACAGATAGATTCTGGTCTCTCAACCACAACACGCTGGCATGGTTATATATATATATATATATATATATATATATATATATATATATATATATATACAGCCAATCAGGTATGGGGTGCAGTGTAGCTTTGACCTGGAGAAAAGTCTAGGCTGGAAGAGGCAACTGACAGAGCCTGCAAATCTCCTCTTTTGACATAGTCGAAGTAACACAAGCATTGTGTTTCTAAGGAGACCTAATCTTGCCATGTGCAAATGCATAACTCTTGCATCCAAAGCTGTTCTCTATATATAATGATGCTCCCATTAACAAACATAGACTGTTTTCCTGAAATCTGCAGGAGGAAAGTATGGGTTATAACCACCATTTCCCTTACACATTTGCTAAGTGTAAAACAGTGCATTCTGGATATTTCACAACTAGTTGTATCACATAACATGTTTGTGATTGTGTTCAGCTGGACGCAGGGCTGCATTGTGGTGCAGAGCATACTGTAAGATTTAAAACTCCTGTGCATATACAGTTTCATGTACTTGCACAACATGGTTTCAACATGACAACATGATCAACTACACATTCTAAACTACACAAGGATGAAACTTAGTAAACAACACACTAAACATGTATTTCCCTTAGGGAAAGGGGACTTTATAAAATTAAAGAATCAGTAATAATCGCTAAATGTGTACTCTGTGCTCATTTGAATAAAAACTGTCATGGTGCTAAATATATGGCAGGGTCCCGTGAGTTGAAAGCAAATAATTATATCAGTAAAAATCAGTCGGCAACATTAATGAACTTTGGAATCTTTAGTGGTGTTTTTACTAAGGCAAGCATCATTACTGTAGACTGTGGAGCTCTTACACTTTTATCTGAATAGTGTCTAGTCTAGTTTAGCTCTATTACTGTTATGTTCACCAGTGAGAGTGCCCGTGATTACCACCAGAGGGCACTCCACCCCATACTATTGCCATACCATCTCAGACTACATCTCCCATAATCCTTTGCCCAGACTCATCAGCCATGATTGTTTTCAGCTGTGTCTCATTAGCCTCATTAGCCCAGCCTATATAAACCATGTTAATGCTATCATACACTACAAAGTCTTGTTTAGTGTAATGCTGCAGTTCTGAGCATTCACCCTGGTTCTTGTCTTCTGGTTTTGGATTACTTGCCTGTTTCTGGACTACCCTTTGCCCGTGTTCCCTGCCTTGTTGTGTGTGTCTGTCTGTCTGTTGGTTTGTTTGGACTGCCTGCCTGTTTATTGTCCATTTGCCTGAACTCTTGGCTACAATTGTGGAATACCTCCTATAAAACGTTTGGATCCTGTGTCTCTCTGAGTAGTATGTTATAATTACACTTACATCTGCCATTCCAGTGCGTGAGGTGTCAGATATATTGCCTGAATTACAATGGTTTGGACATATTTCATCAGAAGTTGTGAAAAATATTGAAGGATTTTTCAAAATGATTTTTTAAATATTTTTAAAACAAATTCAAAAAATAATGATGTTTGCCTACTTTAGAAACATCCCCACAGCAAAATATATCAATAGGGATGAGAAGAGATGAAAAACAGATAAAAGAGCTTTTCACAAAATTTCAATGTAAAATAAAAAGCTTTCACAGAAGCCGAGCATGAATTCCAGTGCATTGGTTGTTCAGTGTTAAAGGGATAGTTCACCCAAAATTTAAATTTAGCCCATGATTTACTCACACTCAAGTCATCCTAGGTGTATATGACATTCTTCTTCAGACAAATACAATCAAAGTTATATTTAAAAAAGTCCTGGCTAATCTAAGCTTTTTAAAGGCATTGACTGTTGCTCTGTTTTTGAAGTCCAGAAGAGCATCTGTCCATGAAATGACGTGCTCCACACTAGGGGTGGCGAAAACTAAACATTTTCTTGACCGACCACCGAGCCTCATTAGCCGGTTGAAACCGGTTAACCGATTAGTTTAAAATATGCTGCGCTATTTGAAATAACAGCGGCGAGCCGCGCCTGCAATTTCGCAACTCTGTCGCATCTCTCTGCCGCTCTGCCTCCCGCTCTCTCTCTCTCACACACACACACACACACACACACACACACACACACACTCTCACACTCTCTCACACACACACTGTCCCGGCGCAAAACATGAGTCCAGCAAACGCGGCGCCGAGGAGCTTGTTTGTAATCGGAGGACAAATGGCTCCTTAGTTTCAAAATGGTTTGGGTACAAGGTGATCGCGTTGAAAATAAAGGCATTTGTCTAGCGTTAGAAGCTCATATGAAACATTGCCAATTTAAGAAAATGACAGCTCCGAAGAGACGCAGCTTTAGTTTGAGGTAGTGCTAACAATAATAAAGAAAGATGATGATCAACACCTTATGTGTTACCACTGAAATGTAGATGTAATATATTTCCAAATGTAAGCCCATCTTATGCGGAATGTTGGCCAAAATAACTTTGCTTTGAAAAGTGGTGGGGACACTGCACAACTCGTTTTGCTGTGTTTATTTAATAACAGAATTTACTTGTGGACTGAGTTCAGAGTTGGAAATGCACTTAATTTTCACTTTGATGTAGGCAACACATGCATTACATTCACAAATTATTCTATAAACATTCAATAAGCAAAATGTAATATTCAACACATCTAACGTTATACTAATATCAATCAAAATATTCAAGATAATATAACTAAGTTTCATTAGCCGTGTTTCCATTACATATTTGCGCAAAACGTATTATATAAATATTTAACTTATACATATAGCGATATTTTCTAAATGTCGATAAAAAACTATTACGAAATGATTGCATTTCCATTACGCGATATTATGCGACTAAAACTTTTTTTTTTTGTCATTCAAAAAATTATGCCACATAAGTTAGTATGTTTACGTGTATCCCAGCCACCGCTATAGCCATTATTTAATGAAAGGAGACATAGGCCTGTTATTCAAGCATTTATTAAAATTAAAAGAGGGAAATGTTTGAATTTGTATGGTGGTAACTTTAAATGTTTTTGTTTTTGTTTTTTTAAACAATTTCGTTATTTTGGCTTGAAATTTTGTTTGTTGAAAATATAAACTGAATTTAGAAATGCTTTTTAAATGAAAAACTTTGCGTTTAATAAACTAAATAAACCAGTTTCCGTAATCCACGGCTCTTGTTATTGTGAGTCTAGGCCTACACAAATAAAAGTAGACAGTTTATAGTTTTTAATTATGTCTTGCTCTTATCTGTATGAATAAAAATGACGGAGCGTTCTGAGTTGTTTCCTCTGTCATTAAAGGAAAAAAATCCATTAGAACGCGTCACACCTGCGCTTTCATCAGACAGAGGGGTATAGAAAACGTAGCCTATATTGTTTCGTAGGCTATGTTTAACTATGAGCCTATACTATTATTTTTTTTTTTAAATTTCATATGTTGATTATGAAACGTGAGCACAACCTTCCACACAATCATTGCCAATAGAATCGCTATTGGCTAGTATTTTTTTGTTTTGTTTCGTTTAGTCACCAGACTGATATAGGCTATATACCTACTTTTAACAAATATATCTAGTATAGAAACATGGACGTGTGACAAAGGCACATAGTATAGGCTAAATAAATTCTCATAGTATAGGCTAAATAAATGTGGTTAAAGGTCATTTTCTACCCAGCACAATACAACATATGTCCTTATTATGATAAAATACATGTCTTTTTATGGCGTGCGGTGTGCAACCTTCGTAGCATAATTTTTGGAATGACTTATCAAGAAAGGAAAAATGTTTTTAGTGGCATAACATCAGTTAATGGAAAGCGTCATTTTCATATTTTTTCATCGACTATTACGAAATATCACAAAGTTATAAATCTGTAATGGAAAAAAAGCTTCAGACTGGCGAAAAAATGTGTTAAATGAATGAATTAGATTATGAAGAATGACGATTTGTAGATCGTGCTTTTGCTTTTATACACACCTTCCGCAATCTATTTTTCAGTCACTTTTAAAAGTGGCAAAAGTGGTGGGGACATGTCCCACCCGTAAATTACGCCTATGATAGACTGCAACAGGATAGGTCTAACTCACTGCATGCCTTAATACGACTAAAACTTTTTTTTGTCATTCAAAAATTATGCCACATAAGTTAGTATGTTTAGGTGTATCCCTACTCCACATGGCTCCGGAGGTTAATAAATGCCTTTGGAAGTGAATTGATGCATTTGTGTAAGCAAAATATCCATATTTAAAACTTTATTAAGTAAAGTTTGCTGATCGCCTTCATATTCAGTATATAGAAAAAGTGTTGAAAGTAGTGGTGGCGTAGATTTATTTTTATCTAGATTAATCTCACTGTGATCTTGAATCTATATTAAAATGACTCATTTGAATTATTACGAAGGCATTCAGAATATGTGTGCTACCCAAATAATGACTGGTGCTTTCACACTTGGTCGATTGCCTGGACCGAACCAGAGTTCGATTGGTCCCTGGACCGTACATATTATATTATTTGGGTCCGGAACCGGGTGCGTTTGCATTTTCAAAGCAGCAGCTGTTTACCCGTTACTTAAGTACAAAATGAATAGCGTTGTTCACCTAACTTATATTTTTGCTTTGAACCGTTGATTTTGTTACCAAAGCTTCAGTATGTAATGGCACTTGCGTCTATCAGGAGCGAATGTACTGCAAATGCTCCAAAGAACGCTGACGACGAGCAGAAATGATATGTACAGCTCTCTGCTTATAGTATGTTAGTCACGCTCGTCAGGACTCCGGTTCGCTGCGCGCACCAGAGTTCAGAAGACAGCGTTCACGCTTGATGTGGTAATTTCACAGCATACACGGTTACGCAGGTTCAAGACTCGCTCGCTACCTAAAGTGCAATTTGGCTAGGTAGCTATACATACGCCGCTAAAATATCACGGTGAAAGTCATCATAGCTTGCTTTAGTGTAGACCCAGCTCCCAACACAACTTTGAGAATAGATTAATGGCAATATTTTTTTATCGCCCGATAAGAGTCTCACGTTAACACAGCACGTTAACGCCGATACTGGCCCACCACTAGTTGAAAGTGCCTCTGCAGTTTAAAGGCTTACGCTACCAGGTACGCTGCAGACGCGTATGCATCTTGAACTCCGAGAATGCACTTTCAACACTTTTCCACGGAAGCGATCGGCTGGAACTTTAATTCAAAAGTTTTAAATATGGATATTTTTCTTACACAAACACAACGATTTGTTTCAGAAGGCCTTTATTAACCCCCTGGAGCCGTGTGGAGCATATTATTTGACGGACAGATGCATTTTCTATCGAAAACATATGACACAAGGCTATAAATCAGATGAGCGATAGCTGGCATGAACTTCTAAACTATACAATTTTATGAATGTGAGCGGAGAGGACCAGCCTGCCGCATCATAAACAAGTTGTAAGGGGCACTCCTTGCCAAAGCATTAGAGGAGGCGACCTCCCTGGTGGAGTGAGCCCTTAGACCTGTCGGTGAAGCTTGACCACATGCCTATAGGCAAGAGCAATAGCATCCGTAATTGACCCAATGTGACATGGTCTGCTTGTTGACAGCCGACCCTCTGTTATGGCCCCCATAACAGATGAACTTAAGCCAATGGCTAGTATATTGGACGTTGGCCTGAAGAGCATGGACTGGATACAGTCTGTGAGATCTCTCCAGCATTGTGCGGTGGAGGCAGAATGTCTCAAGAGTGACCAGATGTACAGTTGAGGAAAGGAACCGTAGGCAGGTAGTCAGGATGAGGATGCAAAATCACTTTCACCATTCTTGGGGCAAAGTCTAAGCAGGATGGCGATATCGACAGAGCCTGCATATCCGTGATTCTTTTAAAGGAAGTTATAGCCATAAGAAAAAAATATCTTTAGGGTCAGAAGTTTGTCAGACGCTGACTCTAGAGGTTCAAAGCGTGTCTCTACCAGACCCTCAAGTACTATAGCTAAGTCCCATGAAGCTATAGTACTTGCTATAATGAAACGATGTCTCCCGAGTAGCATCCCGTCAACCAAGGCGTGGCAAGCTGAAAGAGTGGCCACATAAAGCCTGAAAGTGGTCGGTCCTGGGATGGAATATCGTGCCCTCCGCCTGAGACAGAAGGTCCTTCTATTAGGCAGCAAGTGAACATTTTGTCCTCAAAGTTGATGTATTAGAAGCAGAAAAATGGTTCCATGAGTCCATGCCTCGACAGGTCAGGGCTGTTTTGGCAGCAAAAGGGGGACCAACACAAAATCGTCATTGTAAAAGCGCTATATAAATAAAGTTGATTGATTGATTGATTGAATATTAGGTCTTAATGTTATGCCTGATTGGTGTATACATACAGGTCCTTCTCAAAAAATTAGCATACTGTGATAAAAGTTCATTATTTTCCATTATGTAATGATAAAATTAAACTTTAATATATTTTTAGATTCATTGCACACCAACTGAAATATTTCAGGTCTTTTATTGTTTTAATACTGATGATTTTGGCATACAGCTCATGAAAACCCAAAATTCCTCTCAAATCTCAAAAAATTAGCATATCATGAAAAGGTTCTCTAAACGAGCTATTAACCTAATCATCTGAATCAACTAATTAACTCTAAACACTTGCAAAAGATTCCTGAGGCTTTTAAAAACTCCCAGCCTGGTTCATTACTCAAAACCGCAATCATGGGTAAGACTGCCGACCTGACTGCTGTCCAGAAGGCCATCATTGACACCCTCAAGCAAAGAGGGTAAGACACAGAAAGACATTTCTGAACGAATAGGCTGTTCCCAGAGAGCTGTATTAAGGCACCTCAGTGGGAAGTCTGTGGGAAGCAAACAGTGTGGCAAAAAACGCTGCACAACGAGAAGAGGTGACCGGACCCTGAGGAAGATTGTGGAGAAGGACCGATTCAAGACCTTGGGGACCTGCGGAAGCAGTGGACTGAGTCTGGAGTAGAAACATCCAGAGCCACCGTGCACAGGCGTGTGCAGGAAATGGGCTACAGGTGCCGCATTCCCCAGGTCAAGCCACTTTTGTACCAGAAACAGCGGCAGAAGCGCTGACCTGGGCTACAGTGAAGCAGCACTGGACTGTCGCTCAAATTTTGCATGTCATTCGGAAATCAAGGTGCCAGAGTCTGGAGGAAGACTGGGGAGAAGGAAATGCCAAAATGCCTGAAGTCCAGTGTCAAGTACCCACAGTCAGTGATGGTCTGGGGTGCCATGTTAGCTGCTGGTGTTGGTCCACTGTGTTTTATCAAGGGCAGGGTCAATGCAGCTAGCTATCAGGAGATTTTGGAGCACTTCATGCTTCCATCTGCTGAAAAGCTTTATGGAGATGAAGATTTCGTTTTTCAGCACGACCTGGGACCTGCTCACAGAACCACTGGTAAATGGTTTACTGACCATGGTATTACTGAGCTCAATTGGCCTGCCAACTCTCCTGACCTGAACCCCATAGAGAATCTGTGGGATATTGTGAAGAGAAAGTTGAGAGACGCAAGACCCAACACTCTGGATGAGCTTAAGGCCGCTATCGAAGCATCCTGGGCCTCCATAACACCTCAGCAGTGCCACAGGCTTATTACCTCCATGCCACTCCGCATTGAAACAGTAATTTCTGCAAAAGGATTCCCAAACAAGTATTGACAGCATAAGTGAACATAATTATTTGAAGGTTGACTTTTTTTGTATTAAAAACACTTTTCTTTTATTGGTCGGATGAAATATGCTAATTTTTAGGTTTTCATGAGCTGTATGCCAAAATCATCAGTATTAAAACAATAAAAGACTGAAATATTTCAGTTGGTGTGCAATGAATCTAAAATATATGAAAGTTTAATTTTATCATTACATTATGGAAAATAATGAACTTTTATCACAGTATGCTAATTTTTTGAGAAGGACCTGTATATTGTTTGAAAATAGTTCAAATGCATTACTCTGCAATACAATATTTGTCACTTTCTTTCTTTATTTAATTGTCTTTTGACAAGAAACTCAATATCACTAAAGCAGAAATAACCAGGAAGCAAGAGTTTACATTACTCAGGGTTCAAAGAGAAGAAGTGACTGGAAAGTGTTTGTAACATCCTTTAAATAATAGCTGGAATTGAAGGTGAATGGAGCTGACACACAAGAATCCAGTCCTTCACACCAGAAGACTAAAAGCAGAAGAGTACTCTTGATAATGTGAGGTGAGAATTCAGTCTTTTGGGATTAGGACAGCATAAGGATGAAGAAAACCCCAGTGCTTCTCAGGCAGTGACCCAGCATGAAAGGTCGCAAACACTAAACATTTCATGTGCAAAAATATACAAGGATGATGACGCTTGTCCTACATCTCCTTTCTGCACTATATTTATTCTATCACTAATTCTATTTGAATGTGAGTAACACACACATAGCATAACCATCAAAAATATACCTTTACACAAAACAAAATGAGGTTCTATGGTGTAGAGCTCCCCAGGATGGAAAGTGTGGGGAGGGAAAAGTTGAAGATGAATAGAGTAATGGTCTTTACATTTGCAGTGTTTTCACACTCTGCTTGCTCTCACTGTTACACACACACACACACACACACACACACACACACACACACACACACACACACACACACACACACACACACACACACACACACACACACACACACACACACACACACACACACACACACACACACACACACACACACACACACACACACACACACACACACACACACACACACACACACACACACACACACACACACACATTCAAATAAGGCCATGGGCCTGTCTTGAGTCCCAGAGGTTTCAAGAGAAGTCAAGTGTAACAAATAGGAAAAAGAAAGAAAAAAATAAAATAGCTTACTTAAACTCAGCAAAGCAAACCAAAATAGTGATGTTACACAATGATGCTGTTTCTTTCACGATTTCATATTACAAACGTTTTTGATATTTTTGAAAAAACACATGGAGCATTAATGTCCGAAGCCTGAACCAAACCCAAACTAGAATGAAATGCCAGAATTCAAACAACACTATATAAATCCATTTAAAATCCTATACAAGTACACTGAAAGTTTGCATATGTTGTTTAAATAAACTTACATATATAAAATATATTGTCTATATATATGGCATTAACATACAGTACCATATAAAAAATCATCATATAAATAATTTTTAATATATATATATATATATATAATAATTTTTCTATGGGTATTTCATACATGGTATAAACCTATATCTTCATATATGAGGATGTGTATATATATATATATATATATATATATATATATATATATATATATATATATATATATATATATATATATATATATATATATATATTTATGTGCTAATAATGTATTCCCTTAAATGAAACATATATGACATCACTACTCGGATATAGGGACATATGTACATATATTACATTTCTGTATGGGTAATTAACCTTTGTCATTAGGATTCACATTGAAAACGTCTCTGTTACGTATTTAATCTTCGTTCCTTGAGGAGGGAACGGAGACGTAACGCCAGTGACTGACGAATGGGGGTTTTGCTTATAAGCCAATCATCTTCGAGATCTTAGAAAACGCCCAATGGCAGTGCCAATGCCATGGGAATGCAGAATTTGCATGCGTAACTCCGCCCCACCATGTGGGTATTAAAGGCAGTACGCTGGCAACATCAGATTATGTTTACCTGCTGAGGAGCCAAGACTGAACTCCCGGCCATTTCAGAGGTACAGCGGATGTGGCAGAGGGATGTTACGTCTTCGTTCCCTCCTCAGGGAACGAGGGTTACATACGTAACCGAGACATTCCCTTTCGTTCAGTCACTCCGAGTAATGTCAGTGACTGATGAATGGGGGTCCCAATATAATTACGCCACTCGGCTGTCTTCCCTGTGCCCTGGGTAAGTGCGAGCACCCTGATAGTACGGACGAAGGACTCCCACTTATCACAGCAATACCAAGGTACACTAGGAGCATATTCCAGGTGGAGATATGCAAAGATGCCTACCCGTAGGGAGGACTTAGAGAGTACACATATGACCCCGCGGGCTGCATATGGAGAACTCTGGGGGACCAGAAGGTGGACTTTTAACCCCAGGGGTGACAAGGCTTGCCAGGGGAAGACACCTGCTCAAGGAGGCTTATGGTGGAAATACACGTGTGGAGGTCGCCAGAGTGGACACCATAGTGTGCAACAGAGTGCTCAACAGTGGGGGGGACCCCAGTGTACCCTAGGCCGCGGCCCCATCGAGGGCAGAGAAGGCGGAGGAGGCCGAGCAGTCACGGGAAGCACGGTGACTTCGGGACGCGTGAACTCCTCATTCACCTCGGGGGCGAAAGGCATTGGGGGTGGGGCCCAACAGCTGTCAGATGCCGTCCCCAAAAACCAATAGCGCAACCACGAGCACTCGTGACAGGGCGGAGTTCCACACCAGCCCGAGGCTCGCGGCTACCCGAGATTACATGGCTGTCAACTCTGGGTCGGATCAGGCAGCGTTGGCACACCCGAAGGCAGAGCACAGCCTAATCATCATCCCCAAAGGACTCTAGCCCACCTTGAGATGCGGCGATCTAAATCTCCCTGCTATCTGGAGTGTGAACTGAATGAACGAGGCGTCAGAGAGGGGCCGCTGTTTCAGTCCAGCACTCACGACAGCAAAGTGAGAGAGGGGCGTGGCCCAAGGAATGATCGTCGGGGTCTTAATACCACAGCACAGCCCTCAGGTCACCCTGGCCACTAGCCGAAGTACCACCTCTCTAAGAGAAGGTAGATTGGGGTGTGGCAGAGGGGACTCTCTCCTCACGGAGATCACTGAGTCTCAACCACAACATCGCAATGGTCACATTCCTGCAGTGGGAACAGAACATGACACATTCACAAACACTGCCCGAACGTGCTGAAGCCCAAACACATCGAGCAGTGAAAGTCTTGAAAAAGACATGCCACGCGCAAGCTCTTTTTGTGAGAGGAAAGCTCTGCAGAGTGCCAAAGGGCCCAGGGAAACACACACAGCTGTTGCAGATCACTGCACAGATCAGCAGGCAGGCAACATGAGATCGTTGGAATGCGCTGTCACACCAACACCCTGGAGAACCGCTCATCTCGAAGACTGAAGAGAGGACTTCAGAAGTCAGGCTTGCAGTAGTGAAGAGATGCTCTTGGCTCGAAGCAGAAACATAATACGATGTTGCCAGCGTACTGCATTTTATACCCACATGGTGGGGCGGAGTTACGCATGCAAGCCACATGCCCATGGCATTTGCACTGCCATTGGGCGTTTTCTAAGATCTCGAAGATGATAGGCTTCTAAGCGAAACCCCCATTCGTCAGTCACTGACATTACTCGGAGTGACAAGGGAACTTTTAAGCTGGATATTATTAAACCTATCCTACAGACTTGTCAATTACAGGCCGATCTCAAATAAAACACTAGAAAAGACAGTATCCTCACAACTATGATCCTTTTTAGAAAAGATTATATCTGTGTGGACTTCCAGTCAGGATTTAGACCTTATCATAGGACTGAGACTGCTCTCATCAGAGTTACAAATGATTTGCTCTAATCATCCGATCTTGGTTGTATCTCTCTATTAGTTTTATTTGATCTTAGTGCTTGATTTGATACTATCGACCACAACATTCTTTTGAATAGACTAGAATTATGTCGGCATTAGTGGAATTACATTGGCATGGTTCAAATAATACTTATCTGACCATTATCAGTTTGTAACAGTAAACAATGAGGTGGCATATCAAACAAGTTCAGTATGGAGTCCCTCAAGGCTCAGTACTAGCATTGTAAACAATTCTTTGTACAAGAGGTTCTCTTAATTCTAAATAATTGGGGACACTCAAATTATGATCCAAGTTACTAAACTAAATATACAAATAGAATTTATTAATTTGGTCATATTTAATTCTATAAACTATCCAAATTAAACTAGCCAAATCAAATTTTGTTGCAATGTTGTCCTGTTTAACACTGTGAAGCTGCTTTGAAACAATCGTCATTGTAAAAGCGCTATATAAATAAAGTTGATTGATTGATTGATTGATTAATTCCTGTGTTAAGACAACAGTTGTGTCTCAAGAGTAGAAACCTCATTCTCATACAGCTATAAGAGCAAGGGGAACCTGCAGTCCAGAACCTCCAAGCATGCTCTGCCAGAGAATTAATCAAATAAATGAGAAGGAAGGTTGCTTGAAGTGATGGGGTAGTTAAAAGTTAAAAATAAGGAAAGAAAGAGAGAAAAGATGACAATGAAGTAATAAAGTAATAATATTAAAAGGTGACCAGACTGAGCAGAATACATCACACACACACACACACACACATTACAGCTCTGGAAAAAATAAGAGACCTTAACAATTGAGAGATTTTTTTGTGCATTTTTTTAATGAATGAAAGATCAAAAGGATAAACAATGCAAATTTATGTTCACAGCCTTCTTTGCTCATATTTACCCAGGGTCCCTATATATTAGTGGAGGGCACTGTACATTTATGTAAGTTTGCTAATAGCACAATTGAATAAACTTTTTTTTTTCAAGGATATTGTACCTACATATCAGCTTATTTTTATAAATCATTTTGTCTTTGGGTCATTGTTTCACATAACCAAAGCAGGATCAACCATTGCATGTCTCAAAGAAACACAGTTGTTCTGAATGAACATTTGTTTTGAATGAGGATTCAATGACAAAAGGCACCAAATAACTATGTTTCCTTTAATATTTAATTTGAGGCACTCACAAAATGCAAGGCAAGGTCAATATATATACAGTTATTTGTTGGATATACTGAGCCTAAAATTAATTTCGGAAAATTATGATTGCAAGAGCAAATGATTGAATTTAATGATTGAAATAAAATAAAATATAAAAAAAAATATAACTATTTAGAACAACCTGAACTGTGGCCTGAGTATTTTAAATCCAAATATTCTTCATTAGAGTGGACAGAAAAGAGTATTGGTATTAGTTCAATAAAATCTCATTAGCCTCTCTTCACAATATGACAATACAAAATTGAAAGCGTAACAACTGAATGTGTACGAAACATCAGTAAATAATAAAACCCAGTGCTGAGCTTGGGCTGTTGGTGGTGCTTTGTAATTTGATTAACAATTGTATCATACAACATAATTGTCATTACAGTTGTTGTTCTTGGTTTGAATTGGCAAATATTTACATCAATAGATGCACAAATCAGAATAATGTTTAATACTGTTGTCAACATTGTGATTTTTTGTATTTTGATTTTTATTGTAGAATATTATTCTTAAATGCATTACAAAAAAAGCCATTACACAGGTATAACAAAATATTTATTTGTTTCTTAAAAAAGAAAAAAACTATATAATTAGAGGAACATGGTACCTACATTTTTGTATGGACACATGGTCTGTGCTCTTTGCTCCTGCACATGACATTTTGTTTTGCTTTTGTTGGCCATGTGCTCATCTGTCTTACATCTATATATATTAATAAAGCGTTCATGTTACATTACCAGGTGTATATGAGTAACAGCTATTTGAGCCCGATCTCACGAAAATGCGTATCAATAGTACGAGTGTGCAATCTCGTAGAATGTATACGCCAAAACTCATTTTGGCGTGCATGGTACGCTGCTTTTTGGCGTGCATATGAAACGCACTTTATGGCGTATTATATGTACGAACCCCCCACACCCTAACCCTCACCCTACCCAAAAGCGTGTCATATACACGCCATAAAGTGCGTATCATATGCACGCCAAAAACGGCGTACCATATGCACGCCAAAATGAGTTTTGGCATATACATTCTACGAGATTGCACACTGCATTACTATTTATACGCATTGTCATGAGATTGTGTTGGCTATTTAGATGACATTTAGACTTTTGCATTCAATAAAATCAAGTCCCACCCTACATTTTATCTCATTGTTTACCTTTTTTCACTCAAAAATACAACAGATTGGCAGTTGGCATTGTCGTTTATAATATCCTCTGGCATATGACACATCTTTGTATATATTTTTTCATCTTTTAATCTTTTTCTTAATCTGTTTGACTTAATGTAATCGGCTGTGCTGCTCTCAAGAGATGAGCAAAATGCAACTCTCCCTAATGTGTCCCATTCAAAACTTTCTCTGACAATATAATCTAGAAATAAATTCACCCCCATTTTCTATTTAGCACTGCAGCACAAGCAATATATAAAATAACACTGCAATTTTAGGCAATGAGGTTAAGAAATTATCAATGAAATTACTAACATTAGAAAGGACCAGCTAAAGAATTGCTTTAAACAGGCTATTGATTCCTGCACCTTCAGACCCAACCTTTTTTTATTTTCTTTTTTTTATTGGAGTGGTTTTCATTTAAGTAAAGCTGAAGAAGAGAGAATAGATTTGTATGTATGGTGTCACTGGGATAGTCAGAGAGAGAGACACAGAATAAATGAGGTTGTAGATCAAGTGAGGTCAGAGTAAAAAAAGTGAAAAGAGCATTCCTGTTCTCTTTTCCTTTGACGGAGGCTTTTCCAGGGCTCTGACAGGCGTAGCATAACAATAGGACAGAAATAGCAACTATCTTTCCCTGAGGATCACCTCACAAGGAGCCACTCTAGCCAACAAAATGTTCATGAGCCCATGTGTTTATCTGCAATTGATTAAAGTGCTCCTCAGAGGTGTTCAAACACAATCAATAGTACTGAAGTCCCAAATACAAAAGCTACAATTTGACCATGGGATAATACAGATATCTATGTAATAGTATTGGTCAAACTATTTTTTTTTTTCATTAATACTAGCCATTTTTGAGATACATCTTTGGTAGGCCAATTCAAAAGAATGACACCTAAATCTACAAAAAAAGAGTCGATAAGATGGATAAACCTGCAGAGAAGCAGGAGGAGTTGCAAGACACCCAGGCCTCAAGCAGTCAGTTACCTTCAGACTTCTGAGAGCTGGCTGAGGGTGTCACTGATATGCCTGTTAATCCTTCCACGGAGGATATAAAGGCCGCTATTTCTAAACTTCATGAAAATGTGGATGCCAAATGTAATAATATTTTGTATATTTTTTTCATTCTGGAGGGATTGTCTCCCATGTCAGGATAGTCAAGACATGCCAGCTTGGCTTCAGATTGAACACTCTTTATATAAACAGACTTTACTCACTGCAATTCTCTATAGCCCAGTGAGAATGAGTAAAGTACTATATAATTATAATCCAGTAATTCATCATTAATTAAGAATATGGAAGGTAGTGATGAAAATAATTAAAGCCTCAAAAGGTCTGTTACATATGTAACCCTCATTTCCTGAAGGAGGGAACAGAGACGCCATATTGGAGACAGATTAATAGGAATCTCACTAGCGAGAGCAGTCAACTTTGAGTGAGTAAATGGACACTAGCATGCAATGATTGCACTAGCTGCTCATGCTACGCAGCACGGGTATAAATGAGGCACAGGTGCTTGCATCAAATCATTTTTTTGCTGAAGAGCCAAGTAGCTGAACTGGCACACCAGCAGTGTACAGAGGACATGGCGACAGGACGTGGCATCTCCGTTCCCTCCTTCAGGGAACAGGGGTTAAATACATAACCGAGACATTCTGATTCAGTCAGTCACTTCCCTTCCAGTAGGAATCCCTATCAAATGTGCCATGGCCTGTGCCCCCTTCCAGTGCCCCATGTGAGCCTCCTGAGTTTTTTTACCTGATGAGATGGGGCTTACACAGAGAAGTCCATCACTGCTGTTGCGCATGACCAGTGACTTGTTGGATAACACTGGGAAAGCGTGCCTTCTTTGAAGGAACACTACGGAGGCCACATCGCACCCCAAATGGTTGTAGTACAAAAAAATATAAAATGTGAAGAAAAAAAAAGAAAGAATGCAGTGTTGTGTAAACAGACCCTTAGTTTTCACTTGTTCTTTGTTTCAAGTTTATTTATATAGCGCTTTTAACAAGTCCAGTTGTTTCAAAGCAGCTTCACAGTGTTAACAGGAAAATAATGCAAAAGAATGTGTACAGCTGCTCTGGTGAAAACGGTGATGTTATCCAGCTAATTTCAATTATCATATAGTATCAATGCGGACAGATTGGTAATAAAGTTGAAAATTTAGGTTTCCCCAACAGAGCATGCCAAAAACCAAAGGCAACGGTGGCAAGGAACCAAAACTTCTTGAGGGCCAGAATGGAGAAAAAAACCTTGGGAGAAACCAGGCTCAGTCGGGGTGCCAGTTCTCCTCTGATCCTTTCCAGATCTTGTTAAATGGGCTCTGCAGCACACATCACTTTTCAACTACAGTAACCAAACTACATTCACTTATAGCTCTCATAAAGCTGAACAACTTAAGTGCTCATAGTCATGTGCCAGCCTAACAGGAAATTAGCTACTCAGGATTTTGTGAAAAGGGCATGCGCTTAACATTTCAATACTCCTCCTAGGGCAGGCAGGGGTCTCAAACTCAACTTATCTGGGGGCCGTTGGAGGTAGAGTCTGGGTCAGGCTGGGCCGCATCAAGGATTCCACA
The DNA here is from genome assembly GCA_023029165.1 of Gobiocypris rarus. NCBI lineage: Eukaryota > Metazoa > Chordata > Actinopteri > Cypriniformes > Gobionidae > Gobiocypris > Gobiocypris rarus. The sequence continues at coordinate 13,980,041 of CM040910.1, read as the reverse complement.
AAAGCTTGCATATCTGAAGAGCCGACTCTATTTTTTTTAAATATAGCCTATAGAAATTACATAATTATGTAATGATGAATGATTTTGATTTTATTTAAAATAAAAGACTAATTCAAAGCAAGGCGTAACCATGTCTTGAACATTTTGGGGAGGACCAATTTTAAAATTTGTATAAAGCATAAAGAAATTCTAGGGCTAATAATACTTTTGGGACTATTTGCAAACAATATTTGCATTAATTGGCATCAAATATATAATTAGTCCTGAGATTCTTTGCATTTGTGAATAAATACATAGATCTGCTGTTAATATTTGAATTCCTAGTGGAGAGATCTGGTGGTAGAAGTTTTGAAAACATTCCTAATCCAAATTTTGACATGGTTCCTAATCCACCGTCATATAGTTTTTTCTTCTTCTTAATTAAAATCAAAGATGTTCATCAATGATTGTATATTAAGAGCATGGACACGTTTGTGTGCATTTTTTTTGTGATTTCACCGGAAAGAATATTCTCTCTCCGCAGCGGCATTAAGCGATAGATTGACGCGCTGTGTGTGAAGACTGTGCACGAGCCAAAAGAAGAATGTAAACCCCGCCTACTTTGATTTGATTGGCCATCTCAATCTTTTTGACATTGAGGAGCGCTGTTAGACCACATTCGTTTCGACTGTCTGATCAGCCCCACATTCTGTTCCTGTCAATCACACGGTGTCAACCAATTCTACTGCACGAGGGAGGGCCGAACCAACTCTCTCTCTCACACACACACACACACACACACACACACACACACACACACACACACACACACACACACACACACACACACACACACACACACACAGTGTGTGGCAGTGAGGCAGCTTGCATTTCTGAAAATAAAAGCGTGGCAAGCGCAGCACAAGCAACGACTCAGCAAAAAAGATGCGTTTCAGAACAACACACTTACACTAAACTTTGATGTCAAGTAGGGGGCCACAAAATATGATCCTGTGGGCCTCAAGTGGCCCGCGGGCTGTGAGTTTGAGACCCCTGTCCTAGGGGATTCACCCGATCACCACCAAACTTAGTCAACATGAAGCCAAGACATTGAGAATGCTAAAGTGCAAGTGTTTTTGGTTTTTGTTTTTTTAAATATACATCTCAAACGGTTTGGCCATGACAAGGAAGAATTTATGGCGAAAAAAGGGACACAGGAAATGTGCAATACCTTCTGCATACATTGACTGATTTGGATGAAACTGCAGCTGTATGTTTGTTGAAGGAAGCTGATCGCACAGATGTGATTATTGTGAATCAAAGTTATAGAGCCCTATTTAACATTCTAAAAGCATGGTCTGAATCCACTTTTGCTAGTTTAACGATGAGAAAAATGGTTGGCATGCCCAGCGCATGGTCTAAAAGGGTTGCCTCTTAATGAGTCATGGATGTGTTTTGGGCATAATGTGCAATAAATCAATCTGTCTCATCTCCCATTCCCTTTAAAAGCTAGCTGTGCTTGCACCATAGCAGGATCACTATTTACATGGAGGAACAGACACCCTCAACATGACTCAATGAGTCATTTTAAAAACGTGTGTATTGCCACGATTGGCCAATTTCATTTGTCATTACTGCGAATAGGTATTTCTGATTCATGCAGTGACTATCCATTATGACATGTAGGCAGTTTTACCTTTATGTACACAATAACAATCTTTTACATTGTTATCCTTTTATTTATAATATTTAAAAATATTTGTGTGCTGCTGCAACCCTGTGTGTAATAAGCAGAGTGTACGCCGGTTTGCACTCGCCTATAGGTGCATATTACTAACGCGCCATTACATAACACAAAAATACTGCACTATTGACTTTAGACCAGGTTTCAGTTGGTCAATGGCACAGTTTCCTCAAAATAGCAATGCGTATGAACACACCTCGTTTTCAGACCAGCACGCCCACGGGTGAACACATGGGCACAAACGCATTTGCTATTTAAACAACATGGCACAGTACGTGAAAATGATAACTGCGTCATGATAAAACTAGTGAAAAACATTTGCGTCATGCCTGGCATCTCATTGTGTCATCATCTGGCAACAGGAAGTGTCACTTTCAAAATGCTTATTTTTACCGGATTTGCTTCAAACTTTGTTCGAATAATGTCAAGACACAGCAGATGTAGACATTCAAAAGGATTATCGATATCTTAAAAACTAAAAACACTACTAAAATATTATCTTAAATGGCAACATATCACACTTAAAAAAAAATCAGTCAATTTTGGGATGATTTTGATCCTCAACGGAATAATGCAAACAAACAAACAAATAAACAAATAAATAAATGGCTCAACTAACTGGTAAACAGTCTCCAAATGGGCATCTAACTCTACGTGTGTGTGTGCCAGAGGCCAGAGCTTACTTGCAATTTATTTAGAGACCATTAAAACATCTTGGATTATGGCTCTCCTTGCCACCTCAGTGGTACTGCAGATGGCTCTCGTTGTTTTTTTTGTTGTTGTTGCTTTTTTACAGAAGGCTCTGGCTAATGATTGACCTGTGAATCCCCTATATTTCTGGTGACTGCAACATTACTAGGGAACTTCAGCTACAGTTCAAGATCCCCCAACATCTGCCAACCCCTTGCAGAATTCTGTCAAAGTTTCCTTTGCCATTACTGGCTTCTCTCCAGCTCTGCTGGGGGATTGGGATCTTTTAGCATAATCAACTGCTGTGCTGATGGCTTTCAGGACCTGATCATGCCTCCATCGGTATCTCCCTTCTGCCTTCCTACAGCAGTTAAGGATGTGCTCCAGGGGTTCCAAGTTTGGAATGCACAGTGGACATGCTGATGACTCTACTTTGCTCCATATGTGGAGATTTGATGGACTTGGAAGCACATCATACACCACCTGAATAAGAAAGTTTTTTGCACTGTCGCTCAGCTTTCCACAGCTTGTCACAGATCACTTTCTTCTCAACTGCATTCTTACACCTTAACCAAGCGCTTTGTTGCTTCATTCCCACTACCTTGCAAGTACTTGCCTCCTCCACTGTAGTTCTTACCTCATCCTGAACAGCAGCGTCCTTCCTCTCTTCTGCTGATTTGTGGTTTAAAGGATCCTAGCCCCGCATTAATTTGTGTGATCACTTCCACTAGCCTCTTGTGTTGCAGCTTTGCCTCTGCAGCACATGTTTGATAAGAAAATACTTTCAGTCTTTCGACTTTAAAATGTCATGCTTTATTAAAATTTGTTTCTTGTAATTTCTTTATTCATTTTGAAATGTTCTAGCAATTTCTAGTGAAAATTGTTTCTACACCAATTTTGTGTGCCAACCAAATGCTTTCTGTAGTAATTTAGGATTGTTTCACAATGCTGCAAACGAATTTAGAAATGCTTCAGTTTAGCAGCATTTGCAGGATTTCAAGCATGAACAGGTCCTGCAACAGTATTCCAATGGAGTTTAGGTCCAGACTTTGATTAGAACCATGAGCCCATCCTCATATCGTCGCTGCCCGATGAAACTCACGTATGTCCAAAACGGTTACTTTTCAGGAAGTGAAAAAAACACAGTATTTCAAAAGCAGTTGAATGTAGCGTTGTCATACTTGGTACGGCATCTTTACATGTAACCATATTCTTGACAGTGTAATGATATAATCCACATTTGACCAAAATTGAGTTTAAATGGACATAGGTGCATATTTTACAGTAACGGTGGTCGATACAAGTTTTTCACATAGAGCAGCAGTTACTACACGGAGCCATTGCAAATCCGCTTCATTTTCAGCGTTTATTTGCGCATCTTCTCAGTTAACAACGGCTCTTTGTAGTAACAGCTGCTCTATGTGAAATCACGCACCTGAGGATTAGAGAACCGGCACCTGATTAGAGAACCGGCTTTACTGACGAGATGCGCATTAACGATCGGCCGAACTAAATAATAGTTGTGAATATATAATAAACTTGAGAACAGTTGTCAAAAACAAACATTTGCTGATACTTTACCTCACAGTGTTATTTGGCAATCCAGTGCTGAGCTTCGATGAAACATCACGAGACCGGCGAAATGCTTTCACAGGGCGGGAGATACGCGGCGTGATTGACTGCTTTGACACCAAATGGATATACGTGAAAATCAGATGACATGGTTTCACAACTTTTCATTGGCCATTTAGATATGTGAAGCATACTGTATACGGAAATGAACCTGGAAATTCAATCCGTCGAAAAATCTCAAAATCGGCAAAATGGACATACGTGGTTTTCATCGGACTGCGACGATATACTGATTGACTTCCTCACTCGGTCTCCTCTCCACCAATCAGCTGGTGTGTGGAGATTGTTTTAGTGCAATAGGGCTGACGTCGCATCATCCAGGTGGATGCTGCACATTAGTGGGGGTTGAGGAGATCCCCCCCCCCCCTCAATGTAAAGAGAGAAGCATTCAGAGAGAAGCATTCGAGCAACAGGAAAGGCAACGACTGTGTGAGTACTGTATCATTGTTCTCCTTGTTTTTGTAACTCAGCTGTTATTTAGTACGTTTGTCTGCATAGTGTAGTGTGTTGTGTTGTCAAGTAGCGTTTGTTCACGGTTTGACCACGTGGCCTCGCGCGAGTTAACAGTATCGACGAGGCGTGGCCTAAGCCAGCGTTGTATATAAGCATTGCATTGTTTACATGTAGTTAGAGAGAAGCATTCGAGCAACAGGAAAGGCAACGACTGTGTGAGTACTGTATCATTGTTCTCCTTGTTTTTGTAACTCAGCTGTTATTTAGTACGTTTGTCTGCATAGTGTAGTGTGTTGTGTTGCAGACAAATGGCCAATGAGGCGTAGCCAGCTGAATTCAATAAGGATTGTGTATAAATAGAGCGGGACTCCGCGGCAGCGGAAGTGGCAGCCCTCGTGTGAAGACTCCACTCGAGCAAGGACACCGACAAGGCACTTGAGTATAGCTTTCTTTTACTTTAACCCTTTGATATTTTGCTTGTTTTCGTTTGTTTATTCCTTAATCCCTATTCACTATGTGCTTTCAAATCCCCACTATTACCACTACCACCCGTAAACCAAGCTCTGTGTATTCAAGATGCCGTAATCCTAATAATCTGCTTAGGGTACCGATTTCCTCTATCACATTACTGTCCATTCCAATTGGTCTCTGGAATTGCCAGTCTGCTGTAAACAAAGCAGACTTTATTTCAGCTATTTCCACTCATTCTAATCTCAGTCTCATGGCCCTAACTGAGACCTGGATCAAACCAGAAGACATGGCCACTCCTGCGGCCCTCTCAACTAATTTCTCCTTTTCGCACTCACCTCGTCCAATTGGGAGAGGTGAAGGTACTGGTTTGCTCATCACAAAGGATTGGAAATTTGAGCCCATACCATCTCTCTCTGGCAACAGCTCATTTGAATCACACTCAATCACTATCACTCACCCTGCTAAAATCCATGTTGTAGTTGTTTATCGCCCCTCAGGTCAACTGGGTAACTTCAACTGGGAGTTGGATATGTTACTCTCCAACTTTCCTGAAGATGGCACTCCACTGGTGCTGCTCGGTGACTTCAACATCCACCTTGATAAACCCCAGGCTGCAGACTTCACCTCTCTACTGACCTCCTTTAACTTTAAGCGAGTATCTACCACGGCTACTCACAAATCAGGTAATCATTTGGACCTTATCTACACACACTACTGCTCTACAGACAACAACACTTTAGTGACTCCATTGCACACCTCCGACCACTTCCTCGTCACTCTTAACCTCATACTCACTCCTGATACAACTCATACTAATCCACAGATCACCTTTCGGCGTAATCTACGCTCTCTCTCTCCCTCTCGTCTATCCACTATGGTTTCATCCTCACTTCCTCCACCTGCTCAGTTCTCAGCTCTGGACACTAGCAGTGCTACTGACACTCTTTGCTCCACTTTAACATCTTGTTTAGACAGCTTTTGCCCCCTTTCATCTAGACCAGCCCGCACCACACCCTCTGCCCCCTGGCTGTCTGATGTTCTCCGCGAACATCGCTCTGGGTTCAGGGTGGCAGAGAGAAAGTGGCGCAAATCTAAGAACTCTACTGATCTTACCTTGTATCAGTCTCTTCTTGTTTCCTTCTCTGCACATGTCTCCACTGCAAAAACTACATACTATCACAACAAAATCAACAACTGCGCTGACTCTCGTGCACTTTTCAGAACATTCTCCTCTCTTCTTTGCCCTCCTCCCCTCCGTCATCAACTCTTACAGCTGACGACTTTGCATCTTTCTTCACAAACAAAACCTCCTCCATTAGCAGCCAATTCTCCGCACCACAAACTGACATACACATCTCATCAACCGTCACACACACGCTCCTCTCTCTGCTCTCTGAAGCAGAAGTCTCCAAACTCATCCTTTCCAAACACCCCACTACTTGTCCGCTTGATCCTATCCCCACTCACCTGCTTCAGGCCATTACTTCGTCAATTACTCCTGCACTCACCCACATCACAACACCTCTCTTCACACCGGGACTTTCCCACAGCATTCAAGCAGGCTCGGGTAACCCCACTGCTTAAGAAACCCTCTCTGAACCCAGCACTTTTAGAAAACTACAGACCGGTGTCCCTTCTGCCTTTTATTGCTAAGACACTTGAGAGAGTAGTGTTCAACCAACTCTCTATGTTTCTTGCACAGAACAACCTCCTGACAACAACCAATCTGGATTCAAAAGCTGCCACTCAACTGAGACTGCCCTGCTCTCGGTTACTGAAGCACTGAGACAGGCAAAAGCAGCTTCCAAATCCTCAGTACTTATCCTGCTGGATCTGTCTGCTGCTTTTGACACAGTTAACCACCAAATCCTCCTGTCAACACTCATGAAGATGGGGATCTCAGGAACTGCTCTCCAGTGGTTCAAGTCTTACCTCTCAGGTAGGTCCTTCAGGGTGTCATGGAGAGGTGAAGTGTCTAAGTCACATCATATAGCTACTGGAGTTCCTCAGGGCTCAGTGCTTGGACCACTTCTCTTCTCCATCTACATGTCATCTCTAGGATCTGTCATCCAGAAACATGGCTTTTCCTATCACTGCTATGCTGATGACACTCAACTCTACTTCTCATTTCAACCAGATGATCCCACAGTTGGGGTTCGGATCGCTGCCTGCCTGACAGACATTTCTGCCTGGATCAAGGAACAACACCTTCAACTCAATCTGGCAAAGACAGAACTGCTTGTGGTCTCAGCCAACCCAGCACTTCAACATACTCTCTCCATTCAGCTCGGTTCATCAACCATAACTCCGTGATTGATGTGATTGATGATCAGCTGAAATTCACTGACCACATTACTGCAACAACCCGGTCCTGCAGATTTGCGCTATACAACATTAGGAAGATTAGACCCTTCCTATCAGAGCAGGCCACTCAACTCCTGGTCCAAGCTCTTGTACTCTCCAGACTGGACTACTGTAATTCTCTTCTAGCGGGCCTTCCAGCATCCACTGTTAAACCCTTTCAGCTGATCCAGAACGCAGCGGCGAGATTGGTCTTCAACGAGCCGAAGAGAGCACACGTCACGCCTCTCTTCATCAGTCTTCACTGGCTGCCGATAGCTGCGCGAATCAAATTCAAGGCTCTGGTGCTCGCCTACAAAGCAACCGCAGGCTCTGCACCAGTATACCTAAACTCACTTGCTCAGACTTACACACCCTCCAGAAGCTTGCGTTCTGCAAGTGAACGACGCCTAGTGGTGCCATCTCAAAGAGGCATGAAATCCCTCACTAGGACCTTTTCTTGGACCGTTCCCACCTGGTGGAATGACCTGCCTGTCTCAGTTCGAGCAGCCGAGTCTGTAGCCATTTTCAAAAAAACATCTCAAGACACTTCTTTTCCAGCAGCACTTGACCAATAAAGAATAGCACTTATCACTCTATTCGTTTCTGTTTGTTATTAAAAAAAAAAAAAAAAACTGTCCTGTGTTTTGTGTTTCGTGAGACAGCGCTTGCATATTGTTGCCCTTGACTGGTGTTGGTTGCTTCTATTACTCTCATTTGTAAGTCGCTTTGGATAAAAGCGTCTGCTAAATGACTAAATGTAAAAATGTAAATGTAAAGCACTTTGAGTACCCAGAAAAGTGCTATATAGATGTAACAATTTATAAATATTAATTATTCCAGTCTCTACTGCAACAAAAAATGTCCAAAACTTCTCCTACATGCTTGACCTTGATGTCTACATATAATGTAGAAAAATCTACCAAAAATTAGCTTCTGTGTTTTCAGGTAGAGCAATGGTTTCCACCTTGCTGCTGTATTGTCTGTATGTATAAAGTGTGTATGTTTGTAAGTATGTTCATTACTATAACAATTGCCTGATATAGATCAAAAAGGCTTCTGCTTTTTGAATGGTTAATGGCTGTGTTCTGATGTTTGCAGTGCAGGTGGGCTAATCGCAACATTTATGACAGTAAAACCCCATGAGCCCATCCCTGAACTCTGTACAGAACAAATCATTTATACAACAGAACAACATCAGCTGCACTGCTGAGCCAATTATTTTTTCTCTCTCTCCTTTCTATGTGAATGACAGATCCTTGGAAGATATTTTTGCTCACCAAACAGGGTTCACATGGGGTTGTGCCACTTCGAACCCTCAAATAATTTATCACCATTCTGCCCAGCCATAGCACATCCCTAAAGACACAATTAAGCCTTTACACACACACACACAACACACACAAATTCTGCTTCTCTCTGTTGTCTTTATCATCATGTCAAATGGTAAATGGTAAATGGACTGCATTTATATAGCGCTTTTAACAGACCAATGGCCATCCAAAGCGCTTTACACATAGCCTCACATTCACCCATTCACTCACTCATTCATACACCGACGGCGGTGTCAGCCATGCAAGGCGCCATCCAGCTCGTCGGGAGCAGCTGGGGTTAGGTGTCTTGCTCATGGACACCTCGACACTTGGTCAGGTGGAACCGGGGATCGAACCACCAACCTTCCGGTTTGCAGACAATCTACATGAACCACTGAGCCACTGCCGCCCACAATAGATCAATTGCCACTCCCGCCCACAATAGATCAATGGGGCTGCTCGTTTTTAAGAACGACCAGTCGTTTTTGGGACTGGGGCAGCACAGACTGTCTAAAACTGTGAGTTATTTTAGATAAAAATGCACTATACGTAGAGGTGCTGGTCATATAATTAGAATATAATCAAAAGTTGATTTATTTCCAATCAAAAAGTGAAACTTGTATATTATATTCATACATTACACATAGACTGATACTTTTCAAATGTTGATTTATTTAAACGTTGATGATTATAACTGACAACTAAGGTTAATCCCAAATTCAGTATCTCAGAAAATTTGAATATTACTTAAGACCAATACAAAGAAAGGATTTTTAGAAATCTTGGACAACTGAAAAGTATGAACATGAAAAGTATGAGCATGTATAGAACTCAATACTTAGTTGTGGCTCCTTTTGTCTGAATTACTGTAACAATGTGACGTGGCATGGAGTCGATCAGTCTGTGGCACTGCTCAGGTGTTATGAGAGCCCAGGTTGCTCTGATAGTGGCCTTCAGCTCTTCTGCATTGCTGGGTCTGGCATATCGTATCTTCCTCTACACAATACCCCATAGATTTTCTATGGTGTTAAGGTCAGGCGAGTTTGCTGGCCAATTAAGAACAGGGATACCATGGTCCTTAAACCAGGTACTGGATGCTTTTGCACTGTGTGCAGGTGCCAAGTCCTGTTGGAAAATGAAATCTGCATCTCCATAAAGTTGGCTGACTCTGGGACCCTGATTTCCAAAGGAAATGCAAAATGTACTTTCATCAGAGAACATAACTTTGGAACATAACCACTCAGCAGCAGTCCTGTCCTTTTTGATTTTAGCCCAGGCGAGACGCTTCTTACGCTGTCTGTTGTTCAAGAGTGGCTTGACTAGGGTTGGGTATCGTTTGTTTTTTTCCGATACCAGTGCCAAACCGATACTTTTAAAACGGTACCGGTGCCTAAACCGATAATTTTTAAAAAGAGCCACAAAATGAGGTGGATGAGATTAAAGAATGGCTTTATATTACATTTTTATATAATTATTTAAATTTAACAATTTATTACAAGTTTAAAGTATACTTAAATATGTAAATATATAATTAAATACAAAACACAATTTACTTAACAAACTCACAGTAAAACTAAAGCAACCTAACCCAACTACAACAGGCCTAATTTAACACTAAATAACAGTTACAGTAATAACAGCAGTAGTCTGTATTCTTGGTCTGCTAAAAACCAGCTTCAATCTTCAGCTTTATTTTGCAGAAACATGACCATATTCTCTGGCTAAATATTTTAGAATGCATCGCCTTATTGTTTCCATGGAGATGCTTCTCACATGACACATGGCAGCCGCAATAGCGCTGTATGACAGCTCAGCTGTATCGGGTTAACTATGTCATGAACAATCTGATATTCTGATTTTCAAATATGTGTGAGTAAATGTGTGTTAGTTGATCTATACTGCTCGATGGGCGGCGCCACATTAGTTTGTGCCTCAGAGAATCGGATTGACATCACATAAATGTATATTTGTCTCACGAAATACATGAAAGTAAATGACTGCTGCTGAACTGGGAGAAGAATGGAGTAAACTATATAGTCATTATATAATGTGTATCTGATGTGAATAAAACACGTAGTCAAGTTATCTTAACTGTCTGAAAGGATTGTTTTTCCCGCTTTCATAGACATCAGTGTTTATTTTTTGCTAGTACTTTTTATAGCATTTACATGTCTGAAACCTAAAATAAACGTGATGTGGTTGAAAACACTGAATAGTTGTGATATGTGACGAGCGCTGAGCATGTCTGTCTCTGGTACGGCGCCAGCCAAAATGTGAAAGCACTTTGAATTTAAGTGGCACCGAAATATGCGCTCTGATTCGGTCCGGTACATACCGGGGTTTTGGTACCCAACCCAAGGCTTGACACAAGGAATGCGACAACTGAAACCTTCAGTTCCACTAATGCTCACAAAGTTTTTAATAACAGCAAAACCTCTTTTCATGTTGTTCAAGACCCCACTTCATTGATAGTAAAGGCTTGTGTTGAACTGTATTCTTGTACAAACAGACGCTGTATTAAGCAGTGCATAAAGTATTGAATTATTGATGAGTATTGACGAACTGAAACATCTGTGAATTTGAAAAATATTGCATTTATTTCACTTCAGCTGTGATAAAGTATGCAAACACACTACGGGAAGCAGAAAGTGTCCGACTTCATGTCTCTGTTTTCAGCTCTTCCCCGCCTGCACACGGCAACTCTCGTTTTGCTACGATTTCCGGGTTGAACGTCATGTTTCCTGGAAACAGTGTGCAGCTTATTTTTCAAGAATTTGATAAGCTATTTTATTTACTTGACATATTTTTTGTCATTCAAATTTGTCTGGGTGGTTAATAACACATTTTTCTACAGTCTGACAAACTCAGAACACATTTAATTTTGACTTTACAGGGACTTTAAGACAATCTGTAATAGGAAATACTCTACATCCAATTTCCAGTGACAATAAAAAAGAACATGCTTTGCTTCAGACTCGGTAAGGATAGTAAATGTTAAAATTAAGTGTTATTTTATGTATTTTTGCACAATATTAATATAGGGGAGATCTGTTAGTATTTAAAGGTAATGTATTCAAGATTTATATAATTCCCTTAACCCAGTTTATAGTTCATTGACTACTATTAGTTTACCTCCCCCAAACGTGAGCCTCATTTAGCCTCCCAGGCACCATCAAATAATAATTTGCTTTATTTCCCCGCCGTCGAAATCAGACACATGTAGGCTTGCTGCGATGGTCTGTGTTGCCAGTGTTCAGGTCCATCACTTGCCCACCCCGACACCGCCCCCCACGTGATTAATAAAATAGAATCAAATAATTTAATTCAGTTTGAGAACAGACACTGCAATTAAAAACTAAACATGTCTGCTGACTACATCGTGAGCTGAACAAGAGTTGCAGCACAGACCAGCAGCAGGAGTCAGATTTCACAAGATGATGGCCGGAGATTTGGTTTCAAATGTAAAAGTGCATATTTAAGTGAGTTTGTCATTGTATAGTTTTGTTGTTGTGTTTTTCATTAAGAATAATAGGCTAATGAACCCACCATTCAAGCAACCCGCCCCCGAATTGGCACTATTTCATAAACAAAAATAAAATGTGCACTGTCATTCACTGTCCACTGGCATATTTTCAGTTCATTCTTATGGAAGCTCAACTTTCCTCACCGTCACATACCTAGACAGATATAAATGTTAGGAAACTCGATTCTTGGTCACATACCAATGTCTATGGACCACTGGTTCTTTGGTTAGTTGTAAGGATCACTGTCAAGTCCAGCTGCCTTTAATTTAAGAAGATAATTTGTTTTACTCCCTTTTTCGCAGTTTGACCTATTAAATCCAGTCATGTTTCAGGATGTTTTGCCACTAAATCTGGCTGAGGGGGTGTGTGCTGGTGGGAAAGTGATGTCAATGCATATCCTTTATAGCCTGAGTTTGAGGCTTGGCTTCTGTAGCCAGTGGGACCATGGCTAATGCGTTACATGGGAAAATACATTTAGCTCAGGTTACAGAAGCACAAGCCAAGATTAGCTGCATTTAGACTTTCAAAGATGAAACAGGTCTTGAAAACATCAAAGCAAATGGGGCAACGCAACACACTACAATGGACGCTTCAACACCATACAGCATCATTATGCACCCGTTCAGAAAGACAAATAACCCAGTTTATAATGTTTACTTAGTCTCAAACAAATGAGCTGGGTGCAGATTAGGGATGTTCCCAAAGCCGAATACCTTATTTGAAAAGGCACGGATAACAGCAGCCAGTCACTCCTCATGTTTGCTGGATAACAGGTGAGTGTGATGTGAATGAGTGTAAACTCTATGAATGAGTCAAATTCTTTTTTAGTTACCATCTCTTTGTGTCTCTTAGAAATCAATGCTTGGCAATAGTAATATCAACTTAAATACTACATCATACAGATTTTGAATTCATGTGAAATATCAACCCACTCTTGTACGTCCTTTACATAATCATCAGACAGTCTCTTCTCTGTGAACTGTAAAGCCTCAAGATGTGTGTTAAAACAATAGATGGTAGTAATGCACAATAATAATTTGCGATCTAAACGGAAATGTAATATATGTAAATATATGAAATATCAATATATGCAATATATAAAGTAAAAACATATGAAACCTATAAGAAATTGGAACAATTCCATTATTTACATACATTTATCCCCTATATTATATATGTTTATGTATGTATAATACATATTATGACATACATGTCTTATATATGAAATATCCTAATATACTCATAAAGAGTAAAAACATGCACAGCTATCAGAAATTCCATATATTGACATAGAACTCTATTCCACATATTATATATGTTTAAATTATATGTGACAAATTACTATCATTGACAAATGTTGTAGCGTCTTAGTGTAGATTTTATGTATAAAAAAATTAAATTTAAAATATAAAATATTTTTAATTTCACTTATTGTCAGGTGAGGCAAGGGATGAAGGCAAGGGATGAAGAATGCAGAGGTTAATGGGCTTTTTGACTTCAAAAATAAACAATCATGCAACCCCTTCATGCTTGTAACTGGATCAACTTTTTTTTTTAGAAAGCCTCATAAAAGGAGTATATATATACACTCCTCATACTTTAAGAGTATATATATATATATATATATATATATATATATATATATATATATATATATATATATATATATACATACAGTATTGTTCAAAATAATAGCAGTACAATGTGACTAACCAGAATAATCAAGGTTTTTAGTATATTTTTATTGCTACGTGGCAAACAAGTTACCAGTAGGTTCAGTAGATTCTCAGAAAACAAACAAGACCCAGCATTCATGATATGCACGCTCTTAAGGCTGTGCAATTGGGGTATTAGTTGAAAGGGTGTGTTCAAAAATAGCAGTGTCTACCTTTGACTGTACAAACTCAAAACTATTTTGTACAAACATTTTTTTCTGGGATTTAGCAATCCTGTGAATCACTAAACTAATATTTAGTTGTATGACCACAGTTTTTAAAACTGCTTGACATCTGTGTGGCATGGAGTCAACCAACTTGTGGCACCTCTCAGCTGTTATTCCACTCCATGATTCTTTAACAACATTCCACAATTCATTCACATTTCTTGGTTTTGCTTCAGAAACAGCATTTTTGATATCACCCCACAAGTTCTCAATTGGATTAAGGTCTGGAGATTGGGCTGGCACTCCATAACATTAATTTTGTTGGTTTGGAACCAAGACTTTGCCCGTTTACTAGTGTGTTTTGGGTCATTGTCTTGTTGAAACAACCATTTCAAGGGCATGTCCTCTTCAGCATAGGGCAACATGACCTCTTCAAGTATTTTAACATATGCAAACTGATCCATGATCCCTGGTATGATAAATAGGCCCAACACCATAGTAGGAGAAACATGCCCATATCATGATGCTTGCACCTCCATGCTTCACTGTCTTCACTGTGTACTGTGGCTTGAATTCAGAGTTTGGGGTCGTCTCACAAACTGCCTGTGGCCCTTGGACCCAAAAAGAACAATTTTACTCTCATCAGTCCACAAAATGTTCCTCCATTTCTCTTTAGGCCAGTTGATGTGTTCTTTGGCAAATTGTAACCTCTTCTGCACATGCCTTTTTTAACAGAGGGACTTTATGGGGATTCTTGAAAATAGATTAGCTTCACACAGACGTCTTCTAACTGTCACAGTACTTACAGGTAACTCCAGACTGTCTTTGATCATCCTGGAGGTGATCATTGGCTGAGCCTTTGCCATTCTGGTTATTCTTCTATCCATTTTGATGGTTGTCTTCCGTTTTCTTCCACATCTTTCTGGTTTTGCTCTCCATTTTAAGGCATTGGAGATCATTTTAGCTGAACAGCCTATCATTTTTTGCACCTCTTTATAGGTTTTCCCCTCTCCAATCAACTTTTTAATCAAAGTACGCTGTTCTTCTGAACAATGTCTTGAACGACCCATTTTCCTCAGCTTTCAAATGCATGTTCAACAAGTGTTGGCTTCATCCTTAAATAGGGGCCACCTGATTCACACCTGTTTCTTCACAAAATTGATGACCTCAGTGATTGAATGCCACACTGCTATTTTTTTTAACAAACCCCTTTTCAACTAATTCAACTAATTGCCAATTGCCCAATTGCACAGCCTTAAGAGCGTGCATATCATGAATGCTGGGTCTCATTTGTTTTCTGAGAATGTACTGAACCTACTGGTAACTTGTTTGCCACGTAGCAATAAAAAATATACTAAAAACCTTGATTATTCTGGTTAGTCACATTGTACTGCTATTATTTTGAACAATACTGTATACACATACAGTGGGTACGGAAAGTAGACCCCCTTACATTTTTCACTCTGTTATATTGCAGCCATTTGCTAAAATCCTTTAAGTTCATTTGTTTATGTACACACAGCACCCCATATTGTCAGAAAAACACAGAATTGTTGACATTTTTGCAGATTTATTAAAAAATAAACCTTTGCTCAGTATTTAGTAGAACCACCCTTTTGATCTAATACAGCCATGAGTCTTTTTGGGAAAGATGCAACACATTCACACCTGGAATTGGGGATCCTCTGCCATTCCTCCTTGCAGATCCTCTCCAGTTCTGTCAGGTTGGATGGTAAACGTAGGTGTACAGCCATTCTCTCCAGAAATGCTCAGTTGGGTTTAAGTCAGGGCTCTGGCTGGTCCATTCAAGAACAGTCATGGAATTGTTGTGAAGCCACTCCTTCATTATTTTAGCTGTGTACTTAGGGTCATTGTCTTGTTGGAAGGTGAACCTTTAGCCCAGTCTAAGGTCTTGAGCACTCTGGGGAAGGTTTTTGTCCAGGATATCCCTGTACTTGGCTGCATTCATCTTCCCCTCGATTGCAACCAGTCGTCCTGTCCCTGCAGCTGAAAAACACCCCCACAGCATGATGCTGCCACCACCATCCTTCACTGTTGGAACTGTATTGGACAGGTTATGAGCAGTCCCTGTTTTTTTCCACACATACCGCTTAGAATTAAGGCCAAAAAGTTCTATCATCAGACCAGAGAATCTTATTTCTCACCATCTTGGAGTCCTTCAGGTGTTTTTTAACAAACTCCATGCGGGCTTTTATGTGTCTTGCACTGAGGAGAGGCTTCCGTCTGGCCACTCTGCCATAAAGCCCCGACTGCTGGAGGGCTGCAGTGATGGTTGACTTTCTACATATTTCTCCAATATCCCGACTGCATCTCTGGAGCTCAGCCACAGTGATCTTTGGGTTCTTCTTTACCTCTCTCACCAAGGCTCTTCCCCCCAATAGCTCAGTTTGGCCGGACGCCCACCTCTAGGAAGGCTTCTGTCATCCCAAACGTCTTCCATTTAAGGATTAGGACCACTGTGCTCTTAGGAACCTTGTGCAGCAGAAATGTTTTTGTAACCTTGGCCGGATCTGTCACAATTCTGTCTCTGAGCTCTTCAGGCAGTTCCTTTGACCTCATGATTCTCATTTGCGTTGACATGTACTGTGAGCTGTAAAGTCCAATCAGTATAATCAAACACAGCTGGACTCAAATAAAGGTGTAGGACCATCTAGAGGATGATCAGAAGAAATGGACAGCACCTGACTTAAATATGAGTGTCACAGCAAAGGGTCTGAATTCTTAGGACCATGTGATATTTCAGTTTTTCTTTTTTAATAAATCTGCAAAAAATTCTACAATTCTGTGTTTTTCAGTCAATATGGGGTGCTGTGTGTACATTAATGAGGAAAAAAAAACTTAAATGATTTTAGCAAATGGCTGCAATATAACAACGAGTAAAAAGGGGGTAAGGGGGTCTGAATACTTTCCGTACCCAATGTGTAAAGTGGGTATATATATATATATATATATATATATATATATATATATATATATATATATATATATATATATATATATATATATATATATATATATATATATGTACCAAATAATTCAAAATACTGTATAGACGGAAAAGTATATACAGTCTGCAATGCAAGTCTTTTATCCGAGTAATGTAGAAGACCCAGTCCCAGCAGGCAATGAAGATATACAATCCTAAATACTAGATTAGGCACTGGCTAGCTTGCATACTCTTCTGCTACACACTCAAAAGTATGTACTTTTTCTTCACAAAAAGAGTACATACTTTTAGGTCACAGTATAAGTAGGCGAATTGGGATGCAGCAAATGTGATTGCAGGCATTTTCAGCCATACTCCATCACTGTGCCTCTCCTCTATGCTACTCGCATTTGCATCCTTAAAACCACTTCCTCCCTTTGTTGCCCTCTAGAGGACAGGATGAAAAATTTCACCCCTGTAACAGGGTAACCGTTACATGCTACACAAACAAAACATGAAAGAGCACGAGCTGCAAGCATTAATGTCCGAAACCTAAACCAAAACCAAACTTGAATGAAATGCCAGGATCAAAGCACCACACAAAGCAATTCACACAGACAGAAGAGCGCAATATCTGAACGAACTCAAATCCGCAAAACAATAGGCATGTCAGAGCTGTCACCAAACCAAGAATAAAACCTTATCCAAGTAACAGAACCCTGACAAAATGCATATTTAAAATACATGTTCATAATGTCTGTCTCATATTCTTTTGTATTATGTATATGCAATGCATAATTATACAAGTTATGAACATTTGCCTTCATCCATATTTTGCAGTTACTCGTGATCCAATTAAAACAAAATTAAAAACAATTTGACAGTGTAGACTGCCCAAAATTAATAAGATAATTCTATGAGCATACAACATGTTTGCGTATTTTTAAATAAACTTTTTATTAGTATAAATTATTACAAATATATTTTGTTAGCATATATTATCTTAACATACTGCACAGCACCATATAGAAAGTCATTATATAAATATCTGTAATATGTGCATATATACACTAATTCATCATATAAATAATTTTAATATACGTATATATAATAATTCTTCTATGGGTATTTCATACATGGTATAAACCTATATCTTCATACATCATGAGGATATATGTGTGCTAATAATGTATTGCCATCACTACTCAGATATAGGGACATATATATATATATAATTTTTCGGTATGGGGATGCTGCGCTGGTTAAATGCGCTGAGTTCAAGGCTCATCAAAATCCAAAACAGAATGTAGCTTTTGGTCGCACTACACCGCTATTTGCTGGAAAAAATAATTGGCTACTGAAAAAGCTCCACTGTTTTAAAAGCAACTGAGCTACATGGACTGCCAACAACTCTTAACTCTTTACTCAGGGTTAAGTAAACACTGTTCATACACATTCAATTTAAGCAAAACAAAACACATTTTAATGCTAGTGAACTAAAAATATTATCAACTTTACATATCTGCACAACTTTACGTATCTGTTACGAAACGGAAAAATGTAGTTAAAGTCCCTGTAAAGTCTAAATTAAACGTGTTCTGAGTTTTTAATACCACAGATAAATGTGTTATTAACCACCCAGCTAAATTTGAATGTTAAAAAAATCCACCAAGTACATAAAATAGCTTATCAAAATCTTGAAAAAATAAGAAGCATTCTCTGCTCTAAAATGCTACGGGTGTGTCCACTGTCGCCGCTGAATTCATTCAGCTCACTCACGTACAGCTCACAATGCCACCAGATGTCAGCGGGACGGGAGGATGAAGGCCGGGAGATAGTCGGTTCGTCTCCATTATGCAGTGGATTATCAGTGAATCCCAGTTGACAACTAGGAAAGTTTGTAAAACTATCCGGTCTAAAGTCACTGCAGAGGCAGGTGTTGGTGATCCTCAGCTCTCCATCAAGGTAGCTGTTCACAAAATCAATCCACCTCTTCTTGATATCATCGTTTTTGTTTTATAAGCTGTTTTGCAAGTTGTAGGCTGTAGTAACTAACGGTACGGACAGTAACTCGCGATCGAGCGGGTGAACTGATACGAATGTGCTCTAGTTATAGGGGACAAGCCGGGCTTGGTGGCTCCAGTGCGTCATCAACAGTTATGATAATGTTGGGGAGGGGCCATATGCTCAGCGGCTCTAGTGCATCATCGAGCCACGTTTTAGCCCCGCCCAAAAAAACCCTAAATATTGGCTCTGCTACACACCCCTATTAGCACATGCATGTTAATATTTCTCATATCAATGGTTTTTTTCACTATAATGAAGATTTGATTTGTATTGAGGCAATCTGTTTCCTCAACATAAGTTACCCTAACTTGTTGGGTTTTACAGCTTATGCATTCAAGGGCCGCTAGCTCATCTCAGCATATCTATAATGCAAGCTATGGTTTTGCCAGCAAGATGTGCTATATTCCATCGCCATTTATGAAACGTCTTATCACTGGTTGCAGAACAGCTGAGGAAAGCTCAGAACTTACAGTCTGTATTTATGAGGCCTTTATCAAACTGATCTCAGTGCTGATCTAAATTTACACTTTGCGTTCAGGAGGGTTTTGATTATACTTTGTGAATGGATTTTTGCTGTGGGCTGCATCCTTCCAGAAAAGCATCAAAAGCCTTTCACAGAGAAAATAAGCGGGAAATCCCCCCTATAAATGAAATGATAAGGCTGACCGAGAGAATAAAAAATGGGATATTTTAAATGGAAAATAAAAACAGCATGGATACCAAAAACATTGATGCATGATTCTACTAAGAAGGACAATATTATAATCCAAGAAAATAAAAACATGAATAAAAAGATGCCTGTTTTCAACAGAATGCAGATTCCATCACAGAGCCCCTGAGCTGAAAAACCTCTGAATCTGTTTCACTGTATATACAACTCTCTTTCCATTAACGTTATGTTGTTCTCAATCTTCTCCAAAGTGCTCTCAAAACAATTAAGACAGCTATCTGAACTAAGGGTCTAAGTGTATGTTTACATGACAACGAAGTACTAGAAACAAAATGATCTCCATTCACATGATTCTGCGAAAATGAGCATTATGCATGCCAGGTCAGTAGTTGGAGATGTTTCATTGTGAAGAAACACCCCAATAACACATAATATGCATGCATGAACACTGCATGTTTACCTTTAATTTTACCAATGTATTTGAACATACAAGTATTAGATATCCCCACCTATCCACCGCCTCTGCCATTACTGAATACTACAGATTTCTCTCTATATAATTAATAAGAGATCTATAAAGGTAATAAGCTATAATGTTGAGATCCTTCATAGCCCTATGAAAAGAAAAATATGTTAAATAGCTTTTTTGCAAGAAACTCATCTCTCGGACACAGAACGTTAAAGAGAACTTGGGCAGATAAAGTGTACTTTTCGTCTCACCCATCAGGGAGAAAGAAAGGAGTGTCTATGTGAAGAATTTCTGATATGATTTTCACATTGTGCTTTTCTGTGCATTTCACTTTATAGTGGGTGCTTCTCATTTCTTATTTGTGCATCCATGTTTCCTTTCCTCGCTTCCTTTCCGCTTGTCTTAGCTCCACCCCCTTAGGATGCAAGGTAAGGATACACCTGTGTATCCTCACTCACGGATCCTCAGGAAGCTTCCTCTCTCCTCACTTAATGCCTCCTCGTAGTGCAGTAAGAGAATTAGGATGTCCATTAAGATGGCTGAATTTGATATTGTTTCCAGGTCACAGGGTTGAGGACAGAGGAGCAAGGAATTGAGGAAGCGTCAATTTGAGTATTGAGAAGAACCCAGTTTTGTTCTAACATGGGGGAGGAGTCAAAACTGTGTACAAAAGGAATGCCGCCCACAAAGTTACATCATCAGCTGAGCAGAGGCATGAGGGTGGATTTAAGTTTTTTTTTAGTTCACTAGCATTAAAATGTGTTTTGTTTCGTTTTAATTGAATGTGTATAAACAGTGTTTACTTAACCACCAGGGGTCGGCAGTCCATGGCCACCGGTGATGGTCCGTTCATGAAATTTCCTCACTACTAAATTATTTATGATTATGGTGTGGGGTTGTTTTTCAGGGGTTGGGCTTGGCCCCTTAGTTCCAGTGAAAGGAACTCTTAATGCTTCCAAGACATTTTGTACAATTTCATGCTCCCAACTTTAGAGGAGTTTGGAGGAGGACCCCTTCCTGTTTCAACATGACTGTGCACCAGTGCACAAAGCAAGATCCATAAAAAACATGGATGAGTGAGTTTAGTGTGGAGGAACTTGACTGGCCTGCACAGAGTCCTTACCTCAACCCAATACAACACCATTAGGGATGAATTAGAGCGGAGACTGCGAGTCAAACCTTCTCGTCTAACATCAGTGCCTGAACTCACAAATGCGTTTCTAGAAGAATGGTCAAAAATTCCCATAAACACACTCCTAAACCTTGTGGAAAGCCTTCCCAGAAGAGTTGAAGCTGTTTTAGCTGCAAAGGGTGGGCCAACTCCATATTAAACCCTACGGGTTAAGAATGGGATGTCATTAAAGTTCATGTGCATGTTAAGGCAGGCGTCCCAAAACTTTTGGCAATATAGTGTGTCTAAATAAACACTGAAATGTCAGGTTTTAATCAAAGTCAAATTGAAAACAAATATTCTCTGTTTATGTCATCTGTTTGAAAAGAGAGAGATGTCTGTTGTTCCTCATTGTCTGCTATGGCCACGCCCACAGAGAGCGCCGCTATTTAAAAGGCAAATTCTGGGGCGATGCATGCAACCAGAGACAATGCTTACATCAACTCGAAAAAACACATCAAGTATAGTAAGATTCATGTACTTTACATTTAGTGATATTCATGTACTTTAGAGTGTCAGCCTTTAAATCTCTTTTGTAAAAAGCTTTACGAGGCATACATATTCCTCACTTTAGATGAGCTCACAAAAATAGTTAACTGACAACTACTAAATGTTTTTAATTAATTATAATTTACAGTAGGAATAAGCATTTATTAACACACTGGGTAACTATTATGTCTAAGAATAATAAGATGTATAATATGATGAACCACTGACAACTCCTTTATAAATGGTTTGTAATGTAATGCTTAATTTAGAAGCAATACATTTATCAATAATAAAGTATGAAATACAATTACAAAACACATTATAGATATGCTTATAAATCAAGAATAAATCATTTACAACTGTATTTATGAACAGCTTATTAATGTCTATTAATTATTTGTAAATAATGATTAAATATTTATAACTATTTCCAAATGCTTAACTAATAATTCATAGCATGCAGCTATTATAAAGTGTTAAAATATGTTGGGCTATGATTTAAAATGCCACAATTATTTGATTTACATTATACTATTTAGATATGTTTGAGCGCCTAACCAGACCCATACCCCTAAGCCTGACCATTTGTGAATATCAAACAATATAAAACACAGCTCCAAATAGACAGATACAACTACAGTCACAATATAACACTTTTTTTTTTTACAAGTATTCAGAGTCTTCCGAGACCAAACGATTGCTTTGCGGAACAGGCCCAAAAGCAAACTCCACCTCCATACTGTACGCCATAATGCTTAAATTTCAAACACATTCAATTATTTCGCCTGCAGGACTATTATGTAAGTATTAAGTAAAACTTCAAATTGTGACAAACCTTAACTAACTTTATAAGTGGACCTCAAGGACAAAAAATAAAATGATTGATAAACAGTAAAGATATGACATTTTAACTAAGCCTTAAATAGTCACCTATACTGACAATGTAGCTATATTAAAAAAATACAAAAGCTCACCCTCTGCTAAAAAAACTGACCTAGAACACAAACTATTCTCAAATACAGTAGCTTCATTTAACTGGACAATCTTTAGTATCAACTTTATCAGTGACAGCCTTCACAGTCTGGTGGGATTATTTTTCATGACATTTTAAAGAGTTTGTGTTGTTTTATTTTAAAGAGCTCCTGCATTCACTGACAAAATTTCTCAAATCAGCATGACGGGTACAAAAATCTACCTCCAAAGCTTTTGTTGTTGTGTCAGAACTGTTCAAGAATATTTGCTGAGCGAACTGAGAGCTCTCAAAATAGACATCTCCTTTAAAAAAAAGTGTTCTGTAAATGTTAATAAATTATTAAGGGGTAAGGTTTGATGCTGATGAATGTTCCCTTATCTGTTTCACATACACACACACATGGATTACACCAATCATAAAAATAGTGTCTGAATGAAATGCATTTTCAACATCCAATGCTGATACATATAAACTAATATATTTAATATACTGAAATAGACATGTATAATGAACATAGAAGTGAACAATTTATTTCACAATATGTAATTACAGAAAATATTTGAAAACTTTTGATTAGTTTTGGAACTGACACAAGGAGGAACTAATGCATCTGTTAACACACACCAGATGGGCATGGTTATTATTACCAGATATGTGTACATTTTGAGATCACCTACTCCCGTTTTGAGTTGAGGTTATTCTGTTCAAACTGTAGAAACTGCCAATATTAAATAAACTATAATATAAACAAACATAAACTTGGCTATTTTCTGAATCTCCGAACTGTTAAACAGTGACCTATGTCAAGGCACTGTTGCCCTCTCTGTACCTCTACCTCTTTCTATGTTCTGTCTGATGCATATCCCTGCTCGGCTATCTGAAAAAAGTGCTTTGCACACACTTTGCAGGGCTTCATAATAATCATATGTTCAAAGGCTGCATGGAAACACAAAGGAGGGGGCTTCAAATTGGGTTGCCATAGAAACAGTATTACAGCCACCAAAAAACTGAGAGTCTTGGGATTCTGTACTTTCACTGTTCATCATTTATGAACGTTGTCTTGTGCTCATGCCACACGAGTCCACTACAGCAGAAATGCTTGTCATGTCTGAGATGTTGGGGATTGGAATCAATGACTGCAGTGATTGAATCAATATCAAAGATATGTGAAATATATAAAATGCACTGCATGGTTCATTCTTTAGGGCCAGTATATTATATAAAATATCTCACATTTATGTTGACTCAATTTAAAATGTATATATTTCACAAGTAGTTTGTAAAGATTGACTTTTCTTTTACTCAGAACAACATGGTCATAAAATGCATCATATTTACTCAAGTGTTACAGTCACAAGTAGTGATCTGTACCACACACACACACACACACACACACACACACATGTTGTGTTTCCATGTTTTATGGGGACATTCCATAGGCGTAATGCATTTTATACTATACAAACCGTATTTTCTATCCCCTACACTGCCCTGCCCCTAAACCTACCCATCACAGGAGACATGCTGCATTTTTACTTTTTCAAAAACATCACTTAGTGTGATTTATAAGATGTTTTCCTCATGGGGACCAAAAATGTCCCCACAAAGACAAAAATTTGGATATTGCATTTTGTCCCCATACCGTGAGGGATTACCAGTCACACACACACACACACACACACACACACACACACACACACACACACACACACACACACACAGAGAGAGACTGAATCTGGTCTAGGGACTCTCCATAGATGTAATGGTTGTATTACTGTGCTAACTGTATATTCTCTCCCCTTACACTAACCCTAAACCTAAGCATACCCAATCACTGAAAGCCTTCTGAATTTTTACATAAAAAAGCTAAAAAAAAAAACTCACTCTGTATCATTTATAAGCTTGTTTCCGAATGGGGACCTCAATTTAGGACCCCACTGTTACACGAGTCCCCACAAATCAGTGTGCATTCAGGTTGAAATTCCCACCATGATAGATCATTTTTTAATCATAATATATTATTTGTTTAAACATTCCTTTTTCCATTAATTGTAATAATCCAGTAAGATTTTTGTATGCACAAGGAGTCTGACAACAGCCAGTAAACTCACACAAAGATCTGATCTCACCATCATCAAGTCTGTCTATACGTGAAGAAACATGAAAAAAACCTTTATTTAAATTTAGTTTTTCATATTTCTTCATGTAATCCTAGATGTAACAGTGATGGTGAGATCAGATCTCCATGTGGAGAACACCGGCTGTTGTCAGACTCTGTGTGCATACAAAAATCTCACTGTATAATTACAATGATCTCTTTCCTGCCATTCACAAATTTTTCTTTCCATGTTTTCACTGTTAAACGGTGGGGGGCGCTATTACACATCTTCTGAAAGAGTGCAAAGTCTCCAGATCAAAACAAAGGCGAAGAAGAAGCAGACATTCTCTAGATGCAGTCTTGGGCCCTGTCCCAAATGGCACCCTAAACCCTCACAGTCTTCCTCTGAGTCCGCACTTTCACACGTAATGCCGCTTTGACTGTCAGGAAGAAGTCCGCTGCGTAACCTGCACCAGTGCAGGCTCGGCAGAAGTGCTCATCGAGGGCAAAGGAGGCACCCTTCTGAGACATAAAATGACAATTGGGACATCCTGCAGTCTTGTGGACTTAACGGGCATGCGCACACAGCGGCCATTGTAAGTCCACAAGACCGAAAGTGCAAATGAAGTGTGCCATTTATGACAGGGCCTAGGTAACACTTTATTTTGATGGTCCCTTTTGAACATTCTGTTGACTTTAAGTAACTTTGCAAATACACATCAAGTAACTCTCATTAGAGTATTTGTTGACTGTCTTAATATCTGCTAATATCTGCTAGAGTTATATGGGTGCAATATTACTTATAGAAAACAAAATGTGTTAAAGGGACAGTTAAAATAAATTAAAACCGTAGTCTTTGACAAAAACACGTTTTTCTAATATTTATGCTAAACATGATGCTTTTGATATATTGCATGTTTAGATATTCATACAAAAAAATATTCTGGGGGCCATGCAACTTTAACGCTGGCAGGGAAAAAGTGAATGTAAACTGATACACACACACACTATATATATATATATACAGGGGGTATGGAAAGTATTCAGACCCCTTACATTTTTCACTCTTTGTTATATTGTAGACATTTGCTAAAATAATTTAAGTTCATTTTTCTGTCATTAATGTACACACAGCACCCCATATTGACAGAAAAACACAGAATTGTTGAACATTTTTTTGAAAGATTTACTAAAAGAGAAAAACTGAAATATCACATGGTCCTAAGTATTCAGATCCTTTGCTCAGTATTTAGTAGAAGCACCTTTTGATCCAATACAGCCATGAGTGTTTGGGAAAGATTCAATAAGTTTTTCATTTGGGGATCCTCTGCCATTCCTCCTTGCAGATCCTCTCCAGTTCTGTCAGGTTGGATGGCAAATGTTGGTGGACAGCCATTTTCAGGTCTCTCCAGAGATGCTCCAGAGAGTTGTTGTGAAGCCACTCCTTCGTTATTTTAGCTGTGTGCTTCGGGTTAAGCACACAGCAGCTGAAAAACACCCCCCACATCATGATGCTGCCACCACCATGCTTCACTGTTGGGACTGTATTGGACAGGTGACGAGCAGTGCCTGGTTTTCTCCACACATACCGCTTAGAATTAAGGCCAAAAAGTTATATCTTGGTCTCATAAGACCAGATAATCTTATTTCTCACCATCTTGGAGTCCTTCAAGTCTTTTTTTAGCAAACTCCATGCAGGCTTTCATGCAGGAGAGGCTTCCGTCTGGCCACTCTGCCATAAAGTCCAGACTTGTGGAGGGCTGCAGTGATGGTTGTCTTTCTACAACTTTCTCCCATCTCCCGACTGCATCTCTGAAGCTCAGCCACAGTGATCTTTGGGTTCTTCTTTACCTCTCTCACCAAGACTCTTCTCCCCTGATAGCTCAGTTTAGCCAGACAGCCAGCTCTAGGAAGGGTTCTGGTCATCCCAAACGTCTCCCATTTAAGGATTATGGAGACCACTGTGCTCTTAGGAACCCTGTGTGCAGCAGAAATGTTTTTGTAACCTTGGACAGATCTGTGCTTTGCCACAATTCTGTCTCTGAGCTCTTCAGGCAGTTCCTTTGACCTCATGATTCTCATCTGCTCTGACATGCACTGTGAGCTGTACGGTCTTACATAGACAGGTGTGTGGCTTTCATAATCAAGTCCAATCAGTATAATCAAACACAGCTGGACTCAAATGAAGGTGTAGAACCATCTCAAGGATGATCAGAAGAAATGGACAGCACCTGACAGCACCTTAAATATATGAGTGTCATATTGTGATATTTCAGTTTTTCTTTTTTAATAAATCTGCAAAAATGTCAACAATTTTTGTTTTTCTGTCAATATGGGGTGTGTGTACATTAATGAAAAAAAAATAACTTGAATGATTTTAGCAAATGGCTGCAAAATAACAAAGAGTGAAAATTTTAAGGGAAAGTCGGAATACTTTCCGTACCCACTGTATATATAGGTACATGACATTTCTCACTAGCGAGGTAATACAGGCCAGAACAGTATTTGCTGTTCTTACAGTTTAATATTATTAGAACCACCCGAACACTGTTAAAAAGAGACACACAGACTGAGGTAATTCACATTCTCTCTCTATCTCTCTCTCTCTCTCTCTCTCTCTCTCTCTCTCTCTCTCTCTCTCTCTCTCTCTCTCTCTCTCTCTCTCTCTCTAATAACTCACTGCATTAGTCAGCTATCGGTGGCTCAAGACTTCGTTACAAGCTCTAAAATGACATTTTTGAATTAGCAACAGAGGCATCTAAGAATGTTTTTAATAATTAGTAATTAATTGGTAATTCTTTATATTTTGTCATAGCTAGCTAATATTTCTTAATTATGCTAATATCATTCAGATGACCTAATAAGGAACTATCCCAGTCCTTAATTTGCTATTACTTACTGATTAGATACTCGTTTATATATTAGTTAATTGTAGCACCTGAAGTGTTAATGTTGTACTACTTATTTGTCCTGCATTAATTCCTACATAGTTACCTATTAATGATGGACCGTTATTCTAAAGTATTCCAAATGACTACTACTTTTACCATTATTTCTGTTCTTTTTTAATATGTATCTGTTTACTGTACATATGTAGCAGAAACTATGCTTCTAACCACAGAGAGAGAGAGAGAGAGAGAGAGAGAGAGAGAGAGGTTTACACATCTTTTATTTTTATCCTTGATCATACTTCATTCCAATATCATTCAAAAATCCACAAAACCTTCAAAAATTAAAAATTACAAAAAATGTTTTAAAAAAATAGCAACACGACATCCAATCAAAAGGGATTTTCACCCTTTCATTAAATCTTTAAAACCAACACTTCATCCTGCCCAACCTCACACAAACCCCTTCCCACAGACCATATTGCAGAAAATTCAATGATATTATTAACTAATTTAAAATAAGCAAATTCTATTTTGATTCGAGCAGCCACCATCCCTTTCAGAACTCTTTCTGCATCAACTGAACCAGTACCCAATGTTTTGTTTTTCCTAGTTCTCCAGATTGCCATTTTGGCTGATCCCACAAGGTAATTTAACAAAACCACTTTTTTCCGTTCACTGACTTTGTACTTTGGACCACTGATGAAAACTTGATAGGAAAATTCTTCACCCATACTTTCAAAACAATCCTTTAAAAAATTAAAAAGACCTCTTAACCTCCCGCACTGGAGAAACAAATGATCAACCGTTTCATCCATCCCACAAAAGAGACATTCCCTCCCTACTTCTGGATTCAGGTGCGCCACGTGTCTGTTTGTTGCTACTATGCCATAGATGAGTCTCCACTGTAAATCTGCTGTACGTTTCTCTATAGGAGGCTTGTACAGAGATCTCCAGCATCCTCTGAAGTCTGGCCCAAACACTTCTGGCCACCTCCATGTTTTGACTCTTCTCAAAACAGTCTGATGAGACACTTTAACACACACAACGTATAGAGCCTTTTTACCAATGTCTTTAAATAATCCCAACTCTGGAGTTTTAAAGGATAAAAAAGTATCTTCATCCTGAAAATCCTGTGCAGCAGAGACTCGTATAGGTGGAAACCTGTAGCTCCGTTCTTCCAAAGGAATGTCTAATGTTTCTCTGCAGGCTCCAGGCAGCGCTGCACGTACTTCCATTAACATCTGATCCAGCAGACGTAAGAGCGTATTCCTGTCCTGTTCTGGATCGAAACTGTCCTCCACTCGTTGCCATCTCTTAGATGTTCGATTTTTATGCATCCAGCTTTGACCAGACAGTTCCTCACACTGCTTGAAGACAACGTTTTTGTTGGTATCAGAGAGTTATGAAACAATGGTTCTCCCAATAACCAGTCCTGCGGTCGCAACATGTCTCTGGTCACAGTAAAAGTCAAATTCCACACTTTTAGCATGGATTGGTAAAAAAAGGTCAAATGGTTCAAGTCCAGTTCATTCACTTTCAGTAAGAACAGCTGCCTGTCATATCCCAGATTTGATGTTCTCCTTAACAAAGCGCATGCCACATTTGTCCACTCCACATCCTCTTCATATAATAGTCTCTGCACTGCTTGTAATCGGAAAGTGCAAATCCTGCTTCTGATGTCAATCAGACTTTGTCCACCCTCATGAGTTGGAAGATACAAAACTGACGCAGGAATCCAGTGCTGCCCTGTCCAAAAAAACTCCACCAACTTTCTCTGGATACTTTTTACAAGGTCCTCTGGTGGCTCTAAGACGCTCAATCGGTGCCATAACATGGAAGCAGCCAGGTTATTTATAACCAAAACTCTACCCCTGTAGGATAGCTCTGGCAATAGCCATTTCCATTTAGACAACTTAGCAGACACCTTCTCCAGCAAACCCTCCCAGTTCTTATCCCTATAACTCTCTACTCCTAAAAACACTCCAAGAATTTTCATACCTTCTCTTCCCCAAAATAATCCCCCAGGAAGTGGAGGTGGCCCACCATTCTCCCACTGACCAACAATAAAACCATTACTTTTTTCCCAATTTACTTTAGCCGAAGACGCTTTCTCGTAAACATCTAAACACTCACATAATACATTTACATCTTTTTGGCTGGTAACAAAAACAGTTACATCATCGGCATAAGCAGACAAAAAGCATCTTGAATCTCTTGGGTCACCTGGAACCATAAAACCCTTTAATTCATTCCTTAATTTACATAAAAGGGGCTCAATTGCTAGGCTATAAAGTTGCCCTGAGAGAGGACACCCCTGCCGAATACCTCTTCCTACAGGCACTGTATAAGACCAGTCCCCATCTTGAGCATTATTGAAGCACCATTATATAACAACCGTATCCATGAGATAAAAACATTCCCAAATCCAAAAGATTCCAAGACTTTAAAAATGTACTCATGACCCACCCGATCAAAAGCTTTCTCCTGATCGATAGATAAAAAACCCACATCGCAATTTTCATTAATAGACATATCCATAACATCTCTTATTAAAAACAGATTGTCCATGATTGTGCGACCCGGAATACAATATGTTTGGTCTCTTCTGACCACAATATGTAAATATTTATTTAACCTATTGGCTAAAACTTTAGCCAATATTTTATAGTCTGAGCACATCAAAGACACAGGTCGCCAATTTTTCAATAAACCTAGATCTCCATTTTTTGGTATAAGAGAGATCACAGCCCTCTGACAACTAGTTGGTAATGTGCCTTTTTCAAAACACTCACAACAAACTTCATACAAATCTTCACCTAAAACATTCCAGAAAGTCTTATAGAATTCAGCAGGTAAACCATCTATTCCTGGTGCACGCCCAGTGGAAAGTTGTTGGACTGCATCTGAAAGTTCATTAAAGTTGATCATGATATCAAGATTTTTCTTATCCCCAGGTTGCAAC
Source organism: Gobiocypris rarus (assembly GCA_023029165.1). Classification (NCBI taxonomy): domain Eukaryota; kingdom Metazoa; phylum Chordata; class Actinopteri; order Cypriniformes; family Gobionidae; genus Gobiocypris; species Gobiocypris rarus. Next base: position 13,949,276 of record CM040910.1, on the reverse strand, counting down.
TTTGGTAGTCCTTGTAATAATTGTGCCATATTCTCAGAGTCACAGTCAGGGTGTCCATACAAATCAGCATAAAAATCCATTGCCATTTTCCTCATCTCTGTTGGATTTGATGTTAATGTTCCATTTTCCTTGCGCAGATGAAGCATTCGCTTTTGTTGCAACTTTCCGCTCAGATTAAAAAAATAAGAAGTGGGAGAGTCAATGTCCTTGATAGAAGAAATTCTTGCTCTAATTAGAGCACCCTTTGCTCTTTCCTCTAGAATAGATCTTAATTCAAGTTTCTTATTCCTTAATCCATTTGGCAAACCCAAGACATTTACATCCATCACACTTTCCATACCTTTTATTTCCTTCTCCAACTGCTCAATTCTCTCTTTTACACACACAGTATTGCTATAGGAAAAATTCTGACAAAAAACCTTTATCTGCGTTTTCCCCACCTCCCACCACTGTGTCTTTTTTTCAAAATTACCTTTATTCAATTTCCACCTTTTCCAAAAATCACGGAATTTCTCACAAAAAGACCCATCCTGCAGCAGTTTAGTATTAAAATGCCAATAAAACCTTGGGTGTGCTGAAGCAATAATATTAAAATCCATGGTCACAATGTGATGATCAGAAAAACCATTAGGGAAAATGTTTGCATTGGATACTCTATTCATAGATGTTTTACTTATATATATTCTGTCTAGTCTCGCTCCAGTAACATTAGAGTCTAATATTTTAACCCATGTATATTGTCTGATTGTTGGATTCATATTCCTCCACACATCCATTAGCTCAAACTCCTTAATAATATTAAGAAGAGCATTACTTGACAGTGGATGGGATTCCTCTCTGTTTCTATCTAAAAGAAAATTTGTGGTGCAATTCCAATCACCACCCATTATTATACAAGAATCATTATCACATTTTCTTAATGCACTCTGTAACTTCCTAAATAATAATACACGATCTGATCCATTATTTGGAGCATAAACATTTATGAAAGAACATTTTAACTCATTAACTTCTCCTGTGACCATTAAAACTCTGCCCTTTTCTATTTCTTCAGTTGATATAATTTTCATGTTCAATTTTTTTGAAAAGAGAATAGCTACCCCAGTACTCATATTTGACCCATGACTAAAAACACTCTCAGCCTCCCACCATCTACGCCATTCTAATTCATTTGTACAATCTGTATGTGTTTCTTGCAAAAAAGAAACATTTACATTCTTAATGTTGATTAATTCTGCCACCATTGCTCTCTTGCTCCTGTCTCTGCCCCCATTAATGTTAAAAGAGGCTACCCTTATCATCTCCATAGAAAATATAAAGAAAGGGAAAAGAGAGACAACAAGAAATAAAGAGTAGAGTAAGGTCACCCTGCGTGGTATATAAAACATTGATTCAATTAATTAAATTTACGTTTTATAGGGACTTTACCCTTTCGCAGTTTCACAAGAAACTTCTTTAAACGAAACCTCTTTCTTTGACTGAGTCCATCTTCTCCAACCTTTCTCTGCCAATAAAGAACAGAGGTCTCAAACCTCTTCAGATCAGAAAAATGATTCCGCACATCAACAGATTTTCCAAACGTTTCATCCAAGAATTTGTTTATTTCATCTAGTGAATAAACCTGCTCACATCCTATTTGCGAAACGTCTGACACATCTGAGAAATCAGACAATACACCACCATCATCATCATCATCATCATCATCTTCATCTGCATCCATTTCCTCACTAACCATTTCTGATTGCACTTTCTTAGTTAAAGATACAATCCTTCCTCTTTCCGAAACATCACCTTTCAGAGCTTTTGCACCCTCATTCTTCTGGCCTATTTCCTCTGGACTCTCCACAGCCTCAACCTGCTCAGACACTTGAACCATAATGCTTCTCCCATCAGAAGCAACAGTAACATCAGTTCCAACATCAACTTTATTCATTTTTTCCTGTTTTGCCTTAGGATCAATACCCTTCTCTGTATTATTTTCCTTCCCAGTTGAAACCACATTCTGATCTTCATTAATCACCATTACTGCTTCATTTGATTCGATAGTCTTTTGCACATCATTTTCCTTCCTCTCACTTGAAATATTACTTGGGCCTGCTTCATTCTCAGATTCAACTCTATGAGGACAAGACAGCCGAACATGTCCAACACTCCCACAGTCAAAGCAGCGCATCTCTCCAGTGCTCGCGTACATCATATACGATTTGCCCTCAAAAACACATCTAAATGATATATTCAGCGTTGGTGTATTTAAAAACATGAACACCTGCCGCCTGAACGACATTACATGTTTTAGAGCGGCATGTTTACATCCAAGTGGAACCGTTCTGATTCCACTGGCGAGTTTACCAAAACGAGAAAGCTCTCGTTCAATGTCAGCGTCAGGTATAAAAGTTGGAACATTAGAAACAATCACCTTCGTCGTGATTGAAACTAATGGTTGAACAGGAATAAAAGTGCCACTCACCGAAATCCCGCTCTCTATCAAACTATGGACAAGATTTTCTTCCTTCAAAAATACCACCACAGCCCTGTTCATCCGCGACGCCGAAATGATATTGTCATGCCCCACGCGCTCAGCCACATCCAGCAGCACGTCCTCCACCGGTACACCTGTTTGGGTCACACACCTAATCCCATGCCGAAGCGACAGGGCGGCCGCCTGCACACTCGCGTGAGACGCCATCCCTGCCTCTAACACGAGACAACTCTCGCACAAGTTTTTTTTTTTTTTTTTTTTTTTAATAATTGAATACAAAAAAGTGAAGAAAGAAAGAAGAAAACAGTGATTTTTTTCCCCTGTAAATTACCTCTCACCTAAGCACTCTCCCAAGCATTCCCTACCCAATTCCCAGCATGCACCGAGAGAGAGAGAGAGAGAGAGAGAGAGAGAGAGAGAGAGAGAGAGAGAGAGAGAGAGAGAGAGACTTCTAAATCAAAAACTTAGTTAGTGTTCAGTAAGATGTAGATTTTGGCACTGTTTATGCCAACTGTTTAATATGAGCCAAAGTACCAAGAAGTCTTCCAGCCCTGGAGGAAGATAACGAGATATTGGAAAAAAAGTAATGTATTTGAGACTTTCTTTGGGTTGTTGACAAAATGGCAATGAAAAGCACTAATATCATAGCACTAAGATTTGTTAACATGTAGGCAGCATCATAAAGCTGGCATGCTATTAGTCACCAGTACAGTTTAACACTATTAGATTAAAAACTCATAGTGCTGGCCAAACTCCAAACATCCAACTGTACTATTTTATGTTTGATAATATTGTAACATAAAATTTATCCTAAATAATTATGAAAACTGACAACCACCTGTTAAAATGAGCTTTATATATGGGGTTTTCAAAAGCTAAGGCAAATACAGTTTGTTCTAGAACGCATATGGGTGCTTTTATTTTTCTTTCTTTTTTCCCTAATAATATTTGCTGGTAAGCTCTGAAATTGTGCATAACCTTAAACAAAAAATAAAGGTAAAATTGTAGCACACTGAAAGCTAAATTGACATAATATACATCAATCAAATTAATATGAAAATCAGATATACTAAAGGACATACTGAGTTCAAGACATGCGTGAACTAGGCTACTGATCCCTGTTAAATATTATAGTGCTTTTCATCCTAAGAGATACACACTGACACCAGACTCATTTTAACAACTTCCCCAAGCAGCATGTCTACAATTACACTTCATTGCTGATCAATAGAACACAATCAATCATGTGCACTTCAAGGCCAGCGAGACCCAATGCCTCCTATTTTAGTAACTCGCTTTAACAGGATGTGGTAGTCTTTCTAAATGAATAAATATAATGCCCCTTGTTCTAGTACATGCAGCTTAAGGTTGGAATATACTACCCCACTTTTAAAGTCAGAACAGATTTAAAAACATGATTATCAACACGTTCTCACATGTTTGGTCAGGCACAGGGTACCCCTTTAGCGCCACTTTCCGACGCACAGGGTACTATTGATTTCAGTTGTTTGCCCAATGCGTCAGATCAAGACACATTTAAATTGCATTTGTAAAAGTAGACATGATACTTTTATATTTTGGAGCAACTAACCCCACTCCTACCCTAAACCTACCCACTTCTAAACAATATAAAACACGAAACACGCAAGTAAAAGTACAGTCACAGGTATTTATTGCAAAAACTGACCAAAAACAGTAATATTAATATAAAAGTATTAACTCATGTTGCATTCCAAGTCTTCTGAAGTCATACAATATCTTCATGTAAAGAACAGAGTTGATATTAATGTTTTAATCACTAAAATGATTCATTCAATGATCAATGATCTTGATGATCCCGCCGCTCCGTAAATGGGTGCATGTACTCATTCAAAAGATACACCCCAACTCTTTAGCATCACGCGTTCAGTCACGAGACGTAACGTTTCTTCGGGCGACAATTTTTAAGTCCACAATGTGTGCATGATCCTCGGCGGATGGATCGCTTTTGGGAATTTTCTTCACACAAATCAATCATTTGACCTCGGAACACTCTGAATATTTTTACTTTTTGAATAAATTGTGCCTACAGTCGTATATGCCTGTTATATCCTTTGTTTTATATAATATAATACACAAATGGGTAGGTTTAGGGATGGGGTTGGTCTACATGTTCAAACGTGTCTAAATAGCATAAATAAAAAATACAATTTATGCAAATAAAATTATGCTGGCTGATTAAATTGAGAATCACACTCCAACATATCATAATGGCAAAATCATAACCCAATATATGATCATCATGATGATTCCCATGCCCAATGCGTCTGTGAAAGACGCCAGAGGTTTCTCATTTAAATCAATCGAGCACCCTGTGCTTTAAAAAGTGACGGCAAAGGGTCCTGACCAAGTGTCAATATGTGACGAGTTGGTTACAGAAAAAAACCTGATAATTTATAGACTAAACGACTGAGGATCACACACTACCAGACTTTTAAGTTTTTCAGAAATGCAGAAACATGCACTTGGTTTCTAAGAGACGCATGGAAAAGGAAAACGTGTTCTAAAATTGCCTAAAAATATCAATATCTCTGATATCCTCCAATGGTTGGAATGAAAATCTGGAGCTAAAAAAGTTGACTGCCAAAAATATGCATACTGACTTTCGGCAACTAGCATTGACTCATCCAGATTGTAAATCAGGGAAAAACCAGGACAAAAGTTGTGTACTGTATTCCAGCCAATTAACTTCCACACCTTTTAAATTTAAAATCAAAATGCAAAAGACAATGCATGATTAAAATAGCAGACAGGATAACTTACCAGTCGTTTCAACAATTCCCTCCAAAATCACAACAATTTCAAACTGTTCCGTCTGCATGGATCGCTGTGAGAGCTCATAGAAGGGGCTCTTGGTGTCGATCACATGATTGTGAGTGGTGACACGAGAAAGAGTTGGTCCGCTCGGTGCTAAAGCCCACATCCAGCTCCAGCTGATCCAGGGGGAGGAACTCACCCTCGGGCGTCTGTCGGGACTGCAGGAGCGAGAAGAGGGGAGATGGGGCGTAAACATCGCTTTACAAACTGTACGGTGAAGTGAGCTGTGAGGACAGACAGTCAATCATAAAAGGAGAGACAGGTAGGAAATCAAATTAAAGCTCAAAGTTTACAATAAAGGAGCTAATGTTATTTTTACATACCAATCACTAGCTTTAGGTCCATTTTTACTTTTTGAATACAACAAAGATGTCAGGGAGACACTATGCAGCATTGTCTTGTTGCAGTACGAGCATACTTAAATAAAGGCCGCATGCAATCAAGGCAGCCATAGGCCCATCTGGGTCTAAGGGACTGAAAACATATTTCATGATTACTGGCATCTTTAACATTTAAATGAAACAAAGTTTGTCAAGAATCACATCAAAGCATTGGCTGAGTCTGTAGATGAACAACAGAGGGCAGAGTAACACGTTCCATTACTTTCCATCACACACATTTCAGGTAAATATAATATAGTAAGAGACTACTTAACATATATATTAGTCTTATGCTCACCAAACACCAAAACTGTAGTGTTTTTAAATACAGTAAAAACGGCTGCAAATACAGTAAAAATACAGTAAAAACAGTAATATTGTGAAATGTTACCACAATTTGAAATAACTGTAATGAAAAGCTGTATTTTCAGCATCATTACTCCAGTCTTCAGTTTCAGTTTTTTTTTTTTTTATGAATATAAAGTTCAAAAGAACAGCATTTATTTGAAATACAAATTTCATGTCATCACAAACATATTTGGATACATTTATTGTGTCTCTGGCTGAATAAAAGTATTAATTTCTTTCTTTAAAAAAAAAAAAATCTTAAGGGTAGTGTATCACAGTTTCCACAAAAAAAATATAAAGCAGCCAAAACTGTTTTCAACATTAATGATAATGTTTCTGTAGCAGCAAATCAGCATGATTTCTGAAGGGTCGTGTGACTCTGAAGACTGGAGTTATGATGCTGAAAAATCAGCTTTGCCATTACAGGAATAGATTACATTTTAAACATATGTTAAAATAGAAAACAGTTATTTTAAATTCAAATTATAATACTATTTCTCAATATTGCTGTTTTTTTGCTGTATTTTTTTTTTTACCAAATAAATGCAGCCTTGGTGAACATAAGATACATTTTTTTGAACATTACAAAATAGCATATATTTGCATTTAACTTTGGTAGTGTACATGTTTTGAAATATATGCCTAAACAAATGATTAATACATTTTAAACATACTAATGTCAATAAGTATTGAATGCAGTCATTTTCTTGTTAGACCTATAAGAAAATGATATTTGCAAAAACACAAAAAGTATATTTACAAGCAGCTTCACAACATTAGCAGGCAACAAATGACTGTAAGTACATGCTAACATGTTAAGTACATGTTAACAATTTAAAAAATGTGACAAAAGGCAGGCTCTTACCTTGAGTAATTTGCACCGGATCTGTGCTGAAACCATGTGACTGTTGCGCAGATTTCCCACCCTGAACATCAGCGTGAGTTTGCCGTCACGCATGGAGATGACTGCATTTTCACTAAACATCAGAGTCTCTGCCCTCTTCTTGGGTTGAGACATCTTAATAAACATACAGCCTATTAAAAAGGCATCCACTATGGAGCCCAGGATAGACTGAAATAGGAAGAGAATGATTCCTTCTGGACATTTATCAGTGATATATCTGTGGCCATATCCTATAGTGGCCTCTGTCTCAATGAAGAAGAGGAAAGCAGAGGGAAAGTTATAGACGTTGGCCACACATGGCGTGTACTTCTCATCGTGGACTCGGTACAGGTCACCTCTGATGTATGCAATGACCCACCACATTGAAGCCATGAATAACCAGGCCACTGTGTATGTGAGGATGAAGATGAAGAGGTTCCATCGCCATTTGAGGTCTACTAAAGTTGTGAATAAGTCTGAGAGATATCTGCTGGTCTCTCCACCCAGGTTTCCATGCTGGACGTTACATCGTCCATTTTTGTCCACGAATCGCTGTCGTTTCCTCTTCTTTCCTTCTGATGGCTGGAGGATGTGGTGGTCACTACCTGATAGTCGCTTCCAAATTTCTTACGAAGTGCAGACATTTTATCCTGCAGAGACAGCAGTAAAACGAACTTGACTGCCTGATATTTTAGCAGTGCATTAGATCTGTCATGACCTTTTCAGTGAATAAAGATGTTATAAGTAAAAACAAGACCACAGAAATAGAAGAGACCAGAGCTAGTTGTCACAAAGTTGTCACAAGGTCTTTATTTCTTAAGCTTTCGAGTTAGAATTCAACAAATAAGAAATGTACATTTTAACTGTCAGGTCGGGCAAGTTTTCACATTTGTTTTATAGTAAATTTATTACAAAGATTTTATAGGTTACAGTTTATTTTAAGATGGCCATATTGTAATTACACAAATAAGTACTAAATAATATTAAATAACAACATATACTTACTATAGGTTTTGGGTTGGAATTTGTTTAGGATTACTTGCTTATACATTTTTTTTTACAGTTATTATTATTGTATAATACCTGTATATAATATAATAACACGAAAAACAATGTTATATATTTTTTTAATGTTATATATAGATTTCATGGCTAAATAAATAATAATAAATTAAACTCTCAATTGCTTTTTTGTAGTCATAAAAACTGACTTTCAAAAGATGCCCTTAAAAATAGTCAGTGGAAATTGTGACGATAGTCCCGGTCTAATGAAAATTTGAAGAATAAGAAGAGAATAGTCTTACCTATATTTCACCATACAGTGATTTCTCCTCTCTTCTCATTTCCTGCGTATCATCTCAGATTAAAGTATAGTTAAAAGAGAAGCAGTCGTTTATTTAAAAGCTGTAGAGATAAATGTTCCCTCGTTGGGGATACAAGCAGAAAACTCTCCACAGACGCTGTCCAGCGGCTCAGGTCCTGATACACTCGGTCTGTCTTCACTCATCTGTTCATTTGAGTTTCACAAACCGAGGCTCAGAGTTGTGGGTGATTTTCGTCCGTCCGATCACAGATTATAGCGCATCCGTCTGTCCAGCGATTTGAGCAACAATTGATGGATACAAAACTAGTCTAGATGCGTTTCAACATCTTTCGGAATTTTGTTCAGCAGTACAAAATATGCAACTTAATCTGATTATGCTGCTCAGAGCCTGTGTGTGGTGAAACCAAACTGATGGTTAGAATGCATCCGGACGCGCCACGGACTAACAGATTTGCACTGTTTTGCTCCCAAACCCAAAGCTCTGTTGTTCCTGTGTTATCGAGCTCGTTGCAAGAGACTGAAAAAAAATTAGCCAAATGGTTGCAGGATCGGCCAGGTCGTGAGAGAGAGAGGGTGTGAGGCTGCTCTTTGTCTCTTCAGTTCTCCTGTGCACTGAGCGTTTCTCTCGCACCGCCTGAAGCTCCTCACAGGATACTGAGATGCGCGTTATTCAGCAGGGGAGGGCGGAACTTCACAACCACAATTCGCGTTTATTGGCTAAGGAAGTTATACTTACAAGGAATCTGACTTTAGTTATTCATGATATTGCAAACAATCATTATACAATATTCAGTAATACACAGAAAATACAATGCAACAGGCCTACACGATAATATGCTACGGGATGTGTAATTAGAATTGGTCACCAACCTTTTTTAAACCCAGTCCCTGACCTCGCCCTTGATGAAAGGCGAGATCTACCTACAGAGGAGTTAAGAAAAAACTGAGGCCTTTATCTCGTTGTTATTTACAGCAAATAAATAAGCCAAATAAATAAGGCAATAAAGAACAATTATTTTGGGCAATTGTATTTGAATTACAGTGTGTGTGTGTGTGTGTGTGTGTGTGTGTGTGTGTGTGTGTGTGTGGACTGGTAATCCCTACGTTATGGGGGCAAAATATCCCCACAAAGATGGCAATATCCAAAATCCTTGTCCTTGTGGGGACATTTTTGGTCCCCATGAGGAAAACATCTTATAATTCACACTAAGTGATGTTCTTTGAAAATGTAAAAATGCAGCATGTCTCCTGTGATGGGTAGGTTTAGGGGCAGGGGCAGTGTAGGGGGATAGAAAATACAGTTTGTACAGTATAAAATGCATTACGCCTATGGAATGTCCCCATAAATATTGTGTGTGTGTGTGTGTGTGTGTGTGTGTGTGTGTGTGTGTGTGTGTGTGTGTGTGTGTGTGTGTGTGTGTGTGTGAGAGTGTGTGTGTGTGTGTGTGTGTGTGTGTGTGTGTGTGTGTGTGTGTGTGTGTGTGTGTGTGTGTGTGTGTGTGTGTGTGTGTGTGTGTGTGTGTGTGTGTGTGTCAACTTTAAACTAATGTAACCAAGAAAACTGTAACACCTGCAGTGAACAGATTGTATGAAGTGCCGCTGTTCACTGTTATGCGGATCCACTGAAGCTTCTGACAATGTTACATTTACCATTAACATTTTATATTTAGATTATTTTATATTTGTTTGTTCCTTGTGTGTGATTTTTATTATGAAGCATGGTGCACTGAATGTTGTAAAACGTGGATATGTGTATGTGGAATATGATTGTTTTAATGTAGGCCTTTGTGTTTTTTAGTTGTGATGTGCTGCCACTTCCCTAATATAATTGCCATTTGTGGTTAACTAACTTAAATTAGAACAGAAATGTGTGATAACATTGATTTAATATTAACAAACGGATTAATATTAATCCGTGGAACATTTTCATTGGACAAAAGTACTTCAGATTATTAAAATGTTCTTTTATGTTGAGATAAGTTATTGAGTGAGTAAATGCAATACACAGCACATTATGGATGCATGAGTCTTTACATCCATTATACCAGTGCAGCAATGGTACAAAATAAATGAAGACTGCACTCACATACAGATACATGGGATATTCCAAATGCAACTTAACACCGGGGAGATTTTTTATCCTCTTTGCATACAGCATATTCATCTTAAACAAATTATGGTTTCTGGTTACACAACAAATCAAACACACTAATGTTCAAAACCACAGCAGAGATAAAGCATGATTTATGTTATAGTCTGTTGTCAAAATGCTATAATCTTTCTTTTATCAAGATCAAACATCTTGTTGTGTGTGTTTGTGTGTGTGCGTGTGTCTATTTATAGATTGTGTGGATGTCAAATGTAATTTACCCATCAAAGGAGAGCGATGACCAGCCACCTGCCTGACATATCGCTGTAGTCTACCTGCCTAATTTGATTTGTGTTGACAGTCTGATTTACTGAGGCCTTGGGAGGATGTAGATTTAGACACGTTGAAGAATCTCAACACTTTCTGTAAACAGAAAAGCTCTTTGGATTATACCTAAGTGAGGCAGGCAGATGAAATGATTTTTTCTATGAGGGGGGTCATTTGCATATTTGTCCTCTGAACATCATCCTGATTTATCAAGGCATTAACAGCATATTTACACTCTAAAGTTGTTTTTCTGTGTGTGTGTGTGTGTGTGTGTGTGTGTGTGTGTGTGTGTGTGTGTGTGTGTGTGTGTGTGTGTGTGTGTGTGTGTGGACTGGTAATCCCTACGGTATGGGGACAACAAGGATCCCCACAAAGATGGCAATATCCAAATTTTTGTCCTTGTGGGGACATTTTTTTGGTCCCCATGAGGAAAACATCTTATAAATCACACTAAGTGATGTTTTTTGAAAAAGTAAAAATGCAGAATGTCTCCTGTGATGGGTAGGTTTAGGGGCAGGGGCAGTGTAGGGGGATAGAAAATACAGTTTGTACAGTATAAAATGCATTACGCCTATGGAATGTCCCCATAAAACATGGAAACACAACATGTGTGTGTGTGTGTGTGTGTGTGTGTGTGTGTGTAATGTTCCATTCCACCACACCTAGAAAAATGAACAGCAACTCCCCCCATCATTCAAGGAGAAATAGATTATTGATCTGTATTTGTTAAAGCAAGACACAATAACCACTGAAACTGACTCAGAAATTTAAAGGAGAAGCTACTGAAAGTAGTAATAACGATAGCACTTTCTTTTATAGTCCTGTTCGGCATGTACATACTATGTACTTAATATAGCAATTACAATAACTGGGTAATAACTAGGTACTAACCCTAAACCTACTTCTAAACCAATGTAGTTACCTTATATTACCAGTATTTTCTTGGGTTAATACACTGTAAGTACACTGTAAATACACATACTGTAAAATAAAGTGTAACGGTAATAACACTATACAATATGAGAGCTGTCTTTACATAAAAGAGCTCACAAAGATAAAGACTGATTTCTGATGAAGACTGAAATCTGTCTGTTTCTTCTTTTTGATAGTGATTGCCGCTTCATTGAAATGACGCATATTGTTCCATTGGGAAGTTGTTGACTGAATTATATCTCAGTAACTAGGTTTATTGCCAGATTTACTAAACAGGGCAAATTAGCGTGAGAGCAATTCCATAAAAGCACTGATGGGAGTGGACAGTTTTATGCTTTATATTTGTATCACTATTTTGCTAAAAATCTTTGGTTGTGTAGATTTTAATAGATTCCATTACACATATACATACACACTATAAAAGAAAACGTCTCAGGTTACTCACGTAACCTATGTTCTCTGAATAGGGAATGAGACGCTGCGTAGTGACGCATTTGGGAACGCCCTCTGGGTGTGCCGATTGTCTGAAGCCCTTATAGAATCACGCCAATTCATTGGCTGATGGCGCAGCGCCGCCCCTCGCTCAACACCTTGAGCCTATACCAGCGCGCGCGCCATCTCATCTCCAGATTTTTCTGCCGAAAAGACAGCCTGTCGGCAGTGCAAGGAGCTTGGCAGTGTACGCAGTGTCTTGTTCCCTATTCAGAGAACATAGGTTACGTGAGTAACCTGAGACGTTCTCTTTCATAGGTTCACTCGACGCTGCGTAGTGACGCATTTGGGAAAGGTATACCAAACACGCCAAGCTAACGTGCTGCCGCATCTGGCACAAAACGCCAGGAAAAATCCTGCATGACTGGATTTAAGCAGATAGAACATGCGAACCCGGAGCCATGTCAAGATCCAAACTATAAAACTTGACAAATGTGTGCGGGGAGGACCATACTGCCGCTACACAAATGTCTTCAAAACAAACTCCTTGAAAAGAGGAGAGGCGCCACACCTCTAGTAGAGTGTGCCCGAACGCTAGAGGTGAAGGAAGCCCGCGCACCTCATAAGCCAAGGAAATAGCCTCTGTTAGCCAATGCGAAACTCTGTGTTTTGAATACCAGCAATTGGCTAGACTTCCTCCAACCACCCGAACAGTCCACATATATCTTCAATGCTTGGACCGGACATAACAAGAAAGGGGCGGGGTGGAAAGAATGGTGGACAGTGACCTGCGAGCGAAAAGAGGTTGACAAAACCTTGGGTACATAACCCGGCCTGGGTCTTAAAGAAACCTTAACAAGCCCAGGAACAAAATCCAAACAAGTCTCGCTCACAGAGAGAGCTTTTAAGTCCCCTACTCGCTTCAAAGAGGTCAAAGCCAACAAAAGAGCCACCTTAAGAGTCAGAATCCGAACTGGTGCTGACTCCAGAGGTTCGAAGGGAGCCTCCGACAACCCCTCCAGGACAACTGACAGGTCCCAAGGAGGAACAGTAGGGGCGACTGGTCTCAGGCGCCTAACCCTCTCATGAAGGACGAAATCAGTCTATGTCTCCCCAAAGGAAGCTCGTCCCATCTCCTGTGAGCGGCCATGGCAGCTATATACACCCTAGCAGTGACACGCTACGCCGCAAACTTTTCTTGTAAGAACTCCAGAACCGAACCAACGGGGCAGTTAACTGGGTTCACTTTACGAGCTGAGCTCCATGTCCCAAACACTCCCCACTTCGAGGAATAGAGCTTTCTAGTAGAGGGAGCTCTAGCATTATCAATGGTCTCCTGAACATCTGGGAAGACCAACACTCACAGTGAGTTGCTCTTGATCGCCACACTCACAGCTTCCAAATCTCAGGACGAGGATGCCAGATCCTGCCCTGAAGCTGGGATAACAGGTCTTTCCTGACTGGAATCTCCCAGGGGGGGAGTCCAGAAGAGGAATCAGCTCTGAAAACCATATCTGGGACGGCCAGAATGGTGCTACCAGCAGGAGAGAGAGGCCGCACTGTCGCACCCTGTGCAGGACCGCCGGAATCAACTTGATGGGTGGAAATGCATAAACCGCCAGACACCACCGCCATGTTGTCTGTCCTGACAATGACATGGTGCCCTATGAGGAAGGGAAGAAAGTGCCCAAGGCCCAGGAAGACCGCTCTTAACTCCAGACAGTTTATGTGCCAGGTTAGAGTCTACCCCGTCCAGACTCCGCATGCTGGCCGGCCTTCGAACACCGCACCCCAACCGGTGAGAGAGGCGTCCGTCGTAATCATCTGGCGACGGAATACAACCCCCATGCTGACACCTCTCTGGAGAAAGAGAGGGTCTCGCCACACTGACAGAGCTCGAGAACAACCTTGTGACACTCTTAGTAGGCGATAAGGCGATCCTGTTGATCGAGCCCCCGCAAACTTCATCCACCAATGGAACGGTCTCATGTGAAGCAGACCGAAGGGAAGCACTTGGGAAGCTGCGGCCATGAGACCTAGAAGCCTGCGACAGGTCCCGACAGACACATGATGGCCGAGAAGCGGGCCAGACATGTCCTGATGCTGGAAATCTGGGCAGGAGCCAACCGGGCCTGCATTGACACGGAATCCAGACAGACCCCTAAAAAGATGGTCTGCTGGAACAGTATGAGAACTCTCTTGTCTGTGTTCACTCTTAGGCCAAGAGACTGGACATGGCGAAGCACAATGTCCCTGTGGCAGTTTGCCAACTCCTTGGACTGAGCCAGAAGGAGCCAATTGTCCAGATAGTTCAGTATACGGATGCCCTGGAGCCTCAGCGCCAGCGGCATCCATGCACTAGGTAAAAGTCCTTGGCGCTAGAGCAAGACCAAAGGGGAGTACTTTGTATTGAAAAACCTTCCCCTCGAAGGCAAACCTGAGGAACTTCCTGTGTCGCCGAACAACCTGAATATGAAAATAAGCATCCTTCAGGTCTATCGAACGAACCAGTCCCCTGCACAAGCTTGGGCAATGATAGACTTCAGTGTAAGCATCTTGAAACGCCCTCTGATGAGGGAGAAGTTCAAACGACGCAGGTCTAGTATAGGCCGCAAACCGCCGTCCTTCTTCGGAACCAGGAAGTAACGGCTGAAAAACCCCTGTTCTACGTCTGTAGATGGAATATCTTCTATCGCCCCTTTGAGAAGGAGGGAAGATAGTTCCTGCTGTAGAACAGAGGCCTCTGAGGCGCTGTTTACCACAGTTTGGAGGATCCCGTTGAAACGGGGAGGGTTGCGGCAAAACTGAAGTGTGTAGCCCGACCGAATCGTGCAAACTACCCATGGCGATACCCCTGGCAAACGCTTCCACTCGTGGAAGAAATGAGACAGAGGAAGCGGAGTGGTGAGATGCAGTGAGCATACCTGTTTTGCTGAGGTGATGAGCTGGACCTCTGTGGGGGGCACATCTGACGAGAACTTCCCTGACCTGGGTAGATGAAAGAAGGTTGGCCCTTCCCTGGAGAAAACCAATTGTGTCTTCTATAAGACGGGCGGCCGCGGTTAGGCTCGACGGGCGTAAGGGGAGAAAGTCTAAAACGTCTCATTTCTCTAATGCCGGAGATGTAAAGGGGGGAGTCAATCCCGCACATCGAGACACGCTGGGCGCCGAATGTGACGGGTCTGGACTCGGGGAGCAGCCAAGGGGAGGGCAGAAACCCTTGTGCGGTCTGACCCAGTCCCCTACGTCGGACGCTGCTCTCCTTTTTCTGACCAGAGGGTCAGGAATGGCTCTGGGGATCCGGAGTGTTCTTGGGTCAGCCTGTGTGTGCACTCAAAGACAAAAAAAAGGGGCCTGAGATGCAAATCTTGCACACCAAATTTCATTGGCCTGTTCTCTATATCTTGAAGCTGATAGGGCTCCCTGAAGTGATCCCAATTCATCGGTTACGTCCAACGTACGTCCAACGTGAATGACTGAAAGGGAACAAACTTGCATTACTTGAAAAAATAACTCAGATATTTTTATGCAAATTTTAAAGTAATGCGTTACTTTTTTACTCTTGAGATTTAAAATCTCTTACAATCTTTTTACTCGTTACTTAAGTTATTTGATTGCCTAACTCTTTTACTTGTAACATGTTATACCCAAGACTGTTCGTTTCCCAGAACATAATTTACTCTTGTTGATCCAACCAGTTTTTGATGGTCAAATTGGTGCCCTGTGCAGAGCTGCATGAGATTTGTGTTTTTGAGAAAAGGAAAGATCTGTTAATGTTGAAGTGTTTAATGTCTAGTTATGTTGGACAGGAGCTTGTGCTTAAGTTGTGTTAGTTTTGTGAGGAAGTATTTGGTTTAACTAAAATAGATCTTCAGTTAAAGAGGTACTCCAGCGCTGGGAAGATGAATCTGTATTTAAACTGGGTCATTAATGTAGTAGAATTGTGAAATTATTTTTAATTTGGTGCCTTCTAGACTGAGAAAACACAGAAAATGTATTTTTGTCTCATGGGGATGAAAGACATCAATTCCCAGAATGCACTGCTTCACTGCCCTACTCTAGGCACGGCTAGTCGGCTACTGGATTACTGGATCACTTGCCCACCGCGTTCATTTTCAGATAATCAGTTCAGTTAGAGACACTACAATTAAAAACTGAACGTGTCTGTTTGATTTAATGCGAGTGAGCCGATTGAGCGTCACGGAACAAACGCAGCAGGATCGGATTACATTCATCACATGAACTGGGGTAAGCGCGGTATTCGCGGCTGCATTCACAGCGCGTGATCAGTCTGCCGCGTGTTCAGTTCATGTCTTTGGAAGCTTAACTGTCTTAGGAAGTTCATTTTAAAAGTTAAAACACTCACTTTGGTCTCCACCGCTCCGTTTACATGAATCTCCGCAGCTCTGCGAGCCGAGTGCTGTGAGTGCTGTGAGTGTGATGTTGAAAACATGTGGAAACAGCGCCCTCTGCTGGCTGTAGTCTTCAGCCTCTGGCCAAAACTCCTCCGATGACACAAAATGACGATATTTACGTCATCGGAGGAATTTTTCCAGAAATAAAATACATAATTCTCAGGGTCATATGAGGGGGGAAAGTACGATAATTTAAATATACTCCTGGGTTTCTACTGATACAAAGCTTAATGCTAATCGCTGAAGTAACCCTTTAAAACAAATAGAAAAGATATTATAATTGAGTGAAAATGACAATTAAGTAAAAAATAAATGGTATACAAGTAAACTGTGCAAACAGCTAAAACCAGCCTGCTGTAATATCAGTTTTCAAATCAATGTTGATATCATACTTTGCCCAGGGTGTTTTAGTATAGACATTTTCTTAGCCAATTTAGCATTTTCTCAGTCTGCCTTTGAATGGATCAATATCAATAAAGAAGAAAAAAAAGAAAAGAAAAAAAAACTTCATAGCATTCTAACTGGAATAAACTGTTGTCTGTAATTAAAAATCTTCATATTTTTGAAAGTTTGAATATAATGAAAAATAATTACACATCGCTTGTCACTAATTGTCCACATGCACTGCTGTTAACATTTACTCAGCCTAATACGTTATGTATTGGGAAAATTTCAAGGAATATTTTGATTTCAATTATATACGGATACATCCAATTAGTATTCAGATTCTCTTGGCCTTTTCCTTTTCTGCAGAGATAATGAACTTTCCTGTGCCCAGTCTTCTAAGTCTTAAATATGGCGAGATGTCAGATAAGAAGAACAGCAGTCCTGGCTCACGGAAGCGTCAGTGTTGTTAATGAGTTCCGGGTGAGAGAGGGTCAGTGTAACGGCTGCTCTTCCCTTCCTTAATGAGCAGAAGAGGTTCTGTTTGTCTCGAGTCTCTGCTAATGGTAGACTCTAAACAAAAGAAATTCACATGACTCGCTGGAGCGGTTTAAGATCAGAGTGGATTCTGACGTCAGTAAGGTATTTCTGAAACCCAGAGAGAAAACTTTAGCCTGATGCAGAAATGTAAAAAAAAACATGTGAATGAATATAATTCAAACATGAACACAGAGTGTACATAGCAAATAGATTGTATTTATACTCAGTGAAAACTCTCCACAAGGCGGATTTGAACCCAGTCAGTCGCGCGTCAAAAATCATGATAATAAGCCATGCACTTTACTGATTGCGCCACTGAAGATGTTAAAATCTTTTAAAACGCTTTTTAAAATCTTGTTTGGCCAAACCAGGCATTGTTTGGTGGAGCTAGTGCGAATAACACTTGCCAACAAGACATGCTATTTGCACTTAGTGTGAATAGACACTCGTTATTAAATTTACTTTCCTGAAGTGACCATAGCATTTACCCTTGGCTAACGGACTTGGGAATGGGCCATTCGTGAAAGGATTCCGGTGTTAACTATAAATGACATTAGTTAATGCGTTCATGACCTCAAGGCTAGATTATTGTAATACTCTACTAGGTGGTTGCCCTGCTCGCTTAATAAATAAACGCCAGCTGGTCTAAAACACAGCAGCTCTTACTATAACCAGGAAGGTTCCTTGCCACCGTCGCCTGTCACCTTTGGCTTTTGGCTTGCTTGAGGACACTAAATATTCAACTATGTTACTGATCTGCCCGCATTGACACTATTTGATAATTGAACAGAGCTGGATTAATTTACTGTTTTCTCCAGAGCGGCTGTACAGCTGAATCAAATAACACCGTAACACCGTAACACCGTACAGTTTGGCATTGTAAAAGCGCTATATAAACTAAGGTGTCTTGACTTTACTACAACACTACCAGAAAGTGTCCTCCATAGAATTTAGCAAAGAACAGAGCTTTATTTATGTATTTATTTATTTGACAAAAAATGAGAAGGAGCATAACAAAGAATAAAAAGAAACTCAGGTTTCTATTTTCTGTCAATGCGTCATACACAGAATAGCACAATATATATACACACACACACACAAACACACATGTTGTGTTTCCATGTTTTATGGGGACATTCCATAGGCGTAATGCATTTTATACTGTACAAACCATATTTTCTATCCCCCTACACTGCCCCTGCCCCTAAACCTACCCATCACAGGAGACATGCTGCATTTTTACATTTTCAAAAACATCACTTAGTGTGATTTATAAGATGTTTTCCTCATGGGGACTCAAAAATGTCCCCACAAGGACAAACATTTGGATATTGCCATCTTTGTGGGGACATTTTGTCCCCATACCGTAGGGATTACCAGTCCACACACACACACACACACACACACACACACACACACACACACACACACACACACACACACACACACACGTTTAGTAAAACAAAAGCATCACATTTCCTGGTAAGAGTTTCCACATTATCTCGATCTTTGTAATGCTCAAAAACAGTCAGTTACAAATGTAATTTGACTGCTGTTATCTCTAAGATTCGCTCTTAAGTGGCGCATAAGGACAGTCTGAACTGGAGCTGTCCCCTATGAGCTCGACAGCATATGGCGAGGAGCATCTTGCTATTTATGGCCAGCCTCCGCAAGAGCTGTGACAGGGGACTCTTCCAGCACTGCTCCAGTAGAACAATTATTTTAATTGTGCAGATTATCTCCCATCAGCGAGGAGCAATTAATGCATTTTAAACTTTCGCAGTTAACACAGCAGCCAAAAAATCTTCCAGAGATGAGGGGGTGCTGTGGGTGTAGAATCTTTTATGTACAGACAAGCTTTGTAAAAGATACAGATTCTCTCAGAAATATCTAATGAACTGTTTGTAAGAAAAGAAAAAAAACAAAAAAAAAGATTTAGCTGAACAAGAAAACAGAGCAAGACTACATTTAAATAGTGCATTGTTATAATGTGGCTTCTAATGTGTTCTTTAAGGTACATTTAGACTGTAGAGGCAAACTTGAACATGAACATGAGTTGTGACCAACTTTAACATGAACTAAACATCCATGGGGAACTTCTTTTCCCTCATGCACAACCCCTGATTGCAGAGTTTTTTCTACTGAAAGAACTAGATTTTGTCTGCAAAATTTTGACAAGCAACAATAAATATGACTGCAACTTCAGTGGTTTTAGCCCACCTCAAGTTTTTGTGATATTCTTATCTCTGCATATGCTTAGAATCCACCCTAATTGTATGTCTAATGGAATTTATGATTTTTCATCCATTGCATCATCCACCAGGAAAAGCATCAAAACATTCTACTTGCCAAGCTGTATGATTTAAAGAATCATTTATGTCAGTAGCACAAACACCACTAATTAGGTCTCTGCCATTCTGGGGCAGAAAACTCTGATTGGCTACCCCAATTCTATCTATTTCTGACTTCGATTTGCTGCCCCATTTCTATTTATTTCCGATCTTTGACAAATCCTGTGAGAGCAATGACCCCTTATACCTCCTCTCTAAAACTGATACTCTACTCTCTAGAGACCAGGGAAAGAGATTTGTGTAACCCATTTCATAAAAATAGTCGGGTTAAGGCCTTGTGGGGGATCTTGGTTTTATCTTATTAATATAATCAGCCAGGAAAGGGGACACAAAATGACTGAGTTAAATTCTCTCGCAGCACTTCCATGCAGGGTCACTCAACCAATCACTCCAGACAATCATTCTCTGCTTTCCCACCGTGTGCCTTAATCACTCTCATCAGAGTTATTGCATGAGGTTGTTTGCCTCCATTGTGAGCTCAGAAAAGGTCTATTAGAGTCTTCTTTAGAACCTCTCAGAGACTGGTGGGGTAGTTTAGGATAAGCTATTTCACAGACACACACACACACACACACACACACACACACACACACACACACACACACACACACAATGTACAAAACCTATTTTCAATTTTCTCTGAACTTTTATTGGCTGTTTTGTTGATACTCTATCTATATGTTCTGTAATGTTGTAGTCGTATCTGGTTAAATGATAAGACGATTATCTGAGACACCTGCTGCATATCAGACCTGGCAACCTACAACCCAGTTGCGCTGTTGCCATATCTGCGCAGGTAATAGACGTGGGAAGTTGAATCAAGCATCACTGGTAGTCGAAAAAAACTCAGATGGTGCTCTGGTCAAATTTTTTATTTATTTAACAACAGCAGGATGGAAGAATGGTTTGGGAAAAATTACATTACTCAGCACATTAAATCACAACGGCACAATCGCACAGATTAATCATTGAAGGCCACACCAGCCATTCTGACCTTTATCACTAAGGGACAGATGGAGGCAGAAACCATGCAATGTTGATTGTAAATTGATTGAAAATATCCTTTTTCATTTTGTGATGACTTCAACGTTAGTATGGCCGTTTTTTTCTCCTCCTTTTCCCTTAAATAAGCAAGGAGTAAGCACCTTTGGCGATTGAAATGATTGGAAATGAGCATAAACCCTGTACGGTCCGCCATGTTTTGTTTACATCTAGCTACCACAATTCCTGGCGCTCAGGCAGTTTGACGTGACTTTGCCTGGAACGCTACACATTTGTGAGTCGTGGTTGGAAGTCGTAACTTACGGGCTCAAAAACCTGCCTGGAACGCAGCATAAGTTCCTGTGTTCTATTCATTGTCCGGTCTCGTCAATGCATGTTGGATGTAAATCTGTTTATTAAAATACCCTGAATCCTTCATCATTGTCTTCATCACCACCTACAACCTGTGACAGAGGCAGCCACGTTCACTGATTATAATAATACAAATAAATAAATAAATGTCATAGCATATGCCCCTGAAGTGGTTTCATTTTTATATATTATTTTAATTTAATTTAAATCTTTAGTTTGATTTTTTAAATATTTAAATATTTAATAATCATTAAATGCGTTTTTGTTTTGTTTTTGTTTTGTAGTTATTTCAATTAAAATGTCAATTTTAATGATTTTAGTTTTAATTTAAAGATAATAAACCTGATAGGCTTTCATACATAATGTAATTGTTCAGCTTAAAAAAAAATTATAGTCGTACAGTTCTATAACATATTTATAATATAGATATGTTCATATTTTACTACTATTTAAATATGTTTAAGCCATTGTTTTAGGCAAACTAATAATCAGTCTGGCTCCACTGTGATATGCAAGACTTTTCGCAAATCAGTTCCTGATTAATAAAATCAAGTCCCTCATATCAAAACACTTTCTTATAAAAACATTGCATGTGGAACTGGTTCGGCAGTACTAATGAGATTCATAGTGGGCTACACTCTGCCTCACAGCCTCACCATAGTCCCTATCCACATGGTCCCAGTTATACTGTTCTTAGCAGTATATGTTTATCACAGTGCCCAGAGAACCACTAAGCACTATCTGGTATAATGTGAAGTAACACACACTGTGTGACAGTATTAAGACAAATCTCAAGAAATGCTAGGGTTAAGTCTCATTTGCATATGGGAAAAAAGGTATGTTTTAGAGAATGTGTGCAGCTTCACAGTAGCTCAGGATCGACCCTTCCCATGAGACTCACACTTGTAACACCCACTAATTAAAACCAGTTTTGTTCTCTGGAGCAACCACACTAAGCACCCCCACCCCAATTAAGAGCAGCAACATTTCTGAGATCAGCGGGAGAGAGAGAGAAAGCGATAAGACACTGACCTGCCCTTTTTTTTTCTTTAAATTTTTATACTAATCTCAAATTTACAACAGTACCCAAGGGACATGCACACAAAACGCACACACAAATCACGAAATGTCCAGATGTTATATTTATAATCATGTCTCCCTCTGCCTTTTACTGTCTTTCTCTCTGGAGAAATAATATTCAGCAGTTATTTTGCAGTGTTATTTTAAGAAACACAAAACAAGTCTAAACGTGAAGCAGAGGGTCTTATTAACCAGCCTGTTTTAGAGTTCATCTACTGATATCTCCTTAATATGGTTTAAATGTCACGTCAGGTCACATCTGACACCAGAAAGATTGAGATGACATCATGAAAAAATTAAAAGTGCATTCTCATGGGGTGCCTTTTAAAAGCTCCAAAACATACCTCATCTAGTCATATCAGGGTGATATACTTCATGGCTTCTACTAATTTTAGGTCTTTAGCTTGAAAAAAATAATTACTACTTGGTCTCATGATTCTCTTTAAGCAGATTCATTCATTTAGATTAATTTAATTAATTTAGCAGATGCATTTTCAAAAATTAGGAAAAACACAAACATTTATTATAAAGTAGACAACCATATAAAAAATTTGGCAATAATGAATTTTAATTATTACTTTTTTTTATAATGTTTATTATTGCAATGGTTTTAGCAAATATTGGCTGAAGCATGGAAGGCTGTGCTGGAAGGTGGGTGCCCATCCTGTGATAAAAGTTTGTGTATATAGAGATGAAGGGGGAGCCCAGCACTGAACCTTGAGGCACCCCACTGGTTAGCTAATGTGACTCAGAGACTTACCCTTCAGAAAACCTTAAAGGATCTTGAGGTTGGACTCAAACCAGCAAAGGCGCCCAGTTCAAAGAGGGTGAACAGGAAGATGTGGTGTGTCGAAAGTAGCAGGCAGGTCTACAAGGATGAGGACAGATGATTTGCAATTAGCTCTGGTCACAGAGTTTCAGTGATGGACAGCAGAGCGGTCCACTTTAAAGGTGCCCTAGAATGAGTTGAAACAATATTTTAAATTGTTCTCTGATATCTACGTAGTCAAGTCACCTTTATTTACAGTATATAGCGTTTTTTACAATCCCAATAGTTTCAAAGCAGCTTCACAGTGTTAACCGGAAAATAATGCAACAGAATTTGATTTAGCTGTACAGCCGCTCTGGTGAAAATGGTGATGTTATCAGCTCATTTCAATAATCATATAGTGTCAATGCGGGCAGATTAGTAATATAATTGAAATTTAAATGTCCCCAATTGAGCAAGCCAAAAGCCAAAGGCGACGGTGGCAAGGAACCAAGGAACCAACTCCTTCAGGGCAAGAAAGGAGAAAAAAAACTTGGGAGAAACCAAGTCGGGGTGCCAGTTCTCCTCTGGTCAACAAACAAATAGTGTATGGCAACATTACAGGTCAGAAATCATATTAGATCAATATATATTTGTAAGATTATTTGAAAGATTGGAGTAGTCACGCCGGAGATGGGTTTAATGAGGATGTCGTTGCATTTACAGGGCAGAGTTTAACTGACACGCCTCCTGCAGACATTTCAGGGATGCGTTGGTCTTGTCCAGGCGCAGGTCCACCATCTGGTCGGGATACGGCCCGGAATCGTCTGACAGCAGTAAACTGAGAGACTATAAACAGAGAGACTAACATTAGTGTAGATGCTATTCTTCTGATGATGTAACGAGTACATCAGGTGTTATGGGAAGTGTTCCCAGTTCCGGCAGACCTAGATAATGCAGCCTAATAATCATTTAATTGATTTGAATAATAGAAATTGATAATGTTCTATGTATGCCATAGTAAAGAGATTTGAGAGAGTGGTTTTAGTCTAGATTTAAACTGCCAGAGTGTGTCTGCTTCCCGAACAATGCTAGGAAGACTGTTCCAGAGTTTAGGTGCTAAATAGGAAAAGGATCTACCACCCAGTAGAGCATTACAAAAATCTAGCCTTGAGGTCATGAACGCATGAACTAACTGTTCAGCATTTTGCATTGAAAGCATGTGCCGTAATTTAGATATATTTTTAAGATGGTAGAATGCAGTTTTACAGATGCTAGAAACGTGGCATTCAAATGAAAGATTGGTATCAAAGAGCACACCCAGGTTTCTAACTGACGACGAGGACTTGACAGAGCAGCCATCGAGTGTGAGACAGTATTCAAGGTTGCTACTTGAGGAGTTTATCTGTCCAATAATTTTTCTGAATTAAGTTACAGGAAATTTCTAGTCATCCATTTTTTTATATCAGCTATGCATTCTGTTAACCCTTAAATGCATACCTCGGGTCTTTAGTGACCTGTTAGACATCAACCTACTTTGTATTCCTCAATCAATCCATTTTAAACAATATAACAAGAAAAATGTATTTCTGTTTTTCCACTAGTTTTTTTTTTCAAAATTGTATAGGGTCGCTGACCCAATGTGTGTAAGATTGCTTCTCTTATAGCAGTGAATGAGTGTAATGTTTCCTCAGTGACACTACGATGCTCTGTTTGATGCAATACTGTAGTAGACGGCTGCATGGTTATAATTTTTTTCCTAATATTATCAATCTTGCACGTAAAGAAGTTCATAAATGCATTACTGCTGTGCTGTCTAAAAACACCAGAAGATTAAGCTTTATTTTTGGTTAATTTAGCCACTGTATTGATAAATACCTAGGGTTGTGTTTGTTTTTTTCTAAGAAAGTCGAGAAATAAGCAGATCTAGTAGCAACTAACATAAAGGGTATGTGTCTTTTTTAAGACCAGATCCGGTTTTACAGGTCCATTTACAATCCTAGAAATGCACACACACACACACACACACACACACACACACACACACACACACACATGTTGTGTTTCCATGTTTTGTGGGGACATTCCATAGGCGTAATGCATTTTATACTGTACAAACCGTATTTTCTATCCCCTACACTGCCCCTGCCCCTAAACCTACCCATCACAGGAGACATTCTGCATTTTTACTTTTTCAAAAACATCACTTAGTGTGATTTATAAGATGTTTTCTCATGGGGACCAAAAAAATGTCCCCACAAGGACAAAAATTTGGATATTGCCATCTTTGTGGGGACATTTTGTCCCCATACCGTAGGGGATTACCAGTCCACACACACACACACACACACACACACACACACACACACACACACACACACACACACACACACACACACACACACACACACACACACACACACACACACACACA
Organism: Gobiocypris rarus; assembly: GCA_023029165.1. Lineage (NCBI taxonomy): Eukaryota > Metazoa > Chordata > Actinopteri > Cypriniformes > Gobionidae > Gobiocypris > Gobiocypris rarus. The sequence goes on along the minus strand of CM040910.1, from coordinate 13,923,920 downwards.
CACACACACACACTCTGGATGAGCTTAAGGCTGCTATCGAAGCATCCTGGGCCTCCATAACACCTCAGCAGTGCCACAGGCTGATTGCCTCCATGCCACTGAAGCAGTAATTTCTGCAAAAGGATTCCCGACCAAGTATTGAGGGCATAACTGAACATAATTATTTGAAGGTTGACCTTTTTTGTATTAAAAACACTTTTCTTTTATTGGTCGGATGAAATATGCTAATTTTTTGAGATAGGAATTTTGGGTTTTCATGAGCTGTATGCCAAAATCATCAGTATTAAAACAATAAAAGACCTGAAATATTTCAGTTGGTGTGCAATGAATCTAAAATATATGAAAGTTAAATTTTTATCATTACATTATGGAAAATAATGAACTTTTATCACAATATGCAAATTTTTTTAGAAGGACCTGTATTAAAAATTTGATGTCTAGTAATTTCCTGCAATTTAATTCAGAAAAACTGAATTTTTAATTATTGGACAAAAAAAAAAAACTCTGTAAGTAGTACTAACCTAGAATACTTTTTAACACTCGATGGCTGCTCTGTCAAGCCCTCGTCGTCAGTTAGGAACCTGGGTGTGCTATTTGATATCAGGCTACCATTTTAAAAATATATCTAAATTACGGCACATGCAAAATGCTGAACAGTTAGTTAATGCGTTCATGACCTCAAGGCTAGATTATTGTAATGCTCTACTGGGTGGTTGCCCTGCTCGCTTAATAAATAAACGCCAGCTGGTCCAAAACGGAGCAGCTCGAGTTCTTACTAGAACCAGGAAGTATGATCACATTAGCTCAGTTCTGTCAACACTGCACTGGCTCCTATTAAACATTGCATACATTTTAAAATCTTGCTTAGTACTTACAAAGCACTAAATTGTTTAGCTCCCCAGTACTTGAGCAAACACTTAATACTCATTATTCTCAAAACTCCTAGAATATCAAAATCAACTTTTCCTTTTTTTAGCACCTAAACTCTGAAACTCTGGTCTTCCTAGCATTGTTCGGGAAGCAGACACACCCTGTCAGTTTAAATCTAGAGTAAAACCGCATCTCTTTACTATGGCATACACATAGAACATTATTAATTTCTATTATTCAAATCAGTAAATGATTGTTAGGCTGCATTATCTAGGTCAGCCGGAACCGGGAACACTTCCCATAACACCTGATGCACTCGTTACATCATAAGAAGAATGGCATCTACCCTAATGTTAGTCTTTCTGTTTATTCTGAGGTTTACTGCAGTCAGCTGGAACCGGGCTGTATCCAGATCAGATGACCAATGCATCCCTGAAATGTCTGCAGAGAGTGTGTCAATTAAACTCGGCCCTGTAAATGCCGCATTAACACGACATCCTTAATAAACCCGTCTCCGGCACGATGACTCCAATCTTTTGAATAATCTTACAAATATATATTTATCTAATATGACTTCTGACCTGTAATGTTGCCAGAATTATAATCATACTGTTTGTTCGTCAGCCAGAGGAGAACTGGCTCCCCGACTGAGCCTGGTTTCTCCCAAGGTTTTTTTTCTCCATTCTGACCCTGAAGGAGTTTTGGTTCCTTAATTGCCACCATTGCCTTTGGCTTTTGGCTTGCTCAGTTGAGGACACCTAAATTTCAGCTATATTACAGATCTGCCCGCATTTACTCTATATGATAATTGAAATTAACTGGATAACATCACCGTTTTTCACCAGAGTGGCTGTACAAATTCTGTTGCATTATCTTCCTGTTAACACTGTGAAGCTGCTTTGAAACAACTGGACTTGTTAAAAGTGCTATATAAATAAAGGTGACTTGACTTGTCTTAATTCAATTTTTCAATCTAGGGCACCTTTAAAGTTGGCACAGTTAAGGCCAAGTCACCACGTAGAAAGGATGTTAAAGCGTTAGTTGACCCAAACATGAAAATTCTGTCATTATTACTCACCTCAACTGTTGTTCCAAATCCGTAAGACCTTTGTTCATCTTGGGAACACAAATTAAGATATTTTTGATGAAATCTGAGAGGTTTCTGAACCAGCCATAGGCAACAACGTCATTGCAATTTTCAAGGCCCAGAAAGGTGGTAAAGACATTGTTAAAGTAGTCCATGGGACTTCAGTGTTTCAACCTTAAAGTTATGAAGCGATGAGAATACTTTCTGTAACCCCACCCCCCAAAAAAAAACTATAAAATAAAACAATTTTATTCAACCATTTCTTCTCTTCAACGCCATTCTCCTACACTGTTCATGTAGTAAACACAGTGCAGCTCTCCTGAAGAGATGACTTTTCCATCTCTAGGTTACGCGTCTCAGGTATGCTGCTTTGCCTGACACTGCAGGTCTGGCAGGGACTGTGGCTACTACTGGCTCCTGTGGCCAAGATGGAAGCTGCAAGGGGGACTGCAGGACTGCTTTGCCCATAACAGCTCTTGGTAGCACAGAAGCAGATGGAGGCAATCAAGCAGATCCTGCATGCTGCTGCCTCCACCCCACCGCCGGTGCTTGATAGCCTCCGTCTGCTTCGGTGCTACAGAGAACTGCTGGGCAAAGTTCTCAAATGCGACGCCGGCCGGCCTTGGAGATCGGGGAGTCGAGAAAACAGTATTTGTCTGTCTCCCTCATATCTGCCAGATTTAGCCAGAGATGGCATTCCTGGACCACAACGACTTTGTGACCTCCTCATGCACCTCCAGGAAGAAAGGCACTGTGTGGCAGGATGCTGCTTTTCTGCACGTGCCGCCCGAGATACTAATCAGACTTGAACAACGCTAGGCTTTCCCCAAAGGGAGCAGTGAAAGTGGAGAGACAAAATTGCAAACGCAACTGTGCTGCAACAGGGGATCTCCATGTACTCCTTGGCCATCCCCACCATCGAGGGTAGTGGTGAAGAGGCGCCGGAATGATTTCGAACAGAAAAGGTGCCTTCCACGACTTTGGAAGTAAAGTAAGATCATCACACTGCAACATTCAAATCTGCGTTCATGCTGCCCCTGTCCAGAGAGAGACACTGACCTGTGAAGCAGCTTCACAAAGTCTTTTCAACCACACATTAACATTGTTTATGTTACAAACATTTAAATAACAGGGGATACAAGTTAATAGTTTGGGTATAAACACGGTGTTGATCTAAACAAGTAAATTGCCTTTTAGAAAAATATTTTGACACTTGTATGTATTTTGACACTTTCATTATGTATTGTATTGCTTATCGTTACGCCAGAAGGTGGTGACAAGTGAGTGTTAAAAAAAGTATTCGTCATTGAATCACTGAATTCTCTGTGTGTGTCATTTTCATTCCGTTTCATCCCTAATTATATGTCTCATAATATGTGTGTTTTTAACTATAGTTATACCGTATATTATGCGAAGTACTATTTTCCTTAAAGAACTTCTCTGATCCTGGTGACATATATAGGCCTACAAAAACTATAATACAGTTTTGATAATATGAGAGTCATGATACATGATATATTATTTAAGAGATTTAAGTGTTGTATTACATATAGCTCTCGGCCACTTTCATTTTTAAAATGTAGCGCCCAAATGAAAAAAAGGTTGTAGACCCCTGTTGTAGATTTTAACATGGAATTCTATGAGGATTCTAGAAGTTAAAGTTAAAACCTTAATCTACTCTATATCAATTTTTTTTTTTGTTGTTGTTGTTGATACTTTATTGATCCTTTACAGGAAATTACATTGTCACAATGTTCTTTTTATATAAAGTCCCCATGAAAGTTTGAAGAATACAATTTTCAAAAATCTTGTCCCTTTTTTATTTACTATTGGTTTATATCACAGGCATACTTGCATATTGTACAAAAGTAACAAAGACACTTTCAAAATTCACAGCCCTATCATACACAGGCATGACGCAATGTTTTTTTTTATGCTAGTTTCAGCCCGATGTCATTATCATTTTCCCTTCCTGTGCCACGTTGTTTAAATAGTATATGCATTTGCTCCCATTTGTGCGCTCTAATGGCATGTTGGTCTGAATACGAGGTGTCCTGGCGCATTATTGGCGTGTTACCAGTTTTCGTGATGTAGCCTATGTATTTCTCTTCATTTCAGAATCCTCTTAGATAACTTACAAATCCACAATGGAAGACCTAGATACTTCCAAAAACATTTTGACAATCTGTATTATTAAAAAAAGAAAGGAAACTCACAGACATTAGATTTGCTGTGCTAATCTTATTAAAAAGAAGATGATACATTTAACAACGGTGTTCTATTACAGTTAACAGTTAGTTATATTTATCTATTAAACATGAGGTTAGTTGAGACAAAATAAAACTGAGACAAAGAAAGTACAAACAGTTAACATTAAGACAAGTACAAAGTCACACATTTTCCAGTTTTATGAAGTTTAAAAAATACTGAAATGTACAGACTGTACCACACATGCAATAGCTCATATTAATAATTGAGATATAGTTTTATAATACCCCTCTCAATTGTGAGCATGTTTAATAACTAAGTACACAAATTCTTAAACCCTCAATTGAAGATTAATATTATTAAAGTTAAGTTTGTGTGTGTGTGTGTGTGTGTGTATTAAACATATTAAACAGACATTGATAGAACATTGACAATACATTGTGGATGCATTATATGTGTACATATAGTAGCAGTTGAATAAAACTGTACAGTATTTTTAAAACATATTTTATATACACCAAGCAGTATTACAGCAATATCGATTTTTCCACTGGAGTTTTTAGATTTCATCTTATAAAAATATTTGCTTTAATATGTACATCAATGCTCAAAAAGGTCTAGTTCATAATTTGTAGTTGTGTGTCCAGGAACATCCATCGTGAATGTATTATCCATCATAATACCTGTGGTTATGGAGATGACGAAGATGGGGCTTCAAATTATTTGTTTTAGATTTGCCTGTAAGATGCTGCTGCCTACAATGCTCTCAGAATTTGTATACATAAATGATAGCACGTTATCAAATATAGACACACAATCACTACGTTTTCTAAAAATAAAACAGACACTTGATAGGTAAATAACCTGAAAACAGAAATGTCCAGGTCATATTTTATCCAAGAATCATGAGAAAAAAAGACCTAAAATAGACACTTTCCTACTGTCTCCATTTGATTTGGGTTTAAATATAAAGCCACTCTTTTCATGAGAACCTGATGAAATGTGATGAAATAATGAAATGTTTCTTTTCAATCAAAACCACAAATGGTTCAATTTATTATGAAAATGTACAATTTCCAAGATCTTATTATCCAACTAAATTCCGTTAAACTAGATATAACAGATAAATCATACACCCATAAATCACATTAACTGTATTATGCATTAAAATGAAATGCAACTTCGAAATGAAAAAATCATGAAAAAAGCTCTTCCCTTGAATATCTGGATATGTTCTGTTTTTGTTTGTTTGTTTGTTTTTTGCTGTCTGCATGCTTTTCTGATAAAGTTTCCTTAAGGCAGGTCAAGTATATATTGGAGCCTCGCTGAAAGAGATCAAGATAGTTTTGAGAAAGAGCAGCATGTAATACAGTCACGGTATAATCCACTGACAAACACACAATCCCTTCAGGTGCTGTAAAGAAAGTGGAGCTGAGGATTCTGCCCAGTGTTAAATGCACTTCAGCACAGTGGAGGCTGACACAATCACTCCATCTCTGAAGAAACATATGGGCTACTGTCAAAGATATGGCGTGTAGGATATTAAGAGGCACCAGAACTCCCACACAGGATGAGCAGCATAGATAGCCAGTGACACAGATCAGAGACAGCATGCGTTTAAACTTCACCAAGCTGGTCAATGGCTGTGATCTGACCCAGTGAATCTGAGAGCTAAAGGATGCAGTCCAGGCATGAACAGAGACACAAGCCTGGCCACAAATGGGTCAGTAAATGTGCTGTGTGGTTCTTCTGATCAAAGCCTGGCTGGACTTGATTATGAACCAGAAAATGACAGTTCACAGAGCTGTGAAGAAGGCCATAAACCTGACTTCGTGTTGTGTGGTGAGTGCTGAGATTCAAGCCTGAACTGGTTTTTGCCGGCTCTGTCAGACACTTAGCGTCATGTTCCTCAGGATCCACTGCTGTGAGCGCCTGCCGCTACAGTCTCTGAGAGTGGGAACCATCTTATCTTCTTCAGAAGGCATGTCCAGACACTGGTTACTGTTCACATGGAGCAGAGTCAGCCGCTGTGGGGAAACACAGATTTAATAGAAAAATGAAAAACAAGCTGGTGTATATGAATCTCACAAAGCCTGTCAAAAACATATCTGGCTCAAATATCACCATAAAATAATAATAAATAAACTTCCATAAATACTTAAAGCAGTATTGCGTAAGTTTTGCCTCTTTGTCGCCATCTCTGTTTGAAACATGAAATTGCAGTTATTCGCAGCGTAGTTTCTGTACACAGGTTGTATTGGCATGGCTCCTCAGCGTGGATGAATCCAATGTTTTGAAGTGTATGTGTGTGAGTTGTATGTCAATGCACCAGTGTGGATCTTCACTGTACATTAGAATTACAGATACTATGTCTTAGAAGTTTCACTGGAAAAAATGTCATCTGAACAAGTAAGTAATATATCTGCCACTTTTGTTCTGACCAACTGACATTTTTTTATGTTTTACAATAAATCGCACTACCAATAGTGATTAAATCTAATAATCGCAGTTAGCTCAGATCACGCCATAACATGCAAATTATTATTAGCGTTATACATTGTTCTCAAATTATATTCAGTGTATTAGCATATTGCTATTAGTGTATGAAATGGTAACACTTTCACAATAAGGTTTCATGTTAACGTTAGTTTATTAACTCTTTCCCTGCCATCGCTCTATTTTACATATGCATATGATTCATTGCTTGTTTCTGCATTTTCTTGTTTTGATCAGGTGACCCTGCACTCTTTTAAAGGATGTCATAGAGTTTAAATGGAAATCTAGGCGCTATGAAAGCACCTAGATTTCTATGAAATCTGATTCAGTTCATGTAAATTGTCTACAAACTGTAAGGTTGGTGGTTGGATTCCCGGTTCCACCTGACCAAGTGTCGAGGTGTCCATGAACAAGACACCCAACCCCAGCTGCTCCCGACGAGCTGGATGGCGCCTTACATGGCTGTCACCACCGTCGGTATGAATGAGTGAGTGAATGGGTGAATGTGAGGCAACATGTAAAGTGCTTTGGATGGCCATGTGTCTGTTAAAAGTGCTATATAATGCAGTCCATTTACCATTGAAGGAAATTTCCATCATTTGAGAAAACGCTTTCCCCGCCATTGACAACATTTTTCGCCTTTCTGTGTTTTCACTGTCATACGGCCCTACCATATAACATTGAAAACACGGAAAGCTGAAAAAATTCTGTCAATGCTGGGGAAGCGTTTTCTCAAATGACGGAAATTTCCATATAGGTGCTATGACACATTCTTTGAAAGAGTGCAGGATCACCTGATCAAAACAAGAAAATACAGAAATAAGCAATGTCATATGTAATCATATTCATATGTAAAATAGAGCGATCATCAACATTAAACAGCATATAAATCAAAACTGCCTTATGTTACTGAATATAATGTTGACTCAGGATGAGCTATAGAGCTGTGCAAGCGTCGGGTGGTTCTTCGCCTCTCCTTCGTGCATTAAAATGCTTTAATGCATGGCTAGCCGTGGATTATCCCTTACTTATACCTTGGTCTGTATGAATACTCAATTCTGATTGGCTGGAAGGTGTGCAGTAAAACCGTTTAATGCACAGGTAGTTTAATTCAGTTTGATTACAGTTCGAAATTAATCCGCCACTATAAACATTGGTAACCATAGTAGCACAGTTACGCTTGCAAACAGAGTGAGAGATACATATTAAAACGTTTATTTAGGTAGGTTAAATGTATGATTTTTGCATATTGTTTAATTTTTACGGTGAATATGGTACAGTATTCAGTACTGAATAAGTAGTGAATAATATTCAGTATTATTATGGCATTTAATAAGCAGATTTTAACCACAAATTTTGGATTTTATTTGTAGCAACTATGCAATACAGTCCAATTACTCAACAGAAATATACACTCACCTAAAGGATTATTAGGAACACCTGTTCAATTTCTCATTAATGCAATTATCTAAACAATCAATCACATGGCAGTTGCTTCAATGCATTTAGGGGTGTGGTCCTGGTCCAGACAATCTCCTGAACTCCATGGGAAAGAAGTGGGAAAGAAAGATGATTTAAGCAATTTTGAGAGTGGCATGGTTGTTGGTGCCAGACGGGCCGGTCTGAGTATTTCACAATCTGCTCAGTTACTGGGTTTTTCACGCACAACCATTTCTAGGGTTTACAAAGAATGGTGTGAAAAGGGAAAAACATCCAGTATGCGGCAGTCCTGTGGGCGAAAATGCCTTGTTGATGCTAGAGGTCAGAGGAGAATGGGCCGACTGATTCAAGCTGATAGAAGAGCAAATTTGACCGAAATAACCACTCGTTACAACCGAGGTATGCAGCAAAACATTTGTGAAGCCACAACACGCACAACCTTGAGGCGGATGGGCTACAATAGCAGAAGACCCCGCCGGGTACCACTCATCGCCACTACAAATAGGAAAAAGAGGCTACAATTTGCACGAGCTCACCAAAATTGGACAGTTGAAGACTTGAAAAATGTTGCCTGGTCTGATGAGTCTCAATTTCTGTTGAGACATTCAGATGGTAGAGTCAGAATTTGCCATAAACAGAATGAGAACATGGATCCATCATGCCTTGTTACCACTGTGCAGGCTGGTGGTGGTGGTGTAATGGTGTGGGGGATGTTTTCTTGGCACACTTTAGGCCCCTTAGTGCCAATTGGGCATCTTTTAAATGCCACGGCCTACCTGAGCATTGTTTCTGACCATGTCCATCACTTTATGACCACAATGTACCCATCCTCTGATGGCTACTTCCAGCAGGCTAATGAACCATGTCACAAAGCTCGAATCATTTCAAATTGGTTTCTTGAACATGATAATGAGTTCACTGTACTAAAATGGCCCCCACAGTCATCAGATCTCAACCCAATAGAGCATCTCTGGGATGTGGTGGAACGGGAGCTTCGTGCCCTGGATGTGCATCCCACAAATCTCCATAAACTGCAAGATGTTATCCTATCAATATGGGCCAACAATTCTAAAAAATGCTTTCAGCACCTTGTTGAATCAATGCCACGTAGAATTAAGGCAGTTTTGAAGGCGAAAGGGGGTCAAACACAGTATTAGTATGGTGTTCCTAATAATCCTTTAGGTGAGTGTATTCTGTAATAAATGAAAAGTTAGCAAGTGAAAATATAACTTAGTAAAATATAATGTGTATCATTAGTGCTGAAAGTCAGCAAAGTGGGGCTCTTCTTGTCCAACTGTGAAAGTATAGAAAAGACTAAAATTGGGCTATAGCACTGAAGTCTTTTTCATTTAATTGAAATTAATGCATTTTAATGCCTCTACACCAACAGCAAGTGATGCAGTATGACAGGCATGAGTATGCCATTTGAGTAATCTTGAGCAGCTTCTTGGCCAAATACACTTTTATTAGTCAAAAAAGGTGGGAAAAAATTGGTATATTGTAAGTATATTGGATACATGCAATTTTTGGATCATTAATGTTAATCAAAATACAAAAGAAAAAGAGAAACTCACTCACTACTCTTGACTAATTAAGCATATTTATTTCATACAATGGCTGCGTTTACATGGAATCTAATAATCTGTTTGTATTAGTAGCACAGTCTGGATTAAAAAAAAAGTCACATGTAACCACGTTAATCGGAATAAAGTGGCCAGAAACATATATAGTGTAATAAATTAACTGCCATTCTAAAATTTTCATTGCACTTATTGCTTGCTGCAGAAGGATGTTGCCCCATCCTCAGACAAAGCATAGACTGCATCACCTAACTTTACTGCTTTTCCCCTTTACTTTCAGCTCACAATACTGAAAGGGGCAACAGAAAAGTGGAACTCCGTAAACTAGGGAGGCAGTAACTACATTTGCTTCCACCAACAACTTCCAATAAAAAAGGGCAGATTAATGCTCTGCTTTATTAAGCATACCACGTCTCAGACACTCTACAGTAAAAGCAACCCACCTTTGGGGAGCAAATATAAACATGGAATCCAATGAAAAGGAGGGAGCAATACCCTTCAGCTCTTTCAACTGCCTGCTCAACTCTCGGTCCTCCTAGGAGTAAAAGTAGGAACACTTGCCTAGGAGGGGAGCCAATAAAGAATGGAACGCCATTATCAACTTGACATTATTTTGCCCCATTGTCACGTTCCTAGCAGACCATCAGGGAAGCATGCTGACCTATAACATCTACACGCTCGACTCCAAGCTATACCAGCCAGAGGGGGGCACAAGGGAAAGTAGCGGGCATCATCTTAAAGGTTAATACCACCGACCCCCAAGGGACCACTAAAACTCTCATCCACTGACTCCAACCACGGAAAAATAGTAGAAGGTGCCATCATTGTCACATTCAGTGTTAGCAGGGCAATCAGCAGGATGCTCTAGGCATGCAACTACAGTAACCACCCTACCTCTCCACTTGTACTCCAAGATAGCTTGGAGGGGCAGAGGTCAGGATGCCTGAGGGCATACAACCACCAACATCACCTAACATGGACACTGCCCTTGGGGAAGTAAGCCAATATCAATTGTAAGCAACTACCGCCAAAAGAAGACTGGAGGGGTATCTGAGAAATTGGGCCGCCAACATGGTTGCCCTGACTGGCTAACAGTTGCTATACAGAGGGAGTTCTAGCAAGGAGACATGCTGACGTCGCGACCCCAGCAAATGCTGGGAGAGGATGACAGATAGCTTGATTTTATATTCATATGTCCATTCAGTACTTTGCAAACTCTGAGTAAGGGAATAAAGATGGATCCATTTACATTTATAATCTCACCCCCTGCTTCAATGCTGAAGGTGGCAATTAAGGAAGTGGGAACTTAGTCAACTAGGAAGGCCGCAACTACGAACAAATTTGCCAACAACTTTCAATGGAAGAGGGCAGGTTACTATAGCGGTACCATCCCAGGTCAAACAGAGTGCAACACCTCAGACTCTACTGCCATCCAACTCACAGGAAAGCATCACTTTCACCTTCAGCGTACAGTGCTGAAGGGCACAGCAGACGAAGCTACAGTTGCATCCGCTGACAACTTCCATCTAGAAGAGGGCGGGCTACTGTACTGCTACCACCACCAGGCTCAGCAAACTGTACACACTAAGCTATGATCACTTCTGTCTTTATTGTCATACCTGTTATGCAATGCATACTCTCACCTTAAGCTAAAATACTGCAAGGGAAGGCAACAAAGGGGATAAATGACTAGCAGAGTCATTTAGGGAGGCTGCAGCTACAGCAGTCGCCGACAACTCTCAACTGAAAGAGGTCAGGCTGCTGAAACCCTTCCAGCAACTCCTCGTATGCAGGGGTGTGGAAGCAGGCAGCTTTACTAGTGCTTCCACCTCAACTTCAAACACATCCCCCTCCTCTGAGTCAGATCAGGCCATTAATACATTATCAGGCAGACTGGAAGATACTGCAAAAGATGGGCTTCCAGGTCCGACCTGAGAACACCCAAGCTAGCGGGTGAAAATTGATGAAGGGGGATTCCTGTCTCAAATCCCTCTGCTAGCTCGACTGCGATCCACACAATATTAATCACGAGCTGCCTCAGCAGCCATGGGTCCCCGACCATGGGGAACAGACTACAGGTTCCCACCATCATTAAAAAGAGCCAGGTTGGAGCAGAGCTTCTTCAGCATGAAACACTGCAAAGGCGGGCAGCCGCCTCTCTAAAGATGCTCCGCTCCCAAACAGAGGACACACAAATAATGCGAGTCATCCTCCGTTAAAAAGCGTATGCACAGAGGCACACACCTCTTAAATTGCTTGCTTGCCATTTTAGAACTCATTGGAATCTAAGGCCCTGTTTTCACCTGGTATTAAGATGCATTTAGGTCGATCGGATCCCAAGTCAATGACGCTAAATACACATCTAAACGGGGTCTAAAACGTTTTGAGCTTTTGACAACTTCCAGAGGTAGTTGAAAATGCATTTGACTGGATTGCTTTCATAGTGTAAATGCTAATGTGGTTGAATGTGTTCGAACAGCCACAAAAGACTCTCAGCCTGACCTAATGCGTAAACTGTATGAGAAGCGCAGTAGCCAGACGGATTTAAACTTTGTCAAATGAAGATCCAAGTTTGGTTTGATGACAAAAAACGTACCAAGCATAATACAAGCATAATAATGTTCTCTTATCATTACTACTTTCTAACATGCACTTACAGCGTTCAGCATGGTCTTGCAGCTATCAGAGCAGAAATGAAAGCTGCTGCTCTCAGTATGTTTTCCTGTCATCTCCTTTAGCATTCATATGTAAATTGTGCAAGCTTATTTAGTCCATTTGTCCATTAGATCAAAAGATTTGGTTTGACACATTTCTAGCAGCATAGATGGGGTTTCAATAAGCATGATCTATATGTGTAGAGCAGAAATGTCCAAGACAGCCCACATAATTATTTGATTATATTATTTAAATACTGTATATATTAAAAACATTTAAAATTGGCAAATTATTCACATTTACATTATTGTCAGTGTTCTGATCACACTGTTAAAATCTAGCCTTAAAATCATGAAAAATATAATATTTCAAAATTTTACTTATCTAATATTTATCAGGGGGGATTACATTAATACCAAACTCCATTTTTACACCGTTCAGCTATATGATTTTTCAGAGTGGGCATTCAACACAGTCTCCAATGCATCATGCCATCCAACAGAACTCCAGAGGCGGATAATGAAAGCTGCTGCCCCGCTGAGTCCAGACACCCTTCCAAAAAAGCCTGGAGCCTGCGGGTGATTGCTCCTCAACAGCTCTGAATGAAGGTAATCAGTCACTGTCTCACACTGAGAGATAGGTGAGAATATGCACTGTTCTGCCTTCTCAACTGTAGACTGCTCAGACTCTGACACTATTTTACAGTTCATGCAGCATGCAGTCTGAGACTTAGTATGAATCACTGAGCATTTTGAGTTCATCATGAACAGCAGATAGTTAATGTCCAAACATGAGAAGCATGTGTTGTGTTTTAAAGTGCTCACAGCACACCGATGCTTGCCCTGATGTTACTGTTTAACACAGAACACACAGATACAATGAATAGACTGCTAGTATCAGGTCATGTGTAGCAAAAAAAGCCATACTGAGATGCAATTCAGCATGTTAGTGCAAAGCTGAACAGACAAAATTCATGTGTATCTGTATTCAAACCTGCTGTGTCAACATGGGAGGACACACAAATAGCATTCTTTTCCATTCCTCGAAGATGGATATTGTATGATTGCAGAAGAACAATTTTAATGAACAGTTTCAAAGAAATGACAAGTAACCCATGGAATCAAACATACCACTTTGAAGTATAAAGACTGAAATAGTTTTTTCTTGTAAAAATAAAATACTTAATTTTTAAAAAATAAAATAAATTATTTTTTACAGTGTATTTTTATGAAAATGTTATGGTTTATTTTGGAGTTTAACAGTCCCTGATTATTGTCTGCTTTAGTAGTATGTTCTGCATGCACATTCTGAAACATTTAAAGAAAGAAGTATGCGTTTGGAAAGACATTAGGGTGAAAAATAATAAACTATTAAAAACTTATACCTGCTTATCTGAATCCTACCTAAGGGTGTGTGTGTGTGTGTGTGTGTGTGTGTGTGTGTGTGTGTGTGTGTGTGTGTGTGTGTGTGTGTGTGTGTGTGTGTGTGTGTGTGTGTGTGTGTGTGTGTGTGTGTGTGTGGATTAACCCCATTAATAATAATTACATTTAAGAAGTTAATTTTGCTTATTCACAGATTATGTGAGGGAAATAATTGTAGCCGTTCATGTAAAACTGAGGCTTTAAGCTAATATTCATGAGCCCAGCGGCCTGTCAAGCATGAGCAGGACAGACATGCTGACAATATGCAATCTATTTGAGCCCAGAATCTACCATATGCAATTACCAGCTCATAATTCTCTACATTAATATGAAAAATATGAATTTTCATTAGGGGTTCCCCAACTATTCTGGAATGGAATTCCCAATCGTTTCTGTAACCAGATGCACAATGCACTTTAGACACACCCATATTTTCCTTACAAAAGTCATCATTTATATGTCTTTTATATTAAAAATATGAAACTCACTGACAGAAGGCTGCTTTCAATTTCAAATGCCGACGCACACCTTGTTTGTGAAGAGTGCTCTTGCATGCGGCTGTGTGTGACTCCGTGTAAGTGCTTTAATGTACTTGAGTCTCAAAATGGTTTTATGATATGAATTTAATGTAAACACAGTCAGTTATGTCTTAAGGTATTATATGTACTGGACAACCCACATCTTCTAATATTTCAAAAGTGCGTGAATGCAGCTTATTAGATCTGTAGGTCACTGTAACAGGTCACTGTAACAATCAAACACCTGTAAAGATGAAATGGAAAAATCCATTTCAATTTGTAATCATTCTTAAAAGTAATTATAATTATGTAATAAAAAATAAATATAAAATAATTAAGATTTTTTTTTTAAGTCGGTACACTAATTAATTAATAAGAGAAAAAGTAAGTCAAGAATCGTTTTGGACTCGGATTGTAACTCCCGGAATCCGAATGGGTTGTGAGGTGACTTAAGATTCCCATCCCTAATGTACATATATGAATGTATCTTTTTAAAAAGCCATTTAAAACTGTGCTGTACTGCGTAAGTAAAATTAATTTACGGCATAACTTTCTGCAATTATAGCGTAACTACCTGGGGGAAAAGAGGGGTAACTACCAGGAAAATTAACAAACAATTTATACTGTAAGTATTTTTGAATTAAGAGATAAGTAATTTAAAACAGATTTACGACACTTCTTATTAATTTATAATTTTTTTTAAAATATACTTTTCATTTCAAATACTAACGTCCTGACAGAAAGAGGCATATTTTGTCCCTTTTTTGTTTCTCTTGCTTGGCTTCTCCTCCTCTTGTTCCTCTTCTTCTTTTTTCATTCTTTCCACTATTGGATCTTAAAAAGGAATCACATGTCTTTTGCTATTCTTGCGATCATATGCATTAAAAGAAAAAGTACACCTAAAAATGAGCTCATAATTTACTACTCTTTTTGCTTCCGACCAACTGTCAAATCAGCGCGTGCATGTGTAAAGAGCAATGTGAAGCTTAAAGCTTTCATGACGTTCTCGCATACATCTGAAACTCACGCAAGAACAGATTGCCTGCCGAATAGTGATCCCTTTTTAACTCACATATTATAAATGATTAAAACATGTATTTATTAACACTTATTTAAATCCAAACCAGATTCCTGATTTATTTAATGATAAAGCAAAATAGATTTTCATAGTGAGACTGAAGGATGTTGTATGTAGTTTGCTCATTAATATCTCATGACTGCCACTTTTTAATATTATCAGAAACACATCCACACATACATTCGCTCCCAGGATTAGTTTGCAGCAATGGACCTGAAGGACACATACTTTCTTGACAGAGATCGTTTCTACGCTTTGTGTTCGACGGTACAAGGTCCTCCCCTTTGGGCTGTCCCTGTCTCCCCATGTCTTTACCAAAGTCGTGGAGGCTGCCCTTCAGGGAATTGGGCAGTAGCATCCTCAACTATCTCAATGAGTGGCTCATTCTAATTCACTCTCAGGATCAGTTTTGCGAACACAGGGACTTCGGCCATCTGGGGCTTTGGGTCATCTTGGAAAAGAGCAAGCTCTCCCCCATGCAGAGCTTCTCTTTTCTCGGTGTGGAGTTGGACTCTGTTAGAATGACAGTGTGTCTCACCAACGAGCATGCATAGTCAGCGCTGAACTGCCTGAAGACAGCAGTTCCACTGAAACACTTTCAGAGGCTCCTGGGGCATATGGCATCTACAGTCATGGTAACGTCGCCAGGTAGTCCAGCTGGTCTGGAGTCGATTCAGGGATGCACAGATAGACCTGTCTGTCTCCCAGAAGTACACCCAAAAACAACCTAGTTGTTTTATTTCCTGACCAACGGGACCCTTGGCACAGATGCACTGGCACACAGCTTGCCCCGGGGCCTACGCAAATATGCGTTTCCCCCTTTGAGCCTGCACGCACAGACACTGTGCAAAGTCAGGGACAGTGTTAATTTCATTGACGAATAATTTTCGTCATAATTTTCTTCAACAACATTTTTTCACAGATGAAAATGAAACGATTACTACATAAAAACTAGTGTTGGATGACAAAACTATGACGAAAATCATTATCATCAACAAATAAAAACGACAAAATGTTAGGGAGGGACCATTAGGAAAAGATCCAGTCAGATCTGATGTCCTGTGTAACAGATGCGCACATTTGAGTTGTAACGGCTGGAAAACATGTCGCTGTTGCATGTTCTACAGGCTCACTCGCGCATCCCCAATACAGCACTTCAGAGCGGCTCAATCAATGAATATCGCACATTTATGCCAGGCAATTGTTTATGAACTAATGCTGATGAATAGTGACAATGCTTACTTTACGATATAGTAATAGGTTTTAGACAGTGGTAACAATACATATTTTATCTCCCTCATCTGAACTTAAATGAGCTCCTGCAACTGCAATAGTAAGGCGCATGCATTTCAAAATAAGAGTCCAGGTGTATATCGAGCTTGTTTATAATTAAAAGTCATGCATTATATATTCGTTTTTGGTTACACTATAAATTTTATTTAATTTCATTCCCATTTATTCATAGACAGGAGGAAAGATCAGTATTTGACACATATTAAATAAAGTATCAGGGTTATAATAGTTAACTAAAACCTTTAAAAAAATCTCCATTACTTGAAATTAAATAAATGTAAACTGAAATAAAAAAATGAATAAACTAACTTGAAGCTTTAGCTTAACCTGATATACTAACTAAAACAGAAATTCAAAGTTATAAAAACTATATACAAATAAAAGTGAATTGAGCTCTCTTTCGTGTATTTTTAATGTTAAAAACAAAATGATGTCAAAATGTCAGTTCAAGTGACAATCAGTTATGCAATGCTTAAATGCTTAATGTATTACAATTTAACTAAACTCACTAGATTTTAGTCGACTAAAACTAGACTAAAACTAAAAATAATTCAGGTGACTAAAACTAAATGGCATTTTAATCAAAAGACTATGACTAAAACTAAATCAATATTTGCTGTCAAAATTAACACTGGTCAGGGAGGAAGAGGAGCAGGTCTTTATGGTTGCTCCTTACTGGCCCACCTGGACCTGGTTTTCAGAACTGATGCTTCTTGTTACAGCCCCTCCCTGGCGGATTCCTCTGAGGAAGGACCTGCTTTCTCAGGGACGGGGCACCATATGACACCTGCGTCCGAACCTCTGGAACGTCACGTGGTCTCGGATAGGAAGCGGAGGACTTAAGTGGCTCTACTTGACTATCACTCCAGAGCCCCTTCTACCAGGCACACTTACACTTTGAAGTGGAGTTGGTTCGCTGAGTGGTGTTCTTCCTGATGGGAAAACCCCCGGAAATGCCTGTGCTTTCCTTTTTTCAAGGGGGGCTTGGAACAGAGGCTGTCACCCTCCACCTTGAAGGTGTATGTGGCTGCCATCGTATCACATCACAGGTCACTGGGAAAGCACAACCTGGTCATCCTGAGACCCCACCATCCTAAGTTCCCACCACTGCCTTTAGGGACCAGGTGGTGAACTTCCAAGCGCTGCTCCCAGAGGAGGCAGACCCAGCCCTTGCGTACTGTGTCCTGTTTGCGCTTTGCGTGTTTACGTGGACCACATACAGAGCTTTAGAAGCTCAGAGCAGCTCTTTATCTGCTTTGGAGGTCAGCAGAAGGGAAAGGCTGTCTCCAAGCAGAGGTTGGCCCACTGGATAGTGAATGCCATCGCTTTGGCGTATCAGACGGGAACCGGTGAACATTTAAAAAGACTTTAGTCAAATGAATAAACAAACCCGAGACAGCGCCTACTCTCCCCCCGGGAGCCCAATCTCCGTGGAGACACAGAGAGCAACAGGACGAGAGAGTGGAGAGAGAAAAAAAAAAACACTGCCGCTCGGTCCTCAGCCAGCCAAGAGGCTCTTCATCGCGGTGCCATGCGATGGTAATGGACGCTCGATGGACAGCTCGATCCTCCTCTGCCCCCTGGCGGCCAGTGGTGGCTCCTCCGATTGAGGGCAGCCGGCAGCGAGTCCTGCGCTCCCTGCTCCTCCCCATCATGGCGGATGGCAGAAGGCTCTGGCCCACGGGCGCTCCTCCAGGACGGCTGCCACCCCACCTTGACCCAGGGGCACGGCAGCGAGCTCTCCGTCTCACCGATCTTCACTCGCTCCAGCACCATCACCTCGGGCAGCCACTCGCGGTCTTTCATCATCCACGCTGCCCGAACTCCTCAGCACCGTGATCCCCCTCAGCAGCGAGGGCTCTTCGACAGCATGTTCCTCCTTCCTCCCGGGCTTCGGCACCAATGTAACGCAGTTCTTTGATATGGCAAGGAAGGAGGCGGAACCGCAAACATTTAAAAAGACTTTAATCAAATGAATAAACAAAATGAAAGTAACGTGGGCAGCGCCTCACGGACGACTGCCCGCACACACATAACAAAACGTAAATAAAACACAACATAAAGTCCAGGCCTGGTCCTCTCTCGCCCTTCACTGGTGTCGCTCATCATTTTATGCCTCCAAGCTCCCTCATGAGAGGACTCAATAGAGTGTCTATGTATTAGACACTCGCTTCTACCATGTCACTTGTTCGTCCACCTCACCACAATCCTGTCCCTTCGATCCTGTTTGGTATGGAGGACTACCCCTCAGGCTTACTTGGGGTGTTGGGTGGGTTAGGAGGGCATTGTGAGGGCAGTTGCCAGCTTTCCGGCATCTGCATCTTCAACACTCGTAACACAGTTCAGTGGCTATGGCGCTTTATATAGGGACCCCACGATGTTCGATATAACGTTGAATGTGACTGACTAAATGTGAACATCTAAGTTACTAAAATAACCCCCATTCCCTGAAGGAGGGAACGGAGACATTACCTCCCCCTTCCACAATCTTGAACCGCTGAACAGCAAAACATGAATGAAGTGAGTAATCCTGTCACATTTATACCTGTATGTCCAGGTGGCTGTGACTCGGCATGCAAATATCACTGGTCATTGTTTATTGGCTCATTTAGTTACCACTTTTATTCCACTGAAGTAATGTGGAAAGAAGATAAAATGCCATCTTGTTATATAGACATCATTTACAGGTGGGAATTTACAGATTTTTTGGTTTGAAAAATATGTTTTTGTGAGAGGAGATGGAATATAATAATTTGACACTGTTGTTATCTTTAGAATGCAAACATTTTAACCCTTTGAGGGATTATATAATATAATGTTTTTGTTTTCTGATTGAACATACCATTACTAATACGTTTATTTTTTTAATATGATTTTACCAACCATATTCTTTCGCAACCATATTATTTTTTGAAGTAAATAATTGTATGTTGTGGCTTTTTTTCTTTATAGCTATTATTCAAAGCCATTATAACATTTATGCTGGTCTAAAAAGCCCATTAACAGCACAGTAATCCATTTAAAGTAATCCACATATTATCTGAAGACTTTCTAAAAAAGAAAACAGAAAAAAAGCACACCCACATGAAAAAATACTATAGTATATTATAGTAAAAATACCATACTATAGTAATGTAAATTGTAGTATATTATAGTATTTACTACACTTTGTTAATTTACTGTAGTATATTACTATAGTATGGTTCAAATACACTTTAATTTGACTCTAATATACTATAGTATTTTTTCATGTGAGCATTATGTGAATTATTGTAACAAAATAGACACAGCTCCAGGTCCAACAGGTGCATTAGAGCTACAGCTAGCATTAAGCTATAACACAATTTAAAAGATTAAAATGACACTTTCACTCAAAGTGTCACTTTAGATCACCAGCGAGTGTTTGTATTAGCTTCCTGTCGCGATATAATGGGGATTTCATTCATATGGTGATGTTAAAACATGTTATATTTAGAATTTTATATGGAGCTAATCGCTCCACCTGCTAGCAGTCATAATGTAAACATCCATTATTGATATAAAATAGCCGAAATCACATGAAAAATCACACAAAAACCGCATTCCATTGTTATTTTGTGTTTATTAGCATCTTAGTATGTGCACTTTTGAACTAAGAGCTGAACTGAATTCTGTTCTTTCCGAGCAGTGTGGACCCAACTGAACCACTGCAGACGAGAGAGAGTTAATTTGCCTGTGATATTCCATTCAAAATATTGTTCATAACAGATCGATTATTTCGCACTCCTAACATAAATTAAGAAATTAATGTAAACCAAGTTTTATTATAAACAGTGTTCAAATATCGAAGCTGGAGTCTTAAATCTGTCTTATGATACTGAGTTTGTCCAGATAAAGTAAGACTGTGATGTTTTAACGAGCAGTAAATGTTGAACAACAGTAATCTGGGGCCGTCTGCGATCTTTGACACTCAAGGGGTTTAATGACAGAATCTGCACGCAGACCCAATCTATCGTTTTCAGTTATCATTTTGCTATAGTGGCTTGCCACGCATTTGAAAGAAAAGACTAAACAAAATGTTCCAATTTTACATACATCAATGTAAATTTGGTTTATTAAAATATATATATTGAAATGTTAATGTCCACATACTATATATCTGATAAACAAGAAATTACACAGGGATTGACTACATCCAGATACTTCCAGAATCAACTCTTTTCATGCATTAAAATAATGGTTTGACCTTTCTGGCATCATTTTTAATGAATGGAGTGGCATCATCATTTTTGACCACATATAGCTACAAGACAGGGCTAGATGGTTCCATGGCTACAACCTATATCGTCATCAAGTATAAATCTTGTATAATAAAAATTTGTAATGATAAATATTTTACAGAAGAATACTGTTATTGGCATAAAGCACAAGAATACTGACTATACGTGGCATGGAGCAACAATATATGCAAGTTAAGTCTGTTGGACATTTTTGCACCAAACTTCAACCACGCTATTTTCAATGCAACCAGGCCTGCAGTAATGTAGCAATGGAGGGTTAGGCTTAAGGCTTGTAATGATACATTACCATTGCAAGATTCCATGCACATATTTAGGATTGGGTGGGAAAAAAAAACACCACTTATTGACCACTACAATCAGACACATCTCCCTATATGATTGTCGCCCAATGTCAATTGAGATTACAGACTCAGAAAAAGATAATAATAATAATAATAATAATTATTATTATTATTATAAAAGAAAGAAAAACAGGCACAGGAAATTTCAGGCACAGATTACACTATTTACTGAGAATGAACCATATGGAGATGGAAATCATCTAACTGTATAGTGACAACAGGACAAATGTTTGGAAATGTGTTAATGCTGTATGTTTGAAAGCAACACAGAACCTCCTTGTCAAAGAGTGGTGGAGAAATGGACGAAGGTGAGGAAAATAATAAGCAGTATTATGGAGCTATTACATAAGATATGTTTTTTGCTACAATGGCAGTCAAAGCCTGTGTGCTTTTCAGTGGCAGATATAGTTTCAGTGTGTGAGGGGTTACAGAGATCTCTAGGTGAGATGCTTTTATCTGTGTGCATCTGAGCATCAACGGACACAGACAGCATCGCTCTCTGACGGCATCAGCTGTGAGCTCAAACTAATGTCCCATCCTCACTAAAGTCAATAACACTCATTCAAATTGATGCCTAGAACATAAAATATTCAGCATACCTCTATAACGCAAGGGTGTTTGAAGAAGTATTCAATTATATCCCTGAGATCAGGGCAGCACCTATGATTACATATTTCACACACAAGCAATAAGGATGTCCACAATCTTCTAATTTAAAATCCATATGCCAAGTTCTTTGAAATTTAATGGAATCTCAGTACTTAGTACTTAAGTAAAAGTATAAATATCCAGAGATATATTTATCTCAGTACTCAGTACTTAAGTAAAAGTATAAATATCCAGAGATATATTTACTTTTGTAAAAGTAGAAGTACCACGATGACAACCCCTTAAGTAAAAAGTACCTGATTTGAAAATGTACTTTAAGTATTAAAAGTAAAAGTACTCCATTACAATTTATTTTCTTAATGTCTATATTCTAATAATTAAAAATATTATGGGATGTGGTTTTTTAACTAAGTTAGTTTTGGGTTAATGTAATTGTGCTTACCATCTGTGGCCCATTCTGTCTTACAATTCTGGCTATCGGATAATCTGCAGAGTTAAATATCACTAGTCTGAAGCAATATTCTCACTATAGTGTTCAGTGAACAGCCTTGACGTATTTAAATCAGCATATTTATGATATTTTTACCTTTTATAAAGAGCATTTTCCCCCTAATCTTATTAAATTTATGATATGCTCCAGCTTTCCTTTTATATTCTTAAATTTTGTATCAATACATTAAATTAGAATAAGACAATATAGAGCTTCTAAAATGTAAGTGACAGTTCCACAAACAATTAATTAACAAGAAGTTAGTGTCATATGAAATCAGTGACAAATTTTCAGTCGTGATGGCATTCAGGAAAACAGCAACAACTTTTGGTCGTTTTATGTTTTTAATTGTATTATATGTTATAAATATAAAAACTCCACATTTTGAATCATTACTGCAGTATGTGACTGATTTTCTCTGTGTGAGCAGCGCTTATTTTTTTCCATTTCTCCCTTACGAAGCTGCGCGAGCCTCAACAGCGCAACCTTACCGTCAGTTCATTACAAGCGCATGCGTTGATGTCGAGCCCTGAAACTGATCAGAAAATGAAAAATTTGAAAGTAAAGTAACAAAGTATTTGTACTTTGTTACATTCCACCACTGACTTCAGTGCACTGTGCGCTCAGCATGCGCTGACCCCACTCTGTGATTTTATGTGGTCTACCACTATATACTTCATGGCTGAGTTGCTGTTGATCCCATTGCTTCCACTTTGTTATACCACCACTAACAGTTAACCGTGGAATATTTAGTAGGAAGAGGAAATTTCATGAATGGACTTATTGCACAGGTGGCAACCTATCACTGTACCACACTTGAATTCACTGAGCTCCTGAGAGTGACCCATTCTTTCACAAATATTTGTAGAAGCGTCTGCATGCCTAGGTGCTAGATTTTATATTGATTGGAACACCTGAATTTAATGATTTGTCCCAATACTTTTGGCAATATAGTGTATTTGGGTGTCCACTCTATAAACTAAATATGCATATAGAAAGTTAAACGCTGTATATTTCCTTGTAAGGCTTTTATACCCATAACATAAAGTCTTTTCAGTGTGTAAAATCATATAGTACTGCTGCCATTCATATGCACCAGTTAGAAGACAAACTAACATAAGCACTGATGAAGTGTTGGTGGCCGAAAACATATGCTGAAAAAAATGCAGATTAAAAATGCTGGAGAGGCCATTCAAATTCAGGGTTTAGACAATAAATAAAATAATAATAAAAACCTCATTCTTTTTGTGCTGAGCGCAGCTGCCGTGTGACCGTGAGAGCGTGTTAATGCAAGCCCGGGCCATGAAAGAAACCTTTCACAATGAGATCACTTCAAAAGAGCTTGTAAACAAAGACAGGCCCATTTCAATCCACCGCTAACAGATAATCAAGCTTAAATAAAACCGCCTTCTCTGATGCTAAATAATAGCTGGAATAGGTGGCCATGCTGGCTGCCAGTAAATTTCCATTTCAACATAAAATATTTATGTAATAAAAACAAATTTCAAATAAAATTTAATTTGGCAAAGAGGTGCTCTGAAGGTCCTTGAAATAACGGTATATATCCAGCAGCTCCTGTGATGTCTGTTATTGCATTTGTGTGTCTTTGAGTTGCTGTCCCCTCCCATTTATCTCAAAAGGTCAGCAGTAATTGCTCCTAAATGCATGGAAACCTGCCTTGAATGTAGACTCCCAGCACAGCCTGAGCTCCGTAAACCAATTTAAGATAAAAAAGCCTTACATTCAATAAATACTCACTAAAAAAAAAAAAATTAACAGTTGTGATTTGAGTTCTATGCATCTTCCCATGTCTCATTACTGATTAACAGCATATTATATATATATATATATATATATATATATATATATATATATATATATATATATATATATATATATATATATATATATATATATATATATATAACCTATATATATATATATATATATATATATGCAACAACCTGTCACTCACATTCGATTCAACAATAGTAAACCACAAGAATCCAACAATCCAATCAATTCCTGATTGACAAAAATAAATCATGCACTTGTAACGGTCACTTAAAGAAGTGGTTTTCAAATTTATTTTTTATTTTTTATTGTTGTGACCCATATATAGGCCTAAAGCCATTTACATTCAAACAAGTCAAGCCAAGCATAAGAATACTTATATACAATTGGCCATTTGACTGTAGTATGAGTTGGATTAGTAAATAAACTCAAACAACTTTGGTAAATTGGGTTAATCAACAAATACGGTGAGTCATGTCTTGTTCTCCAGTCATTGTCACTTGCACCACATGCTTCATGTTTAGCATATCTGTCTCTGTTGGTGAACAGTGCTTCACATGTGATAAATGTAAGGAGATAGTCAGGCTGACGAAGAAGATTTCAGAATTATATCCAGACTTTATCTGAGAGTAGTGAGGATGTTACAGCTTTAGACACTGATTTGGATGCGAGTAGCTTAGTGAACTCTGCACGGCTGCAGCAGCAGGAAACTGGGTAACGGTGAGGCGGCATAGTCGCGGATCAAAAAAACACTCTTCCGTTCCGATTAGAATATCAAACAGGTTCTCCCCACTCAGTGATGCAACCACTGAGAATCCTGTTGAAAGTGCCATGGTTATTGGCGATTCTATTACATGGAACGTAAAAATAGAGACACCAGCCACCAAAGAAACATGTTTACCGGGAGCCAGAGCGCCTGAAATCAAAGCAAATTTAAAAGTGCTGGCTAATGCTAATCGTAAATTCTCTAAGATTACTAAGATTAGCACTAATGTTATTCGACTTCGGCAGTTGGAGATCACCAAAATTAACATTAAACTGATGTGTGAATTTGCACGTACAATGTGTGCCAAAGTTTATTGTTCTGGTCCCCTCCTCATTAAAAGGAGTGATGAGATACTTAGCAGACTATCATCACTCAATGGTTGGTTGTCTAAGTGGTGTCTGCAAAATAACATTACTTTAAATGAGTCTACCCCACAAGATTATTGTTATAAATATGACCCTCGTCTGAAAGGTAAATGGGGAGGGGTTGCTGTAATTTATAATATCTTCAGTATTAATCAGAAGTCTAGTTTTAAATATAATTCTTTTGAAGTTTTGTTGCTTTATGTAACGTTATGTAGTGTAATTGATAAATCTCGTTTGACATTTGTGCTGGCTACTGTATCCAGATGAATGAAACAAGAATGAAAAAGACGGATTGGGATTGGAATTTAAAGACATTCTAAACTCTATTGGAGTTAGTAAACATGTGTCAGGACCTACTCATCGCCGTAATCATACTCTAGACCTAATATTGTCACATGGAATAAATGTTGATACCATTGAAATTCTGCAGCAGAGCGACGACCTCTCAGATCATTACCTAGCATCATGTATACTTAATTTGGCTAAGGCTACAAAGCCGTCCGCCCGCTCGATTCAAATATGGCAGGACTTTCAATGCCGCCACTAAAGATTGCTTTGTAAATAATCTTCCTCATCAGTTTCATCTCCTCAGCATCCCAAATAGCCTAGAGGAATTTGATTTTGCAACAGAAACTATTGACTCTTTAGACAGAGTTGCTTCCCGGCGCTTAAAGAAGATTAAAGAAAATAGTCCAACGCCTTGGTATAACGAGCACACTCGGGTCCTTAAAACAGCAGCCAGAAAAATGGAGCGCAGCTGGAAGAAAACAAAACTAGAGGTTTTTCATTATTCGTGGAAAGAGAGCATGATCGCATACAGAAAGGCCGTAAAAACGGCTAGATCTGCTTATTTCTCGACTCTCTTAGAAAAAAAACAAACACAACCCTAGGTATTTATTTGATACAGTGGCCACTTAACATTGAGAACGTAAAGTACACCTTCACCAAACACAGTCAGCTTCTGTAAGGCGAAGCAAGACGGGCAGGCATGCAGGGAGTATGGCAGAGTGTATGGCAAGAGTATGGCAGCATCACCACTGTGGGAAAGATATACCCACGTCCCCATAGGAGTCAGGTGCCAGCTGGTGTCATTGTCTACGGACCAAGCACCAGCCATCGATGTAATTGAGAATATGGATCCCCTGCAAGCACATGGGAACTAACGCTGTGTCTACACATTTTGTTAAAGTGCGGGGTGACAGAGCTAGACCGAACGGAAGGACCCGATACAGGTACGCCTCTCTATGGCCTCTTTTCGCAGAAGAGTCTGTACTTCTTGAGTCATAACCAGAACCTTCTCGGGGCCCACCACTGTGGGAAGAACCCTGTTGAAACTGGGCGGACGACATCTGAACTGAATTGCGTACTTTTTACAATCTGTAGGACCCAACAAGATATATTTGTAAGATTCTCCCACTCTCCTAAAAACTCTACTAAGGCCACCGTTCTCTCGAGACTGGTATCTGACTGGTATCAAGGCACAGCGCCTTGAAGCTGCGAACCGGCAAGGAACAACTGGCTCAACTGCAATGTGGCCCTCCTCAGAGGGTGCGAGCTTACTCGCGAAGGCCTCCCATGCCCCGGCATTGGGGGCGGGGTTGGTGGATCAACCCTCTGAGGGCACAGAAGGGAGAAGGGGCACTGTATGTTGAGGTGGACACGGCCTTCGGAGGGGACTACCCTCAACAACCCTGACATGACTGGCGTCAGGATATTTTCGACACAGCCTTCTTAGAGATGATGACGGCCAGCCCAGGCGTTCCGTCACTCCATTTGACTGATTACATTTGTGCTTCATGACGCAATCACGAAGAAGCGTTCCCACAACGGTGACGCAGTGTTCCCTTGAAAGGGAACATGCTAACTCCCTAGAAATTACTGAAGTCATTGTAAGCTTTTCAGGTTTTTGTAAAGTATTGGATAGTAATTACTCAAGTGTTACTACATGCTTTTTAAGGAATTACTGGCCATTTGGAACAGTAGTCTAAAGTGAAGATCATGGTAACCTATTAGCAATGACTCAAGTGTTACCAATTACAATCCAAAACCTTGCAAAAACCTCAAAAGCTTACAATGACTTCAGTCATTACTAGGTATCATGCTTTTCACTTTAGAATACTGTTCCAAATAATTAGTAAATCCTTCTGAAGGTCATTACTATTGGGTTACTATGATCTTTACTTTAGAATTAATTATACATTATTCACATTAATTATGAACCAGTGAACTATGAACTAACTCATTCAACTGAGCACTATTACTTACTAATTCAATCAATTACTTTTACAATCAATTACTATTACTTACTAAATCAATACGGCATCCTCAATAAAAACCTGTCTCCGGCGTTATGAATCCGATATTTCAAATTATTTATTTTTAATAATTATTTAATCGATACATCATCCTCAATAAACCCGTCTCCGGCGTGTTGCCTCAGATCTTTCGAATATTCAGATCTATTATGACCTCTGACCTTTAAAATTGCCATAATAATAATAATACGCTGTTTGTTAATTGGCCAGAGGAGAACTGGCACCCCGACTGAGCCTGGTTTCTCCCAAGGTTTATTTTTCTCCATTAGGTCTCCTGATGGGGTTTTGGTTTCCTTGCCACTGTCGCCTCTGGCTTGGCTTGCTCAGTTGGGGAAAAACTATTTTTCAAAATAAATCTAATTATTAAACTAAATTAACCATATAGACCAAATTACTGATCTAATTACTGATCTAAAGCCCACATTGTTACTGTATGATAATCGAAATATATTCTGTTGCATTATTTTTCTGTTTAACACTGTGAAGCTGCTTTGAAACAATCTGCATTGTTAAAAGCCCTATATAAATAAAGTTGACTGACTGACTAATTACTAGTTAATCAGAATTTCTTATTAGTTAATAGCAGTTACTAGGATGTTAATATTGCGTTACTCCTGTTTACCCCTAGACGAAATAATGAACTGAATGTCTGTTTTGAAGTAGACCATAGTTTCATAGTGTTAGCAATTTTTGCAAATTTAAATTCTAAATGTAATACCTAAAATGTTGCTTGCATATTTTTCCCGTACATTGTTGGCAACCAGAGCTGCTTGTCTAGCTGCTTGTTTGCCAACCATTAATTTGAATGTTGATTTCTGAAAAAAAGTTAAGCCGTAACCTTTTCAAATGAAATGATACAGTAACTTATCTTGAGAAAGTCCGATGCATAGTCCATACATGGCACCATTACATATTCAAAGCTCAAAAACAACGGAGACCAAGTGAAGTAACACTCAAACTAAACCCAGAATCATGCAGATATGCCTGATATTTCTTACAACAACTATAAGCATGTGGTCAAAAGGATACCATCTACCACGACAAACTATGGGATGACTACCTAAATCCTCATCACCTTCGAGGAACTGTTCTACGGGTTGATTTTGGATTGGGTTGCTGACTCGTTCAGTACTGACCTGCCATCAACAGGAAGTTCTGGTAATTACAGAAAGTAATCAGTTGGACTGTAGTAAAGCTTCTTAAAGACCTCCTGTCGGGTGAAGTTGCGGAAGGTCCAGGCCTGAAGGGGACTATCATCACAGTACTCCACCGTTGGGCCATATGTTCCATCCTCCAGCCGACTGATGGTTAGACACGACTGGGTGATGATGTGGAGGAAGGTGCGTTTCTGATGGTTCCCATGAAACATGACAATAAACCAGGTATGGGTACTGATGAGCTCAACACATGGCCCAGTCTCTTACAATTTAAATGACTGGCAATATTACATATAAAGATGATTGCAGCTAATTGTATTTAATATATAATTTAAACTATAATGCATTTTATTTTTAATTGCAATTAAGTGCCTAATAGATAAATAAAAAGAGACTGAGACCACAAATGAAAATTGTTCTATTTTAATATTTAAAAACATTACAAATAAATTAAAAATGTATTGATGAATTTCAGAATGTATTTGCTTTAATGACAGCAGTACTTGAACTGACATGGACAAAACCTGATGATCCAGGTTATTCATGACTTCACAATGTTTCAAAGAGCAAAATCTGAACTATTGTAGAAAGTTGATTAATGGCACTAATTTTCTTATTTGAATAGTGTTCTATAAATAGTGCAATGAGTGAATTAATTTGTATTCATTTTACAACTATGCTATTTTTTTACAACAACAACAACAAAACTTTATTTCCAGATTTTCAATGTGGTCTCAGACACTACTGTGTTACACACAGGCTTTCTAAACAAGGGCACAAACTAATAGGAGTCATGGGAAAAGGTCAGATGTTAAAATGCAAATGTGGGGCTGGAAAGTCAGGAAATAAGTGTAGGTGAGCAGTTTGTTTGCTGGTGTCTCGTAATGACAGAATTAAGCTGTATTGGGGTTGACATAGCAATGCTGAATTAATGGCTCTTTACCTTCTAAAATAGCTACTTAATTGGAAACAGTGCCAGAAACTGAGCAAATGACATCTCAGTAAACCAAAATCATCAATTTCAACATGCAGTGTGAAAAACCTAGGAGCTATTTTTAAAACACATGTCTGTCTCTCCAGTTGCCAAGTATTGAGTAGTCTAAGGATAAATTGGAAACTGAATCACAATTTAATAGTGGCACATGTTAGGATGAGAAATGCTATCAGTATCCTGTTTTAGTAACACTTCATAATAACTCATGCTATGAACCATTAATTAAGCATTAGTTAATAGTTCACGCATCATTTATGAAGCATTAGTAGACATTAGTAAGCAGTTTATAAATACAGCTGTAAATGCTCTGTTCTTAATTTATAAGCATATCTGTAATGTCTTAATAATTATATTGTCATACTTTATTAATGATCAATTTATAATTTCTAAATTAAGTATTACATTGTTTACAAACATTAATTAGTTGTCAGAAGTTCATCAGATCATTTAGAAAGTGTAAGTAAATGATAGATAAAGTATTTATTTACATTTAAACATTATACTTATTATACTTAGACATATAGTAATAGTTCCCTTTCGTTCAGTCACTACGACGTAACGTTAGTGACTAACGAATGGGGTTTCAGAAGCCTATCATCTTGAGCTTAGAGAACGCCCAATGGCGTGCCAATGCCATGGGGCATGCGAATTTGCATACGTAACTCCGCGTCATCGTGTGAGTATATAAGGAGTGCGTGGCAACATCGCATTATGTTTCTGCTTTCGGAGCCAAGAGGACCTCTTCACTCCTACAGCCTTCTGAGACTCTGTCAGCTTCTTCGAGACGAGCAGCTTTCCAGTCGGTGTTGGTGTAACGGCGCGTTCCAGTGATCGCATACTTCCTGCCTGCTGATCTGCGCAGTGGTCTGTTGACAGCTGGTGTGTGTTTCCCTGGGCGCTTCTGCATCGACTGCGAGGCTTCCTCTCACAAAAAGAGCTTGTGCGTGGCACGTCTTTTTCAAGACGGTTCGCCCGCGCACTTCCGATATCCATTGCTGCGATCGATATCCATTGCTGTCTATGGGCACTTTCAGTGCTTGATGTGTTTGGGCTTCAGCACGTTCGGGCAGTGTTTGTGGATGTGTCATGTTCCCACTGCGGGAATGTGACCATCGCGATGTTGTGGTCGAGACTCAGTGATCTCTGTGAGGAGAGAGTCCCCTCTGCCACACCCCAATCTACCGTCTCCGAGAGAGGTGGTACTTTGGCTGGTGGCCAGGGTGACCTGAGGGCTGTGCTGTGGTATTAAGACCCCCGACGTTCATTCCTCGGGCCACACCCCCCTCTCGCACATCGCTTCCCGAGTGCTGGACTGAAACAGCGGCCCGTCTCTGACGCCTCGTTCGTTCAGTTCACACTCCAGATAGCAGTGAGATTTAGATCGCCGCATCCCAAGGTGGGCTAGAGTCCTTTGGGGATGACGATTAGGCTGTGCTCCGCCTCCGGGTGTGTCAGCGCCGCCTGATCTGACCCAAAGTTGACAGCCATGTTATCTCGGGCAGCTGCGAGCCTCGGGCTGGTGTGGAACTCCACCCTGTCACGAGTGCTCGTGGTTGCGCGATTGGTTTTTGGGGACGGCACCTGACAGCTGTTGGGCCCCACCCCCAATGCCTTTCGCCCCGAGGTGCATGAGGAGGTCACGCGGTCCGGGGAGTCCCCGTGCTTCCCGTGACCGCTCGGCCTCCTCCGCCTTCTCTGCCCTCGATGGGGCTGTTGGGCACTCTGTTGCGCACTACGGTGTCCACGGAGTGCTTCGACGTGGCGTGGCTATCCTAAGCACCCTCCCTAAGCCTCAGGGCCCGTCTAGTTCGGTGGCGTGGTCCTGCAGAGCTACGGGCAGGCCGCTGCCCCTTTGCACATGCAAGAGGTTGGAGCCGACCCAGGGCTCTTCAATGAGCTGCGTGCCGCCACTGAAGGTGGCCACACGCTCCCTGGGCCGGGTGATGTCCACAGTTGTGGTCCGGGAGAAACACCTGGCCTTACCTGGTGGTGTGGAGGTAGTTGAGTGAGCCCACCTCCTCAACTCGCCCATATCCCAGGCTGGCCTCTTCGGCAGCGCGGCTGAGAACTGCGCCCAACGGTTCTCGGCCGCCCTAGAGCAGACTGAGGATATAACACGTACTGCCCCGGCGGCCAGCTGCTGCACCAGCCGCCGGCTCAGTCGCCTCGGTCCGCTCGCCGCCCGGCGCCCTCCCCTCCCACCCGGCCCCAGCAGCAGCCTTCACTGGGGCCGTGTCATGGAGGAGGTTGCAGGATGACGCCCAGTCCGCTGCACAGCCTGGCTAAACGCCAGGCTGGAGGTGAACAACTCAGAGATGGGTTCCAGTTCTTTCCAGGGGATGGTAGCAGGGCCTCTCCTTCCCCCGGTGGAGGGCCGGGGGAAAATCCTTTCGCTGCTGGCCTCCGGGCTGGCGGCACTTGGAGAGAACTGGTGTCCCCATCCCTGAGGACACAGAGACTGGTGATGGCAGTGTGCACCGCCCTCGGGCCGCGCCGCTCTCGTCCCTCTCTCTCGCCAGCCTCTCAGAGCAGACCCCAGTGGAACACGCGTCCTTCCCTGGTCTCCTCTGTCAGGATGCAGCTGCTGGCTGTGCCCCCACACCGGGACGCTACGCCTCCCATGTCTGGGCCAGTCACGCTGCCTCGCTGCCCCACCCGGGGTACGTCTGTGGTTCGAGTGACCTCCGTGATCAGTTCCTGGGAGTCTGACTTCAGCTTCCAGGACTGTCCGCCGGGCTGCGAAAACCATCAGGCTCGGCTACGCGATTCAATTTGCGCAGGCTCCTCCCCGCTTTCGGGGAGTCCGCTCACCATGGTGGGGCCCAATGTCCCAGTCATGCGTGCGGAGGTTGCCACCCTACTAGCGAAGGGTGCGATCGAGCCTGTCCCTCCAGCCGAAATGAAGTCCGGTCTCGGCCTTTACTTCATTGTACCCTAGAAAACCGGTGGGTTATGGCCAATCCTGGATCTGCCCATCCTGAGCCGATCCTTAATGGCTTCCGTTCAGGATGTTGGCAGCGAACGCCTTCTCGAATGCGTTCGTCCAGTTGATTGGTTGCAGCGATTGACCTGAAGAACGCCTACTTCTTTGTCTCCTACCTCGACGCGGACCGTTCCTACAGGTCTGCTTCGAGGGGCGGACATTCAGTACGCATTCCTCCCATTCGGGCTAGCTCTGTCCCCTTGTGACTTCACGAAGTCTGTCGAGGCAGCCCTTGCGCCACTCAGGCAGCACAGGGGTTCGCATCCTGAACTGCCTCGGCGACTGGCTCAGACTGAGTCACTCTCGAGACAGGGTGCGAACACAGAGTTCTAGTGCTCCAGCACGTAGCCTGTCTGGGCCTTCAGGTCAACTGGGAGAAGAGCAACTCTGCTCCATGCAGGGGATCTCTTTTCCCGGTATGGTTTTCAACTCGGTCGTCTGCAGCCGCGGTGACGCCGCTCGGATTGCTTCATATGAGACCGCTTCAGCATTGGCTTCGCAAAGAAAAATAATCCGAGATGGGCATGGCAGTCTGGCGCTCCGGGTCCAAGTGACTCGGGCCTACTTACAGATGCTCACCCCGTGGTCGAACCTCAGTTTCTACGGGCCGGGGTGCCCTTAGAACGAGTTTCCAGGCATGTTGTCGTATCGACGGATACCTCTGCCACGGGTTGGGGTGCCATGTGCTATGGACAAGCAGCCGCGGGCTCCTGGACAGGACCCCAGCACCTCCTGCATGTCAATTGCCTCGAGTTGCTGGCAGTACGGTTCGCCCTGCACCGCTTCCGAGCGTTGCTGAAGGGTCAACATGTGCTTGTCCAGACAGACAACATGGCCGTAGTAGCGTACATCAACCATCAGGGCGGTCTACGCTCCCGCCGTATGTCTCAACTCGCCCGCCGTCCTGTTCTATGGAGTCAGAAGCGCCTGAGGTCCCTTCGTGCTGTCCATATTCCGGGAGTCCTGAACTTCGCAGCCGATGAGCTCTCGCGGTTTCAGCCTCTCCCGGGAGAATGGAGACTCCATCCCCAGTCGGTCCAGCTGATTTGGGAACAGTTCAGGGACGCGCAGGTAGATCTGTTGCCTCCCACGACTCTTCCCACTGCAGCCTGTTCTATTCCCTGTCCGAGGGCACGCTCGGCACGGATGCTCTGGCGCACAGCTGGCCGCGGGGCTTACGCAAGAATGCGTTTCCCCCAGTGAGCCTGCTCGCACAACTCTTGTGCAAGATCAGGGAGGACAAGGAGCAGGTCCTTTTGGTCGCCCCGCACAATTCTCCTCCCCTTGGTTCTCCCCTCCCCGCCCCTCCTGGCCTCCTCCTCCCTCTCCTCTCAGAGACAGGGCACCACTTGGCACCCCACTCCCGATCTGTGGAGCACGTGTGTGGCTTCTGGATGGACGCGGCTGGATGAGTGGCCTACCTGGTGGTCGCCACCATCACTTCTCTAGGGCAGAGTCCACTCGCATGCCTATGCGTTGAAGTGGAACCTCTTCGTCACCTGGTGCTCTTCCCGCCAAGTGGACCCCTGGAAATGCCCGATCGGGTCCGTGCTCTTTAAGTTCCTGTCAATGAAGACGGCTCTGCTGACCGCATTGGCCTCCGTCAAGAGGGTCGGGACCTGCAGGCATTTTCGGTTGCTGACGTGCCTGGAGTTCGGGCCGGCTAATTCTCACGTGATCCTGAGACCCCGCCTGGATATGTGCCCAAGTTTCCCACCACTCCGTTCAGAGACCAGGTGGTGAACCTGCAAGCGCTGCCCGTGGAGGGGGCAGACCCAGCCTTGGCACTGCTCTGTCCAGTACGCGGGCTCCGCGCCTACGTAGACGTGACGCAGTGTTTCAGGACCGCAGACCAGCTCTTTGTCTGTTATGGTGGAGAGCGGAAGGGAAGTGCTCTCTCAAAGCAAAGGCTGTCTCACTGGATAGTGGACACCATTGTTTTGGCTTACCAGCAGTGGAGCCAGTGTCCGACTATGTACTCGCCCCGAGGGGCCGGTAATGGACCAGGCTTAGGTGTCTTCGCTTGCTCGCCATTCCACTCCTCGGACTGGATACGAGAGCCCTGAGTTCCTCCAGCACTGCTTACGCCGATGCCTGTGTGTCTTCCCTCTAGCGAGCCCAGACCCTCGTATCCGGCCAGGTGCCCCGTGTGCATGGTTCCCCTCCGGCGACCCCCACACGTGTATTTCACCGTAAGCCTCCGCAGTGAGCGGGTTTCTTCCCTTGGCATGTCCCGGCCATCCCTAGGGTTAAAAATCCACCTTCGGCTGGTACCCTAGAGTTTCCCTTATGCAACCCTTGCGGGTCATATGTGTACTCTTAAGTCCTCCTTACGGGTAGGCATCTTGGCATTTCCTCACTGGGATATGCTTCCCAGTGTACCTTGGTATTCCTGTGATAAGCTGGAATCCTTCGTCCGTACTAGTCTTACGACAGGGAACTCGCACTTACGCAGGGCACTGGAAGACAGCTGAGTGGCGGGATTAGATTGGACCCCCATTCGTTAGTCACTAACGTTACGTCGTAGTGACTGAACGAAAGGGAACATCTCGGTTACGGATGTAACCCTCGTTCCCTGAGGAGGGAACGGAGACGTAACGTCCCGTTGCCACATTAGCTGTGCTACCTGGAACGCAGGAGTTCAGTCTTGGCTCCTCAAGCAGGTAACATAATGCGATGTTGCCACGTACCTCCTTATATACTCACACGGTGAAGCGGAGTTACGTATGCAAATTCCGCATGCCCCATGGCATTGGCACGCCATTGGGCGTTTTCTCTAAGCTCGAAGATGATAGGCTTCTAAGCGAAACCCCCATTCGTTAGTCACTAACGTTACGTCTCCGTTCCCCCCTCAGGGAACGAGGGTTACATCCGTAACCGAGACGTTACTCAGTGTGTTATAAATGCTTTATTAGGATGTATTACTACTGTAAATTATGTAAGGGATAATGTACATCCAGCCGGATGTTATTGCATAAAAAACCCAGACAGAGTGATCTTGTGTCACTCTGAAGGGGTTTATTCTGCGATAACAACCGGCTGGATGTACATTATCCCACTTATTACACGGCTACTTGTCTGAAGTAAATTTGACACAAATTATTGTCTTGAGTTTAAATATTTTATTAGCTCTTCCGCAAAAGAAAAACAGTTCCAAACTGCTTTAAGCCTTTATCTATTGCTGAAAAGATTTGTTTTTACCATATATGTTGAAATTAATGCTGAAAGGGATAGTTCACCCAAAAATGAAAATTAGCCCATGATTTGGTGTATATGACATTCTTTTTTATATTAAAAAAGTCCTGGCTAATCCAAGCTTTATAACAGCAGTAGCTCTGTTTTTGTCCATAAAAATGCATCTGTCTGTCAACCAACAAGGTCCACACGGCTCTGGGGCCTTCTGAAGCGTTTGTGTAAGAAAAATATCCATATTTAAAACTTTATAAAGTACATTTTCGGCCGATCACCTTCCGTGGAAAAAGTGTTGAAAGTGCCTCTTGCAGTTCAGAATGCTTACCTGAAGCTGACTGTGTTTGGTGCAGGTGTGCTTTATAATTTCTGGGTGGATATGCCGCAATCGCGCAGAGGCGTTCCCACAACGGTGACGCAGCGTAAGTGGTAGCGTAAGCATTTTGAACTGCAGAGGCACTTCCAACACTTTTTCGATAAAATGAATATGGAAGGCAATCGGCTGAAACTTTATATAGTTTATATGGTTATTTTTTGATATTATAGATATAGATATTTTTTATACACAAACTCATTGATTCACGTCAGAAGGCATTTATTAACCCCCCAGAGCAGCGTGGAGCATGTTATTTGATGGACAGATCAAAAACAGAACAACAATGGCTGCTATTATGGATTAGCCAGGACTTTTTTATTAACCAATTAACCAATCAGAATCAAGTATTCCACAGAGCCGTGTATTACGATTAATTAAAGTAGTTATAAAACATTTAGTAGTTGTCAGTTTATTATTTTTGTGAGCTCATCTAAAGTGAGGACGATTTATGCCTCATAAAGGACATTTAAAGGCTCAGTTATTCATTTTGTTGCTTTTTTAATTTATATTCACTTTGCTTATTTTGTTGACGTATATATTTATTTTGTTGCTTTATGTTAAATTTTGTTGATTGTTTAGTTCCTTTTTTTATTTGATATTGCAGAGGTTATTTTCCTTGTTATATCAATTGTATAGTAGTACAGTTTCATTTTTTTTTGCATCTTGAAATAAATATTCATATGTTCTGTATAACTTTGTAAAAGCCTTACGAGGCATAAATCGTCCTCACTTTAGATGAGCTCACAAAAAAATTGTTAACTGACAACTACTAAATGTTTTATAACTACCTGAATTACAGTAGGAATAAGCATATTAACACACTGAGTAATTATTACTATATGTCTAAATAATATGTATAAACATAGTTTTAAATAGTTAATCATTTATCATTTTCTTACACTTTCTAAATGATCATATGAACCACTGACAACTCCTGAATAACTGGTTTATAAATAATGTAAAAATTTAGAAATTATAAATTGATCATTAATAAATTATGAAAATACAATTATTAAAGACATTACAGATATGCTTATAAATCAAGAACAAAGCATTTACAGCTGTATTTGTAAACTGCTAACTAATGTCTACTAATGCTTTATAATATGAAGAATATATGAAGAATTATATGAAGAATTAACTAATGTTAAACTAATGATTCATAGCGTGCAGTTATTACAAAGTTGCTCATCTTTTTTATGCTTTGATTATTTATATGACTAAAGTCCTGCAGCACAAGTTTTCAAGAGATGGAATAAATACAATGCCCTGCATTAGAGGTGAAAACTAAACCCCGGATTCATGTCTGTGTCCAACATTAAAACCAAAGCCACAAGGAGAATGAGATCTATTTTTAGATGGCTTTTGATTTTTTGTGCCCCTTTGTGATTCAGCACTAACATGTGATGTCTTCTTTTTAATTAAATTACTCATTTATTTTGAAATATAAGCACCAGAATCGACCCAGCTGACAAAAAAAAAGGCTAATATGTCATAGTAACAGAAATATCGATGATACCTAAGATCTCTATCTTTTTCTTTATTCAGCTGTGGTGTATGTGATCTGTGTTTCTTGATATCTTTGAGAATGCTGTAATGAATCTCAGATATTGATTATGTTATATTCACTGAAAATCAATGCCAGAGGAGGCTATGTTATAGGGCTGTATAGTAAACACATATTTTCCTCCACGCCATCACTCTAAACAGGCCTACAAATATGTTTGTATATGAATTTATGTAACTGTGTTTCTATACCATTTACAATGTGACTCAAATACAGTGGGAGTCTAGTTCACAAACATCACAACCAGAATACTAAAACAACACGTAGCAAAACACTATTCAGATTATCTTACCTTAAAGTCATACTCCCATTTGCCAACATACTAAGATATGTACACAAAGAACAGTTCATCAAATTTCAGGGCCAATAAGTGCACAAGCATCTCAAATACACAGTCCTGCTCCAGGAACTGTGATCATTATTCAGGCAAGGAAAAAATATGACATACTACAAAAATAAAGGAGCGCACAAGGTGGATAATAATGTGATATGCAGCTCCATCTGGTGGTTAACAGCAGACATTTTCAACTAGTTGAAGGTCTGATGTGATATATTTTTTGGACAGCAGGGCAATAGCAATGCTAAATCTATAAATATGAGTAAATGTTTTCATTCTGTAAATATAAACATTTATATATACTTTTCTCTTTACATAAATATGTAAGCATGTAAACGACAACTGTGTCCTATAAGACATTTGAATATGCTTGAATATTTGAGCGCTATAGCAAAATGAAAGAAGAAAAGTTATACTTGTTTAAAATTACATAAAAGATGATAATTTTCATTTCTGGATGAGCATTCCTGTAAGATCTCAGGCCACTCTGAATGATCTTTGTGGGACTCTAACCAACAACTTTCTGGGATCACACCTTTAAATCTGCACTACTGCTTGGGTGTGTGTATGATTGCGGACGGACGTGACTTCAAATGCAACAACCCATACAAAATCAGGTTCATTACCCCAAGTTGATTTGAAGTATATTTAAGTAAAAGTTAATTACATTTTCCAAGAATTAGTTATGTAGTGTACATATACTTGTAAGTGTACATTTCAATACTTCTTAGTTTATAAAAGTATAATTTGTGACCCTGGACCACGAAACAAATCATAAGACGCACAGGGTCAAAATTATCGATTTTTCTTTTATGTCAAAAATCATTTGGATATTAAGTAACGATCATGTTCCATGATGATATTTTGTAAATTTACTACTGTAGATATATCAAAAATGTATTATTAGTAGTAATATGCATTGCTAAGAACTTTAACATTTAGACAACTTTAAAGGCGATTTTCTCAATATTTAGATTGTTTTTCAAATAGATGTATATCGGCCAAATATTGTCATATCCTAACAAACCATACATCGATGGATATACTGGTATATATTGTTAACCCACTTTTTAGTTTATGAAAGTACATGCTGAAGTATACTTTCAGTAAACAACTAGGTTTTTTTTTTACTACTTTTAAGTATTTAAGTATACTTATAAGTTTCCTTGAAGTTACCATAGCATCATACAATATTGTTTACCATATATTTATTTTTCACTTTGAGTTTTACTACTAGGTTCCTATACTGTAGGTAAGTGGACTTTTCAGGTAACTACATACAATACCAGTGGTTATTTATCTGTTTCCAAGTGGGTGTACAAAAAAAAACAAAATTAAGTTCAGTTCCACCCCAGTACTATTTACTCTATTTGATCCCAAAGCTGACTTATTACTATAAACTTGATTATGTACGTTTTTAACATAGTATGTAAAACATATGCCGGACGAGTATCCAAGTACACTTAGAATAAATTAAACTTTTCCTAAGCATATGTCAATCAAAATATTAAGTACACGTTTAGAGCAATTTTTCTTATACTTTTATGTATACTTGTCCAAATATGGTTTACTATATACACTCACCTAAAGCATTATTAGGAACAACATACTAATACTGTGTTTGACCCCTTTCACCTTCAGAACTGCCTTAATTATATGTGGCATTGATTCAACAAGGTGCTGACAGCATTCTTTAGAAATGTTGGCCCATATTGATAGGATAGCATCTTGCAGTTGATGGAGATTTGTGGGATGCACATCCAGGGCACGAAGCTCCCGTTCCACCACATCCCAAAGATGCTCTATTGGGTTGAGATCTGGTGACTATGGGGGCCATTTTAGTACAGTGAACTCATTATCATGTTCAAGGATCCAATTTGAAATGATTCGAGCTTTGTGACATGGTGCATTATCCTGCTGGAAGTAGCCATCAGAGGATGGTACATGGTGGTCATAAAGGGATGGATATGGTCAGAAACAATGCCTGCACAGTGGTAACAAGGCATGATGGATCCATGTTCTCATTCTATTTACATCAAATTCTGACTCTACCATCTGAATGTCTCAACAGAAATCGAGACTCATCAGACCAGGCAACATTTTTCCAGTCTTCAACTTTGGTGAGCTTGTGCAAATTGTAGCATCTTTTTCCTATTTGTAGTGGAGATGAGTGGTACCTTCTGCTGTTGTAGCCCATCCGCCTCAAGGTTGTGCGTGTTGTGGCTTCACAAATGCTTTGCTGCATACCTCGGTTGTAACGAGTGGTTATTTCAGTCAAAGTTGCTCTTCTATCAGCTTGAATCAGTCGGCCCATTCTCCTCTGACCTCTAGCATCAAAAAGGCATTTTCGCCCACAGGACTACTGGATGTTTTTCCCTTTTCACATCATTCTTTGTAAACCCTAGAAATGGTTGTGCATGAAAATCCCAGTAATTGAGCAGATTGTGAAATACTCAAACCGGCCCGTCTTGCACCAACAGCCATTCCACGCTCAAAATTGCTTAAATCACCTTTCTTTCCCATTCTGACATTCAGTTTGGAGTTCAGGAGATTGTCTTGACCAGGACCACACCCCTAAATGCATTGAAGCAACTGCCATGTGATTGGTTGATTAGATAATTGCATTAATGAGAAATTGAACAGGTGTTCCTAATAATCCTTTAGGTGAGTGTACTTAACTCTATGCTATACCTTAAATTAACTTCTATTTTAATAAGTATATCTCTACATAAAAGCTAGACAAAACATACACCCTCTTATTTTTCGTTTATACGATGTATAATAAAACTTGAATAAAATACTTTTTTATGAGGGAAGCTGTGCATAATTTGATGTCTATGTTCCATTGATTCAGTGTGTGTAAGAGTGACGTGGTTGGTGTACGTGATATATTCTGTGTAATATGTACCTCAGCATCGTATTCAAACATCTGGTTTCCCTTCATGTGGTGGCACTTCAGCATAACAACAGGTCCATTAAGCCGCGATGCATCAAGACACAGGTCATCAGTACGGATCTCTTTGTCAGCTGTATATGAGAACACCTGCAAAAAAGTTGATAAACTGGGATTTAATTATGTTAATAATTAGGAAATCCCTTACTTTTTATACAGTTATTCCTTTATGAGTTCACTAGTGATTTCCCTAAAACACTTGTAAAATCTTTCAATTCAGGAATAAAGATTAAAGGATTATTTCAGCCAAACATTGATATTTTAAGTTAAAATAATTATGCAAAAGTTCAGTAAAAGTATCTTCATTTAAGTTGTTATTCACTTAAATCTTTACTGGCTGTCCATACAATGTTGAAAATACTGAAATAACTATGTGAGAAAATTATGTGTTTTTTGTACATTAAAGCATGTTAACTATAATTGTACACCCAATAAACAAAATAATGATTTATTAAAATAGCATAATATGGCCTCTTTAAATGTCGGTCTGTATGTCTTACAAAGCTTTTCTATTACTTAAGAAGACTTTAATTATACTTTCATTGTGCATTCTTTGAACAGCCTCAGTCCCATATGTAACTTGAAATTGCATGAAAAAGAGCTACCAGCAGATTATTCAAAATGTACCCTTTTTTATTTCAACAGAAAATAATAAAACAGAAATCCATTATGTACAAGTTTGGAACGATATGGTTAATGTTGACAAAATTTTAATTTGGGGGTAAACTATTCCTTTTTTCATGTTTTTTTATTTATTTATATTACAGCTTTCTTACCTGGTTGCCCATTCCATGACAGTTGAAGAAGCCAACCTTTTCATTCTCTTTACGGCCCATGTTATCCACACACTGATTTGTCTCAACATTTCTGATCTATTGACAAAAGGACAATGTCTGAGGATTTCATACAATGCAGTTTTCATTTCATTGTTTTTTTTTTGATTTTCAGAATAACCACACACATACACCTGCACATTCATATGTGTGCAAAATGACAAAAGGAAAGCTGAAAATTAAAAAAATGTATTGAATGCAACATGTATATTTTCATGACCACATCAAACAAGAAAACAATGAAAGTCTTGTACCTCCCCGAGTGAGTAATATCTGCGTGGAATCTGAGAGTCGGGTAGATGTTCTCCAGGTACCACGAGAAGGGTTTACACTTCAGAGTTTCCTCAAAGCCTTCCTAGAGAAACATCCCCATAATCCACCCGAACCACACCTGAAGAAACACAAACAATTAACATCCATTAAATCCATCATATTTTGGTCTTTCAAATAAGTAAAATGTGAATGTATGACCCTCATTTAAAAGTCATTTGAGGTATATATATATATATATATATATATATATATATATATATATATATATATATATATATATATATATATATATATATATATATACAGTGAGGAAAATAAGTATTTGAACACCCTGCTATTTTGCAAGTTCTTCCACTTAGAAATCATGGAGGGGTCTGAAATTGTCATTGTAGGTGCATGCAAGACTTATTATGTGAGAGACATAATCTAAAAAAGAAAATCCAGAAATCAAAATGTATGATTTTTTAACCATTTATTTGTATGATACAGCTGCAAATAAGTATTTGAACACCTGAGAAAATCAATGTTAATATTTGGTACAGTAGCCTTTATTTGCAATTACAGAGGTCAAACGTTTCCTGTAGTTTTTCACCAGGTTTGCACACTGTGCAGGAGGGATTTTGGCCCACTCCTCCACACAGATCTTTTGTAGATCAGTCAGGTTTCTGGCCTGTCACTGATAAACACGGAGTTTGAGCTCCCTCCAAAGATTCTCTATTGGGTTTAGGTCTGGAGACTGGCTAGACCACTCCAGAACCTTGATATGCTTCTTACAGAGCCACTCTTTGGTTATCCTGGCTGTGTGCTTCGGGTCATTGTCATGTTGGAAGACCCAACCTCGACCCATCTTCAATGCTCTAACTGAGGGAAGGAGGTTGTTCCCCAAAATCTCGCAATACATGGCTCCGGTCATCCTCTCCTTAATACAGTGCAGTCGCCCTGTCCCATGTGCAGAAAAACACCCCAAAGTATGATGCTACCACCCCTATGCTTCACAGTAGGGATTGTGTTCTTGGGATGGTACTCATCATTCTTCTTCCTCCAAACACGTTTAGTGGAATTATGACCAAAAAATTATTTTTTGGTCTCATCTGACCACATGACTTTCTCCCATGACTCCTCTGGATCATCCAAATGGTCATTGGCAAACTTAAGACGGGCCTGGACAGTGGTTTAAGCAGGGGAACCTTCGTGCCATGCATGATTTCAAACCATGACGTCTTAGTGTATTACCAACAGTAACCTTGTAAACAGTGGTCCCAGCTCTTTTCAG
Organism: Gobiocypris rarus; assembly: GCA_023029165.1. NCBI lineage: Eukaryota > Metazoa > Chordata > Actinopteri > Cypriniformes > Gobionidae > Gobiocypris > Gobiocypris rarus. The sequence continues at coordinate 13,880,379 of CM040910.1, read as the reverse complement.
GTCATTGACCAGCTCCTCCCGTGTAGTTCTGGGCTGATTTCTCACCTTTCTTAGGATCATTGAAACCCCACGAGGTGAGATCTTGCATGGAGCCCCAGTCCGAGGGAGATTGACAGTCATGTTTAGCTTCTTCCATTTTCTAATGATTGCTCCAACAGTGGACCTTTTTTCACCAAACTGCGTGGCAATTTTCCCTTAGCCCTTTCCAGCCTTGTGGAGGTGTACAATTTTGTCTCTAGTGTCTTTGGACAGCTCTTTGGTCTTGGCCATGTTAGTAGTTGGATTCTTACTGATTGTATGGGGTGGACAGGTGTCTTTATGCAGCTAACGACCTCAAACAGGTGCATCTAATTTGGGATAACAAACGGAGTGGAGGTGGACATTTTAAAGGCAGACTAACAGGTCTTTGAGGGTCAGAATTCTAGCTGATAGACAGGTGCTCAAATACTTATTTGTGTCGTGAGTTAGGTTTGGCTCTCTTCTCCCTTCCACCTGTTTGCTATCACAATCAGCGCGCTCTCTGATTGAGGCCGCACCTGTTCCTCTTTGTATTCATCTTTCCGGATATTTAGTGCCTCCTGTTTGTGGCTTCTTTGCCAGATTATTATTGTATGCTTCTCGCTCCAGTTCACATCTCTCGTTTGCCCTGTCTAGTCTTGTTGGATCGTCCTGTGTTATCGTGTTGGTCTCACCTGTTTTTCTGTCTAGTCTCCTGCTGTACGTGAGTAATCATCTGGACGCTATCTGTGGTGCTGATTGCTTAGTCTGGGGCTGTTTCGCTCGCCACTGCCTTCCCGCTGCGAGCACTGACATCGGCCTGTTTCTACGGACCGTTCCTATTGTTTTTTTGCCTCTGTTAAGCTCCAGATCTGCATCACCTTTACCTGTGATCGGCAATCAGCCTAAGTTCCTTTTGTGACTGAATAAACTCTTCTGTACTGCACCTTTGCATTTGGGTCCTCTCTCTGTTCACTGACAGAATAATCCACCATGGACCCAGCAAAGGAGACACCTTTCCGCGCTGCTATTGAGATGCAAGGAGCTCTGCTGGGCAAGCATGAGGAGGAGCTTGCCATCACTAAGCATGCTGTTGAGAGTCTAGCAGCCCAGGTTACCGATCTCACCTGTGCTCTCTGGGAGGCTAATTCCACGTGTTGTCAGCAATTTGTTACTTTTAAGGAGGAGATGATAAGGGTGTTTGATCGCTCCGTCTTGAAGTGAAGCTTCGGCAGCTCGCCGCTTTGCGCCAGGGTAAGCGTTCCGCTACTGACTTTGCTATTGAGTTTCAGACTTTGGCTGCTACCTGTGAATGGAACGAACCCGCTCTTTCTGCACGTTTCCTAGACGGGTTAAATTACGAGCTCAAGGACGAGATTTTTTCACGAGAGATTCCTTCCCAGTTTAACCAACTAGCGGAGCTTGCGATCCGTCTTGACAAGCATTTTGATCTGCGTCGACATGCACGCAGTATCAACCTCGAGCCACCGAGGTATCCTTCCGCCGCCCCCTTTTCTGAATCAAATTCTGAACCTGAACCAATGCAGCTGGGGAGAACACGGATTTCTTCCACCGAACGTCAACGGCGCCTACAGGAGGGTCTCTGCCTGTACTGTGGCGGCTCTGGTCATTATGCTGCTACCTGTCCAGTAAAAGCAAGAGCTCGCCAGTAGTTCGGGGAGTACTGGTGAGCGCAACCCCCATCTCCCCGCTTCACAAGAACCGCACTACGTTTGATGCTGTCGTGCTCTGGCGGGGGCTCATCATTTCCCTGTTCTGCCTTTATTGACTCCGGTGCTGAGGGAAATTTTATTGGATGAGAAATGGGCTATTGAACATGGTATTCCCTTACAGGAACTGGCTGATCCCCCTACTGCCTTTGCATTAGATGGCCGTGTGCTGTCTAACATTCATCGAGCCTCCGTAGCTGTGAGTCTCACAATTTCTGGTAATCACCAAGAGACTATTTCTTTTTTAACTTTTCATTCCCCACTAGCCCCTATTGTTTTGGGTCACCAATGGTTACAACAGCATAATCCCCAGATTAATTGGTTGGAGGGTCTATTTTATCTTGGAGTTTACCATGTCATGTTAAGTGTCTGGTGTCTGCTGTCCCTGCTGTCTCTTCTATCTCTGTTTTTCAGGAAGAGTCTATTGATCTCTCTAGGGTTCCTGAGGAGTACCACGATCTGCGGGCTGTGTTCAGTCGTTCACGGGCCACCTCTCTCCCTCCCCATCGACCATACGATTGTAGCATCGATCTTCGCCCTGGTACGACACCACCTCGCGGGAGGTTATATTCGCTTTCTGCACCCAAGCGCGAAGCTCTAGAGAAGTATTTGTCTTAGTCCTTGTCCGCGGAACCATTGTGCAGTCCTCCTCTCCTGCGAGTGCGGGTTCTTTTTCGTGAAGAAGAAGGATGGCTCGCTGCGTCCCTGCATTGATTATCGAGGGCTGAACGACATCACCATTAAGAACCGGTATACGTTACCGTTGATGTCGTCAGCCTTTGAGATTTTGCAGGGAGCAAGAATCTTCACAAAACTGGACCTCCGCAACGCGTATCATTTAGTACGCATTAAGGAGGGAGACGAGTGGAAGACAGCATTCAATACCCTTTTACTTTGAATATCGCGGTCTTCCTTTCGGGCTAGTAAACGCCCCCGCAGTTTTTCAGGCGCTTGTAAATGACGTTTTGAGAGATATGATATGCTTAATGTCTTCGTCTTTGTGTACTTAGACAATATACTCATTTTCTCATCCTCGCTCCAGGAGCATATCCAACATGTACGATGCGTGTTACAGCACCTTTTAGAGAATCGTCTTTTCGTCAAGGCCGAGAAGTGCGGATTTCATTCTGAGTCTGTAATCTTTCTCGGTTCCGTCGTGTCTGCAGAGGGGGTTAGTATGGATTCCGCTAAGTCACAGGCTGTCATCGATTGGCCCGTTCGATTCCCGCACGGCCCTTCAGCATTTCCTGGGATTTGCACATTTTTATCGACGGTTTATCCGTAATTTCAGTCAGATTGCAGCTCCCCTTACCACCCTCACCTCTGTCAAGACGCGTTTTCTCTGGTCTGACTCCGCTCAGCTCTCCTTCGAACGTCTGAAGAGATTATTCTCCTCTGCACCCATCTTGGTTACGCCTGACCCCCTGAGACAGTTCATTGTGGAGGTTGACGCTTCTGATATGGGTGTGGAGCGGTTTTGTCACAGCGCTCGTCTATTGATAACAAGATCCATCCGTGCGCTTTCTATTCTCACAGGCTTTCACCTGCGGAACGAAATTATGATGTGGGAGACCGTGAGCTTTTGGCCATTTGGCTGGCTCTCGGGGAGTGGCGTCATTGGCTTGAGGGGGCGGGCGTTCCGTTTTTCGTCTGGACAGACCATAGAAACCGTGAGTATATTCGTTCTGCTAAGAGTTAAATTCGCGTCAAGCCCGATGGTCGCTTTTTGGACGATTTGACTCCACCATTTCTTTCAGACCAGGGTCTAGAACCTTAAGCCTGACATGCTTTCTCGTCAGTTCGGCTCCTTGGGGGAGGGTTCCACCACCGAGTCCATTTTGCCTAAGGGCTGTGTGGTTGGTGCGCTCGTCTGGGGGGTCGAACGGTCTGTTAAAAGAGCGCATGCCCACGTTCCGGTTCCTCAGGGTTGTCCAGAGGATAGACTGTTTGTTCCTAAGACTGTTCGTTCCGCTGTTCTCCGCTGGGGTCACACTCCAAGTTTGCTGCTCACCCTGGGGTGAGGGGGGTACCTTGGCTACTGTTTGCCAGCGTTTTTGGTGGCCGTCTATGACTCGCGAGGTTCGTCAATTCGTGGATTCTTGTCCTGTCTGCGCCCAGGCTAAGTCCGGTAATTCTCCTCGCGGGTCTGCTTCAACCCCTGGCGATCCCCTCTCGTCCTTGGTCCCATATTGCCCTTGATTTCGTTCACGGGCTTCCCGTCCCAGTGGCAATCTGGCGATCCTTACGGTTGTTGATCGTTTCGCGAAGGCGGTCCACTTTATTCCCCTTCCCAAGGTTCCCTCTGCTAAGGAGACTGCGCGGCTGGTCTTTGACCATGTCTTTAAGATTCACGGGCTTCCTACCAATGTCGTTTCTGATAGGGGGCCTCAATTTGTCTCGCATTTTTGGAGGGAGTTTTGCCGGCAGGTTGGCGCTACAGTCAGCCTGTCGTCAGGATTTCATCCACAGACAAATGGCCAGGCCGAACGGGCCAACCAAATTCTCAGGCGATTACTTTGCTGCCTGGCCAACCGCAATCCGTCGTCATGGAGTGATCAGCTTACGTGGGCAGAGTAATCGCCTCCTCTGTTCTCTTCTCAGGAACCTGACGCTGCCGTCCCTTCCGGTCCAGTCTTTTATCCTGCGCTGTCGCCGTATCAGCCTGGAAGAGGGTGCGGAAAGCTCTTTGTCGTACCAGAGAACGCACCGCCGCGTGCTGCCGGCCGTCATCGCTCGCAAGCTCCTAGGTACGTTTGAGGTGCTTGGTGCCGGCCCGGGACGTTCTGGACTGCTAGCTCATCGAGGACTTCCCTCGCTCTCGTCGGTCCCCTTCCTTGGGAGCGCCTGGGGGCGCTCATTAGGGAGGGGGTACTGTCGTGAGTTAGGTTTGGCTCTCTTCTCCCTTCCACCTGTTTGCTATCGCAATCAGCGCGCTCTCTGATTGAGGCCGCACCTGTTCCTCTTTGTATTCATCTTTCCGGCTACTTAGTGCCTCCCTCCCGAACGAATAATGAGCGGTGTTCGTCCCGAACAAAAATAATGAGCGGTGTTTATTGCAGATTAAAAAGTCTAGAGTCACTTGATTTTTATGCTCTCTTTTTCAGACTACTTACATTTTAATTATGTATTGACATATAAAGAAAGTTTAAACAAATTTGGACAAAAGTGTTTTAGATAATTCTTACCTACCCTACCTTTAATATATATATATATATAGTTACACATCTGTGTTTCTCTTGTGTTGTTTGCCTTAGTCACGTTCCTTTGTCTATGTTTCCCACCACTTTTTCTGTTCCCTTAGTTTCCCTCGTTAGTCTAGTTCTGTTCAGCTGTGTTTAGTTATCGTTATCTGTATCAACTGTGCCCCTCGTTTAGTCTGTCATCAGCGTTTGTATTTAAGTTCCTTTTGTTCACTCTCTCCTTGTCCGGTCTACGTTATGTTACATTGAGTTTTATTAAGAGGTGTTTGGTGTTGTTTCACATTCATTTGAATAAAAGCCTGCTTGGAAGTCCTGGATCTCCTCATCTCTGCTGCACTACAAACCCGTAACACACACACACACACACACACACACACACACACACACACACACACACACACACACACACACACACACACACACACACACACACACACACACACACACACAAACACACACACACACACACACACACACACACACACACACATATATATATATATATATATAACATTTTCGTGTTATTTCAAGTTACACAAACTTTTATTTTTATGAGGTAGTCATAAGAATGCTGGACTTCCTGTGTGTATATGATACGACAAATATAGCTAGTTTTATCAAATTAAACACTGAAATGTGTATGGTGAGACTCTAAGAGCAGCTCTGCAGATGAAGTTCATGTGTCCATGTAAAGGGAGACAGTAGACACTGAAATCATCAAGAGCGTCACTGACTTTAGTTTGTGTAGTAGTAGACAAAACTGCAGAACATAAAGACTTTAAATAGAAGTCTTTATGAGCTTTAATATTCACAGACACAGTCCGTGTCGATATCTGATTCATTGTACAGCCCTACTTTTAATTTATTCATCCAAAAATTGCCAATGACGTCCAATTCAGTGACGTTCCGCTTTATACAGTAAGTTCCATTTGTGACTAGATTCCGTGATTTCATCCGTGTTTTCTGCATCGTGGAAATCATATGGCTCTACGTGGTATTTACAGTATTAAAGAGAGTGAGTTTTGTGAGTATTGATTGTGTTATAAAATTGTTACCATTAGTGTAATAAGTGTATGAGGTCCGCTCTCAATACACTCTATATAGTGCTCTTCATGGTCATTGACTGTAGATACAGCAACTGTTTCCGCTATGCACTGGTATTTGAAAAATACTTATCAGTTGCGAAATTTAAACTGGTTTACTGGATGAACAAGTTTACCGCCCAGCACTAATAACCAGACATGTAAATATTTTCAAAGCAAACTCGTTATTGCTAGCATCTCTAAAAATTGCCTACCCTCCCGTTAAGGCAAAAAGCATGTTGCCAGTACCCAAAATGTTAGACATGCTCTATTATGTTTGTATTTTCAAAATAGAATTAACTATAATCAACTATAATAAAGAAGATGCATGTGACTCAGTTTGTGATTTTCTTTCTTTTAATTTTTTTATAAATGCTCAAACACATTTAACAGTGATGAGCAATTTCACCACTATAAAGACATTTAGGAATCAGCTTTTCTGAATATGGTTCTGAATAAAATATTTAGATATGAAAACAAAATATAATAAAAACTTTATTATTATTATTATTTATTAATATTATTATTTTAGATATTTATTAAAGTGATGTGAACAACTGGTGCTGAAATAAGGAGGGTTTAATGACCAGTTAATACAAATATGCATTTCTTCCATAGCCTAACATTTTCTCGCTTTATGTCTGCTTTGACATGTTCTGCTGCGTTTTGGGACCTCTCTCTCTCTCTCTCTCTCTCTCTCTCTCTCTCTCTCTCTCTCTCTCTCTCTCTCTCTCTCTCACTTCCGGTGTGATTGTTGGGGGTGAGCGTGGACTGAGTGGTGCGAGTGGATTCTGTGAGTGAATCTTTTTCCCTTTGTTTTTCTGGCTTTTCTTTGTTAGTTGTTTTTTGTGTTCTTGTTTGTTTCTTACGTTATAGTTATTTTGGGCCGCTTGCTACCTGTTTTATCGGGAGCATGACGGCCCCGCGCTCGCATTGTTTGAGTTCACTGACCCGGCGTCATGGAGTGAAAGTGGCGTCCGCGGTTAGTGTAGAGAAATGTTGCCTGGCAGTGGGTGCTGTCGTTGGGCATGATAGTATTTTGTCTGCGTCCAGGATGAATAACGCTACTGTTGTTTTTCTAAACACGGTTGAAAAGGCCAATGAACTAGTTGAAACGGGATAGTTGTAGAGGATTTATTTACCCTGTGTTACCGCTTTCTACACCTTCAAAGAAAGTCACATTATCCAATGTTCCACCTTTCTTAAGTGATGAGATATTAGCTAAAGCGTTGTCTCGTTATGGCAAACTGGTCTCGCCCATCAAAAAGATCCCTATCAGCAGTGAGTCGCATTTACTAAAGCATGTTGTTTCGTTTAGGCGTTTCGTTTACATGATTATGAATGATGAGAATGATGTAGATGTGTCTCTGCATTTTCGGGCTGATGATTATGATTACATTATTTACGTAACGACTGACAAAATGAAATGTTTTAATTGTGGGCAGTCTGGTCATTTAATTCGTGCGTGTCCCGCAAAAAACCCAAACAACGCGTCGGCTGATGTTGGTGTTACGGTCAGAAGTGATGTGGTAGTTAACGCTGAATCCGATGGAGCAGGGCCGTCAGACGAAGCTCCGGGTGTTTCAGGGTTACGAGCAGTGAAGAATAAAAGTGATGATGTTTTACCTGTGATCACGGTGACGGATGTTAAAGAACTAGTGTGTGAAAGTACAGTGTCTGATGTAGAGGGGTCTAATGTTCAGGCAGAGGCAGCTGTTATTGAGACAGCTGAGCATCTCGATGATTTCAATAGTGAACTGCAATCTACTATGAGAGACATATGTGATGACACGCGAATGGAAACAGGGCATATAGTTTTCAAAGTCCCATTAAAGAGGAAGAATTCTGGTAAAGATGTAATTGATAGACATGCAAAGAAGGTAGATAAAAATGAGCTAAGTGATCAGGATGAAATGGAAACTGATAGTCAATCGTCTGATTCAAGTGTTAGTTTTTCTCAGAGTGAGTTTTCTGGACGTCATTATGAGGTTGATGATATTAAACTGTTCTTGAGAGCTACAAAAAATAAGAGAGGAGTGTGTGTCAATGAATACTTTCCTGATGTGAAGCAGTTTGTGGAGAAAACTAGGTGCTTCATGATGGAGGGCTCCTTTACAAATAAAGAGGTCTATCGGCTGAAAAAAATAGTGAGAAAACTCAATTTTGAACTTAGTAATGAGGACAGTGAGTAAATCTAATTCTGTTTATTGTAACAGAATGCTCATGTGGGCAGGTTTTTTTCTTTGTTTATTTTTGTATTTCTTTTCCTTAAGTATGGGTCATGTTAATATTGCTACGCTAAATCTGAATGGTGCTAGAGATATGCACAAGAGAGCTGCATTATTTGAGGTGATTCACCAGAAAAGAATTGATGTCACTCTGCTACAAGAGACACATACTGATCTGAAAAATGCTGTGGATTGGGCAGTAGAATGGAATGGGACTGCTGTTCTAAGTCATAACACTTCAATTAGTGCTGGAGTTGCCATTCTTTTTTCTAAGAGTTTTAGCCCACACTCTTATCAAGTTGAAGAGGTTATTAAAGGTAGACTTTTGAAAGTAAGAGCCTCTTTTGAAAATGTTGTATTTGTTTTTATTTGTGTGTATATACCAACTTCAGCTGTTGAAAGAATTTTATTTTTAAATTCTTTGTGTTCTGTGTTGCAAGGCGTTGTAGACGAGTATTTAGTTTTGGGTGGTGATTTTAATTGCACAGAGTCCAACTTGGACAGAAATCACGTTGAACCCCATACACCTTCAAGACAACGTCTTGTTCAGTTATTAAAAACGCATGAGTTAATTGATGTTTGGAGACAGCTTGGTGGAAAACAAAGACAATACACGTGGACTCATGTTCGTGATGGCATGATTTCTTCAGCAAGACTGGACAGGTTTTATGTTTTTAAACATCATTGTAGTATTGTTGAAAGTTGTTGTATTACTCCATCATGTCTCTCAGATCACAGTATGGTTCATTGCACTGTTTTTAAACTCTGTAAAGCCAAAGAGTGCATATTGGCATTTTAACACTACTTTGTTGAGTGATTTGTGTTTTAAAGAAAGCTTAAAACATTTTTGGGATGTTTTTAAAACTACAAAGAATTCATTCAGAACATTGCAGCAATGGTGGGATTTTGGGAAAGTCCAGATAAGACAGTTTTGTCAGCAATATTCTCAGAATGTCACTAGAGAAGTAACCATGATGCTGAACACCTTAGAGACTGATATTTTAAAACTGCAAGAATCGGCTCACTTGCATGGAAATCAAAGTGATGTGGAGTCTCTCATAAAAAATAAGAAGACTCAGTTATCTGATCTGTTAGGGGTTAAAGCACAGGGTGCTTTGGTCAGGTCACGTTTTCTAAATGTAAATGAGATGGATGCACCATCAAGGTTTTTTTTCAGTTTGGAGAAGAAAAGTGGACAGAACAGGGTCATTCATGCTCTACGTTCTGAATCTGGAGCATTATTGACTGATCCCAAAGTCATTCGAAAGAGAGCAGTCACGTTTTATGAGTCTCTATATAAAAATGAACTTGGTCAGATTATAGGAATGATAGTGAATTTTTTGATAATCTTCCTCAAGTGGCAGAGGAAGTTAATGCAAAGATTTCAGGTGCCTTGACCATGGGGGAGCTATATAAAGCCCTTCAAGGTATGGAGCTTGGAAAAGCACCAGGGATTGATGGTCTGCCAGTCGACTTTTATAAGTCCTTTTGGTCAGAGATTGGAGAAGACTTGCTAGAGGTACTGAATGACAGTTTAGCTGGAGGGCTACTGCCGTTGAGTTGCCGCAGAGCGGTCTTGACTCTCCTACCCAAGAAGGGTGATCTGACGGACATCAAGTGTTGGCGGCCAGTCTCCTTGCTGTGCAGTGACTACAAACTGCTCTCTAAAGTTTTAGCTAATCGATTGGCAGAGGTCATGGACCAGGTCATACATCCTGACCAAACATACTGTGTCCCGGGCAGGTCAATCTTTGATAATGTTTCCTTGATTCGAGATCTTCTTGATGTCTCTAAGGTGTTAAATTTGGATTGTGGTTTAATATCATTGGATCAGAGAAAGCTTTTGACCGTGTTGAGCATGTGTATTTATGGAGAGTGTTGGGGGCTTTTGGTTTTTGTCAAGGTTTTATAGATCAGGTTAAAGTTCTCTATAGTGACGTTCAGAGTATTCTCAAGGTCAACGGTGGGTTATGTGCTCCTTTCGCTTGTAGAGGTATTAGGCAGGGCTGTTCGCTTTCAGGTATGCTCTATTCTTTGGCCATAGAGCCTTTATTACAGCAAATAAGAATAAAACTTCATGGCATATCTTTGCCAAATTGCAATGGTAATTTTTTATTATCAGCGTATGCTGATGATATTGTAGTGATGATCAGTAAGCAAAGTGATGTACATGTTTTATCTGAATTGCTTGTAAAATTTAAAGCTCTATCTTCTGCTAATATTAATTGGAGTAAAAGTGAAGCTTTACTTTTAGGAAGTTGGAAAAGTGGAAAACCAAAACTTCCTGCTGGTTTACAGTGGGAAATGAAGGTTTTAAATATTTGGAGTGTTTTTCTAGGTAATGAGACAATAGTGCATAAAAATTGGGAAGGTTTAATTGAAAAAGTCAAAGGACGCCTGGACAAATGGAAATATTTGACTCCAAAATTGTCATACAGAGGACGCATTTTAATTGTTAATAATTTGGTGGCGTCTTCCCTATGGCATAAGTTTGCCTGTGTAGACCCTCCTTTGCAGCTACTTTCAAAAATCCAGGCTATCCTGGTGGATTTTTTTTGGGATAGATTACATTGGGTCTCACAAAATGTATTGTTTTTGCCTAAAGAGGAAGGGGGTCAAGGATTGATGCATCTTCAAAGCAGAATTGCAACTTTTCGTCTGAAGTTTGTGCAAAGACTGTTGGATGGACCTTTAAATTGTAGCTGGCGTACCGTTTCATGCCTGATTTTACGTAGTTTTGTAGGACTGGGGCTGGACAAAGCACTTTTTTTGATGGATCCCCAAAAAATGAACACTTCTAATTTGCCAATTTTTTATAAGAACATTTTTAAAGTCTGGAGTCTCTTTGATGTTCAACGATCAGAGAGCTCACTCTCTCTTCATTGGCTGCTAGAAGAACCCTTAATCCATGGCTCTCGGTTGGACATGACGGACAGCTCTTTTTTTCCTGGACTTAGCAGGTTGCTGATTAAACACAACGTTATCACTCTGAATCACCTACTAAATATTGTAGGGCCGGACTTCAGGAGTGGAGCAGTATTAGCTCAACACTTGGGAATCACGTCTATTCGACTGGTTACCCAGCTGCTCATGAAATGGAAAGCTGCCCTTAAAACAACTGAACTGGACTTGTTAACAGAGCATTGTGTAGGCTCCTGTGCTCCTAATCCCAAAGACTCTTTTCCTTGTTTGTTTTTGTCTATAAATGTTGAAGGGATTACATCCCCTTTCATTGAAAGTGGTGCATTTTTGTGTGTAAACTTTTTTTCAAGTGTTGGTAAATCTTTGTACAGATCATGTGTTTTGGTTTTTAACAAAAAGGGTTTAAATGGAAAAGTTGATTCTCCTGGCGTGGTTTTTAAAGCTGGATCAAGGCACAAAACCTGAGTGGAGGTCTTTGTATAAACCACCGTTGACCAAGAGAACAGGTGATTTGCAATGGAGAATTCTCCATGGTGCGGTCGCAGTTAATGCTTTTGTTTCCGTTTTAAACCCTGATGTTCCTTCTACATGCCCGTTTTGCTCTAATAGAGAAACTGTATTTCATGCTTTTACAAATTGTAGTAGATTACAGTCTTTATTCTTAGTTGTAAGCAATGTTTTTAGGAGTTGTAATGAGACTTTTTCTCTGGAGACATTTATTTTGGGGCACAAATATGTGAGGAAAAAAAGATTTGTTTGTCAACTTCTGAATTTTGTTCTAGGCCAAGCAAAACTGGCCATTTATACAAGTAGAAAAAAGAAAATAGAACAAAATATAACTCAAAACTTAGTAGCATTGTTTTCCAACTTGGTGAAATCAAGAGTTATGGTTGATTTTCTGTATTATAAGTCTGTTGATGATTTTGTCACATTTGAATGTATTTGGTGTTGCAATGAGGCTCTGTGCTCTGTTTTTGAGGATGAATTTTTTTCGCATATTTTGTTATAATTATTTTTTATTTTTTTTATTATTTTAATTATTTTTTAAATTTACTGTATTGTAGGAGTGTATTGTGAATAGGATTTTTTTGTAATAAAAGTGTTGTTAAATTCAAATTCTCTCTCTCTCTCTCTGTCTCTATGACTCTCTCTCTCTCTCTCTCTCTCTCTCTCTCTCTCTCTCTCTCTCTCTCTCTCTCTCTATGGTGCAGATGATAAATGATCTTGTGTGTTTCAGTAGCCCCATCAGGCAGAGCTGCTCTCAGATGTGATGACTGGGTCTAAGTTATGTGCTCTTGTGTCCCCTGTTATATCTCTCCCCTCTGATCTCAGGCCAAAATTAAAATAACTTAATATTATTGTTCTAAATCCAAACAAATTTCTTTCATCAGAGAGTGACATGAATTCGAAAGGACAAAAAACAAACCCACCCAAACAAACAAACAATACAAATGGATAATATAAAAATACCCCACATAACTTCTGCTAGATTTAAACTCTTTGTTGTAGCTCTCAAATCTCATTAACATTTCCACATATTCAAACCTATCAAATAACATGTGTTTTGAAACACATGTACAGCAGAGTAGAAGTCCAAAACGTATATAGTCTATGAATCATTTGCCCTTTTTGGAGACTGACTGTATGAATAACCATTTTCATTGTATGAAAAAGAATATTGTGAACATTCACTCTTCACCAGTCTACTTGTTTCCAAGACCTAAGTAGGTTTTGATGAGTGCTTCAGACACGGGTGCAGAGTAATTTTAAATAAATGGGATTTTACCAAATGGACCCAAAGACCTGAATACCCTTAACATACCAACTTTCCATTATTTTGGGTGTTGTACAATATTTTATTACGGTAACACTTTAGAATAAGGGTCATTAATTAACATTAGTTAACTACATTAGTTAACATGAACTAATAATGTACTACACTTATAAAGCATTTATTTATCTTTGTTAATGTTCATTTCAACATTTACTAATAATTATTAAAATCTTGTTAACATTAGTTAGCACTGTGAACTAACATGAACAAACAATGAACAGCTGTATTTTTATTAACTAACGTTAACAAAGATGAACAAATACAGTAACCAATGTACTGCTCATGGTTAGTTAATGTTAGTTAATACATTAACTAATGTTAACTAATGACCATTATTCTAAAGTGTTACCTTTATTATTTAAAACAAAACATATCAATAATTCTATAATATTATTATTAAACCCCTTCTTCTTTGTCAAGTTGTGCTTCTATGCAAATCATCGGACCCTACAGGACATTGGTGCGTGAAACAGCAGCATGTGGTCCGTATAAATTGTGCTCTGCAATCCCCATGCAATTTGAGAGAATGAGTGAAGGAATTTGCTTATTAATATTACCATAAATATAAAATACCTAATTTGAGGTGCAACATAAAGCTTATGAGTGGTTTATCTACTTGGAACTGCTCACCCAAGCAGAAAAACGATGTAGCCTACTGTTGCCAGATATTAATTACAGAAAACCATCCAAATGATTTATTATCCAACTAATAAAATAAATTAAATTAATAAAAATATAAATGTAAATGTCTATTTTCATGTTTTTCTTCAAACAAAACTATTTGTGAAAATCAAAACGAACAAACAAATAAAAAAATATCCCCAATTTCTAACATACACATATAGATGTAAGTATAGGTTACATCATCTGGCAACATTGGTTAAAAAGGTAGCTAACATAAACAGCCAAGAAGGATTGGAGAATGAATTTCTTCTGCATAAGATGGGCATTCTTTTACATCTTGTTTGTCTATAATTTCTATTTTATCATCTCTAACTTTAGTCTGTGTCATGCTGTAAACACAGTCATGTCGTGTCATGATGTTGTTTACGGGGATAATTACCAAAACTGCATTACCATAAGTCCATTCGTGAAATTTCCTCACTACTAAATATTCCATGGTCAACTGTTAGTGGTATTATAACAAAGTGGAAGCAATGTGGAACAACAGCAACTCAGCCACAAAGTGACAGGCCATGTAAAATCACAGAGCGGGGTCAGCGCATGCTGAGGCACACAGTGCCCACAAGTCAGCACCTTTCAGCAGAGTCAATAGCTACAGACCTCCAAACTTCATGTGTCCTTCAGATAAGCTTAGGAACTCAAGAACAAGAACTTTTTTCGGAACAGTTTTTGGGATGGCCCCTTCCTGTTCCAACATGACTGCACACCAGTGCAAAAAGCAAGATCCATAAAGACATGGATGAGCGACTTCTCGTCCAACATCAGTGCCTGACCTCACGAATGTGCTTCTAGAAGAATGGTCAAAAATTCCCATAAACACACTCCTAAACCTTGTGGAAAGCCTTCCCAGAAGAGCTGAAGCTGTTTTAGCTGCAAAGGGTGGGCCAACTCTATATTAAACCCTACCGATTAAGAATGGGATGTAATTAAAGTCGTCCCAAAACTTTTCACAATATAGTGTATTTGTGTGTAGCCTATTTGACCGTCTAGGTGCATATCTGAAGCCCATAGTACACTTCACTTAAGTATGTTCCTCCCCATCTCGGAGTGTGTGTCCAGGAGGCCGACAAGAGGAACAGTATTTATTTTGTGGCTTAACACGCTTTTAATAACACGGTTTAATATCAAACACATAATTTGGCTAATTTATGTCAAGTTTGGGCTTTTAGATTGGAATGAAAGCACACTGCTGTGAAGGGAAGGAAAGTCCACTGGACGGAATGTGAAAGCTGTATAATTTAACCTTAATTATCTTGTTTTCATAATCATTGGAATCCAAAATCGAAAGCAAAGTACAATTAATCACACAGCCCTAAAACGTAGAGCATGACACTAGCAACACTCAGGTCATGGGTTTGATTCCTAGGGAATTCATGAACTGTAAGTTGCTTTGTATAAAAGCTTCTGCCAAATGTAAATGTAAGTGATTCAGGTCAGGTACAAATCTTAGAACTAGAAGACCTCTATTGTGAATATTGCTCTAAACATATGAATACAGAAAGTCATAAGCATTTTGAATAGCAATAACCTCAGTCTCTCTATCCTAAGAACAGCCACTACCCTAGATTCTAGAAACACCAGACCACACTATATATTCATCACACACACACGCACACACACACACACACACACACACACACACACACACACACACACACACACACACACACACACACACACACACACACACACAGACACACACACACACACGCACACACCACAACACAGCACCACTGGGACGCCTTTCCAGGAACAATCTCACTCCTGTGTTCCACTTTACCACAGAGTTCCTCCTGAATCTTTCCTTCTCAAGTGAACTGACAGAGGGTTCAGTAAAGGCTAATCTCATTATTGTCCTTGTACAGGATACTGAGGCTTTCTAACCCCACTATAGCACTACATTTCCCAGGTCTCCCTGGGGGTGAGATGCAGATAAGAAAAGCAGAACGTTCATGAATACGTGAGCAGCAGAGCAGATCTCAGACACTTAGCATGAATAAAATATGGAAAATCTCTCATCAGAGAAAAAAATCTGTCCGGCTGAACTGTGCTGGCAGAACCGTTTGCGGATGTCATGAAAAAAAGTCCATATCGGCAAATCGAGCAAGACAGATGGATGTAAAATGTTTAAGGGGGAAGTGGCACAGTTAAAGTTGAATGGGGATCAAATATTTATGTTTCATGGTAGGAATAAAAGGCACTGTATATTTTGTATAAAAAACATTCACTGGTAAGTTTGTGAAACAGATTTTGTGAATTGTAGCGAAAGGAGTGTAACCAGGGTGCCACAAAATGTTTGCCCTTATGACAGAGTGATTATTTAATTAATTTAATTAATTGTCCTGTTGCAGGACCCAATTTTGGCCAAGTTTTAGCTGTCAGACAGGTGGCCTTACATTTGACCTTTAGAATACTTTTGGTATTCAGAAGAGTTCATGGTCGACTCAATGACTGCAAGCTGGCCAAGTCCTGTGCCTGCAAAACGAGCCTAAAACATCACCTGTCCAGCACCGTGCTTGACATTTGGTATGGGGTGTTTGTGCTGATATGCTGTGTTTGGTTTTAAACATGTCCCTGTGCATTATGGCGAAACATCTCCATGTTGGTCTCATCTGACCAAAGGAAATCCAGAAGTATTGTGGTTGTTCAGATGCAACTTTGCAAACCAAAGCCGTACTGCCATGTTCGTTTTAGAGAGAAGAGGCTTTCTCCTGACAACCCTTCCAATCAAGACATACTCGTTAAGTCTTTTTCTAATTGTACTATCATGAACTTCAACACGCTGGCCTGTAGAGTCTGAGCTGTAGCTCTTGCATTTTTGCAATTTCTCTGAGCATTGCGGTTTGACCTTGGGGAGAATTTGTTGGGACGTCCACTCCTGGGAAGATTGGCGACTGTCTTGAACATTTTCCACTTGTGAATAATCTTCCTCACTGTAGAATGATGGACTTTAAATTGTTTTGAAATGGCCTTGTAACCCTTTCTAGATCGATGGGCGCAACAATTGCATTGCTGATGTCTTTCCTTTCATTCCAAACCAGCAAACTGCCAAAACTTCTGACTGCTACTTACTCTCTTGTTTCCTATGGAAGGAGTAAGGGTGTTCTTAGTTTGTCACACATGGCATTTCCATTTTTGCCAAGTTTTTGTTAAATAAACCAAGACATGGTGTAATATGTCATGTGTTGATTTTCATCAGGTAGTGGCTAAAAATGTATGAAGATTTCAGTATCAGTATTGTATCCACTCCTTGAAATATGGTTTACACTTTAACCATATTTCAAGTAACTATGAAATTACATTATACATATGTACTTAAGTCCTAATCTTTTTAAAAGTATGTTAAAGTGTACTTATTTTTCACAAGGGCTTTTAAGAAGCAAATTTGTGCTAGTGAGCGAGAGAAAGAAAAAGGTTCTAGAAAAATGAAAGAGGAAGTGTGGTGAAGGAATTGCATTTGAAGAAATGTAGTCTGCTACCATTCCCTACTGTCTGTGTAGGGGAGCTGTGTTTGTGCCAGGATATAGAAAGCAAATAAAAGACCCAAACAATGGTCCAGGAGGCAGAACAATAGAATGATTGCAGTATTTCACAACAACCTTGACCACATGTGCAAATCAACACACTACTTATAGAAACCATTTCTGTAAAGAAAGCTATACCTCATGGTGACACTATGAAGACTTGTGAGAATACTGTCACATATCAGTGAAGCGTCATTTCAAGATTTCTCGAAGATTATTACCTGGTGAGATGATGTAGAAAAAATCTTTGAACTCATCCATCCAGACTTCAGCCAGTCGTCTGTTGTTCTTGTTGATCACCTGGCCAGTTCCACCAGGGAAGCTGTATGGTGTGGCCTTCCGGAATACATGCCCTACATGAGAACATGTAACTATCTCAAGAGATCCTCCACACTGCCAGATCTATTTTCACATACAAAAGGAATGAAATCAGAGTGATTTAAAAAACTGGTTACATACAATACAGTAAAAGAGCATTACAAAGTATATTAATGAATACCAATTAGGGAGTGCAGAACATTATGATTATGTTAGAAATTTATGACCCCTGCTGGTGTTTTTTTAATACAGTCTCTTAAACTTACCCTAAAAGACATCTCAAGATTTTCCCCTCCCCATATATCCATTCCTGAGTCATAAGTGCCGATCTCTTCAAAATAAGTTCGGTCAATTGAGAACAGACCTCCTGCCATCGTGGGAGTTCTGTGGAAAAGATTCAAACAAATAACTCAGTATTAAAAAAACATGATGACAGGGTTTATACACTATATGAACAGTCAATAGCTAGGCTGTGATATGAACCCTTGTATTCTGTGAACCCTTGCACATTTTAGAGCACACAAGACTGAAAGACTATCTTGACTGTTGTTATTGTTTATCCCATTGAGCAAGCCAATGATGAAATGTCATCAGACGACTGTGTAAAATCAAGCTGGTTGTGTTAAATAGGCACATAATAGCAATATATTTATTGCAGTCCTCTGAATCTAATCATATCACAGCATGGTTTGATGTATTGGCAAGTGCTGTTTAGTTGCCAGATTGTATGGTGATGAAACGTCTGATTTACACTCCTATTTTTACACTGACAATTTTTATTTTTTTGCAGATTTGACAGACAAATTAAATTGAAAAAAAGTAACGCAGTTTAAAACTTTAATTAAATAAATTCATAAAATACATACAGTGGGGCAAAAAAGTATTTAGTCAGCCACCAATTGAGCAAGTTCCCCCACTTAAACAGATGAGAGAGGCCTGTAATTTTCATCATAGGCACACTTCAACTATGAGAGAAAGAATGAGGAAAAAATCCAGAAAATCACATTGTCTGATTTTTAAAGAATTTATTTGCAAATTATTGTGGAAAAAAAGTATTTGGTCACCTGCAAAAAAAGCAAGATTTCTGGCTCTCACAGACATAAAACGTCTTCTTTAAGAGGCTCATCTGTCCTCCACTCGTTACCTGTAATAATGGCACCTGTTTGAACTCACTATCAGTATAAAAGACACCTGTCCACAACCTCAAACAGTCAGACTCCAAACTCCACTATGGCCAAGACCAAAGAGCTGTCAAAGGACACCAGAAACAAAATTGTAGACCTGCACCAGGCTGGGAAGACTGAATCTGCAATAGGTAAGCAGCTTGGTGTGAAGAAATCAACTGTGGGAGCAATTATTAGAAAATGGAAGACATACAAGACCACTGATAATCTCCCTCGATCTAGAACTCCACTCAAGATCTCACCCCGTGGGTTCAAAATGATCACAGGAAACGGTGATCAAAAATCCCAGAACCACACGGGGCGGGGGGATCTAGTGAATGACCTGCAGAGAGCTGGGACCAAATTGACAAAGGCTACCATCATTAACACACTACGCTGCCAGGGACTCCAGAACACCATACCTACTGTGAAGCATGGGGTTGGAAACATCATGCTTTGGGGCTGTTTTTCTGCAAAGGGACCAGGACGACTGATCCATGTAAAGGAAAGAATGCATGGGGCCATGTATCATGAGATTTTGAAAACCTCCTTCCATCAGCGAGTGCATTAAAGCATGATCCCAAAAACATGCCTGGGCAACCAGGGAGTGGCTTCGTAAGAAGCATTTCAAGGTCCTGGAGTGGCCTAGCCAGTCTCCAGATCTCAACCCCATAGAAAATCTTTGGAGGGAGTTGAAAATCTGTGCCCAGCAACAGCCCCAAAACATCACTGGTCTAGAGGAGATCTGCATGGAGGAATGGGCCAAACTACCAGCAACAGTGTGTAAAAACCTTGTGGAGACTTACAAAAAACGTTTGACCTCTGTCATTGCCAACAAAGGGTTTAAAACAAAGTATTGAGATGAACTTTTGTTATTGACCAAATACTTATTTTCCACCATAATTTTCAAATAAATTATTTAATTTTCTTCTCATTCTGTCTCTCATAGTTGAAGTGTACCATTGATGAAAATAACAGGCCTCTCTCATTTTAAGTGGGAGAACTTGCACAATTGGTTGCTGAATAAATACTTTTTTGCCCCACTGTAGTTCAGTCATGAAACTCTACCGAGCAGCTGATTGGTTTTCTTAAAGCTGACTTCTTTGATCAGTAGATCTGTTTGTTCTAACCATGCAGACTATTTATTTCCCCTCAAACAGGCTCAACTGCAGCACACCATGGGAATTTTCCTAGCCCTCCACCTTCCTCAGCACCACCTGCCTAAAACTGCTAGGGGGTTCTCCACCAAAAGGTGGCAATATAACCCTAACCGTAAAGCCATGTTGGCCAATCAGAAGACTGGAAAAAAGGTTATTGCCGGTTCTGGTCTTGACATAAAAAGCCAAAATCTCCGATCTCCAGATCTCCCCACTTGACAAAATTTGATAAAAATAGTGTATAGTTGAAAATAATTTTTTTTAATAAAATACACATTTTATTACCTAACAGGAAGGGTCCGGTCTCCCTTGCGTCTGTCCATTTCTCTCTGAGGAACTGGATACCATCTGAAGTTGAGTTTCCAGTTGAATCCCCCGAAGGTCATATCTGAGCCGGCCATATACTCAAATGTCTCATCACTGATGACATCAATGATAGGGCAGACCACAGCTCTTCTAGAATGTCAAACAAAAATAACCCATTCACCTTCAACTGGGTGTTGCAGTGAAAAAAAATTATATTTTGGCAAGAATTATTTCTATTTTTTAACATATCAAATTTCAGTATTATACCAATCTCTGATTATAATAAACAAGACATGAGAAAGCTAAAAAGCATAAGCCAAATCCACCCTAATCGTGGATATATTTTTACTGGTTCCTTTTCACTAAGTTATTAAAACTTAGAATTAAATCGCTGGATATTGTATATGTCTGCCAAACAGCAAGTTAAAGGGATAGTTCACTCAAAAATTAAAATGACCCCATAATTTAGTCACCCTTGTAAGGATGTAAAAACTAAAAAATGCTGGAATGTCTGATTGAGGAACAAGAAAATAAGCATCTAAGCTCCCTCATGCAGTTAGCGTATCCGTCCGAGACGTTGTCACGCTGAGTGAATCATCTATGAATGACTCTAATTTACATGCCTTTCCTTTCACATGAAACTTCCCCCAAACTCCTGCTTCCTCTCATGTTGAGATTACCTGAAATACACCCACAATCTATTTGATTCAATGTCAATCCTCACTATACAGTATTACAGTATATGTGTTTGATATCATTTTAAATGTCTCAGTGCGACTGGTAAGAACTCATCACCACAGACGCGTTAACAAGAAGATAATACAAGTTTTTAGAGTTTGCAAAAAGTGCACCGGTCCGCCGGAAGCTAGATAACTTAGATAACTGAATTTCAGGTTTATCAACCTGATAAGATTTCAGGTCCTGATTAACCTGTCTGGTTTTATTTAACAAATAATGCCTGGCTAACTCTACATTGTTGTGTAGCAGAATCATCCTAAGAACATTTCCAAATAGAAACAGTCCAAATTGTAGCTCATGCTTTCATGTTAATTGGATAGACACCTCCAGCTTCAGCAACACTAGACTGATTCTGATCAATGCAATCTCAATGCACAAACTGCAAATGACCAACTCGTCCCTTACTGCTCAGTGATTCAGCCAGACAGGGAAGTAAAAATCTTTAAAGCATGCAGCACACAGCACAAAGCACATGCTTGAATAAAGAGGTTTCCTGTATCAAAGCATATGCACACACTGCGCACCAGAGCATGAGGCTGAGTGACACAGCTTCCAAAATTGTGTGTCTGAGTGTGTGTTCTTGTAAGAGTAACAGGATATTCGCAGTAATGTAATTCTGAATCTATGTTCTGTACCTGAATCTGTGTGAACGTAATAAAGATCATTTTACAAATGGAGTATGTCACACTTACTGATGGGTAAAAGGATTATACTTTGACATACCACAAATAAAGCAGCTGGAAAGGTGAGCATTCAAAGCAAGCTAAAAAATAATTAAAACATGATACTGTGGATTTTTACCTAAACTTCAAAACATATAGACACTCTCCCTACACTTCTACATTAAACCAGATAAAATACTGCAGTTGCAAGTGTTCTATAAGTACCTAGTGGTGCAGTGTTTCTTAATCAGGGCCCTCAGCACACTCTCAAGATGGCTTAAAATTATTTAAAATGAGACAAAACAAACATTAAAATAAGCAAATCTAAAAAAATAAAAGTCAGGATGTAAGCTGACATCTTTTTTTAACAAAACATTGTTCCCCTAATAACAGCCATTTTTATTTAAGAACAATAAGTTCCCTTTCAGTTGGTCATGTTCAATGTCGGAACTGACTGAATGATCCTGATCATTTTAAGACCAATCTACTTAAGAGTGTTTAAAAACAAGCCAATGAACAATGAACAAGCCAATCACGTATTCCACGCTTAGCCCGTAGCATGGGTATAAATAAGGAAGTGGAATCTTTGCTTTCTACTTCGGAGCCGAATGGTGCTGGTATCCAGTTTGCTGTTTTTTATGAAGAGTGTTGAACGAGTCTGTTCTTGAAAGGATTACTCTGTCTGGTGTGGGTGTGACGTCACGTGTCAAGGGGTGGCCGCTTCAAAGAACAATGGCTTGCCACTGTTGGACTGTTATCTCCTGTGTGCTTCAGCACTATAAAGAGTGGTTTCCTTTTCTAAAAGAGTAACACGATTTGACCCTGCATCTTTTTCAAGATGTCATTCAAACCTTGTGTTTCAGGATGCAGTCGATTTCTGTCCCCAGTTGACGGTCATGATCGTTGTCTCACATATTTGGTGTTCAGCATGCTGAGGCAGCATTTGTGAATGACTCATGTTCCCACTGCGGGAACATGACCATCGTAGTTTTAAGGTTTGGGCTCCAATTCCTCAAACGGGGTGGAGTCCCACTGTGTATCCCCTGATCTCCCACTGCAAAGCAGAGGATTGATACTTCGGTTGATAGCTTTAGCGGACCTAAGGGTTATGGTGAGGATTCCCGACAGTTCAACAGACTCCTCGGGCATCTCCTCTGCTGCGCAGGTGGAGTTTCCGAGAGAGTGTGCTGGTCCTTCCAATGGGGGGATAGTCATTACTTTCGGGGGTCCGGCTGAGGATATGATTTTGATCACTGCATCGGGACAAGCTAATGTCTTCCCCTGTGTAATGGTCTGTGGCAATGCAGCTGTGTCCCAAGACACAGTGTAATCCGCATCTGCCCTCCCGAGCATGTAAATTCTTGTCCACTCTGATGGGCAAGGCTTACACAGCCTCTGGAGAAGCCGCATCGTCTTTGCATGCCACGGCTCTCCTGCAGGTCTACCAGGCCAAAGCGCTAAAGGAACCCAGGGGTTATGCAGGAACTGCGTACGGCGACAGACCTCGCTCTCCGGGCATCGAAAGTCACCGCATGCTCCCTGGGTCGGGCGATGTCCATGTTGGTGGTGCAGGAACGTCACCTGTGGCTGAACCTGGCAGATATGGGTGAGACCGGCATAGTTCAGTTCCTCAGCGCACCTGTCTGTCAGGCCGGCCTCTTCGGCGACACCATCAAGAACTTCGGCAAGCAGTTCTCGGTGGCCCAGAAGCAGTCGAAGGCGATTAAAAACATCCTGCACCTCCACCTGGGCATTAGGGTGCCGAGCATAAGGGTGGCGCCCAACCCGCTCAGGGTCCAGCGAAGTCTGCCGGCAAGCGTAAGGGCAAGCGGCCCTGAGACCGGCAGCCCAGAGAGAAGAATAGCTGGTCTCTGGGAGATGGTGTCCGCACACCCCCCAAGGACGAGGAGCGAGGGAAGAATACATCTGGTACCAACATCCTGCCGCTAGCTCAGCGGTACCCACATTCTCAATAAAAGAGCAGTTTCCTTCCTCCCTAGGCCCCAAGAGGGTCATGTTGGCAGTCCGCGATGCCTCAAGGCCTTGCCACTCCCTTCCTTCCCTCCTTTTGCCAGGGGGCAGCAGTGTGCAGCTCGAGGATGCCACAAGGTCTCCTCACCCACACTCTGCCCCACCCTGGAATACTCAGAGACAACACTCCGGGTCGCCTCCAGGCCTCCCGAGTCTGTGTGTTCCACCTCGCTGCCCCACCCCAGGTATGTCTGTGTCCCTTTGGCCCCGCTTGTTTGGTCTCTGGGGGCCTGGCTAGCGCTCCCCATACCGTCTCGCTGGCTCATTCGTACCATTTGCCCGCCCGGCTTCCCAAGTAGAAGGCCATCCACTTCACCTCAGTGCGAAGCAGTGATGCTCATGTCTTGCTGTCAGGGATCGATGTCCTACTGGTGAAGGACATGGTCAAACCGGTTCCTCCAGCCGATATGAGGTCAGGGTTCTACAGACCGTACTTCATTGTCCCCAATAAAGGTGGTGGGTTATGGCCAATCTTGGACCTGCATGTCCTAAATCGGGCCCTGCACAAGCTCCCATTCAAGATGCTAGCTCAGAAACGCATTTTCAAATGCATCTATCCCGAGATTGGTTTGCTGCGATCGACCAGAAGGACGCGTACTTTCATGTCTCAATTCTTCCACACTTTGCATCAGATGGGAGGGCATATCAGTACAAAGTCCTGCCCTTCGGGCTGTCCCTGTCGCCGCATCTTCACAAAAGTCATATAGAGGCAACCATTGTTCTGCTCGTGGCATTTGCATCCTCAACTATCTCAATGACTGGCTCATACTGACATAGTCTCGGGATCAGTTGTGCGAACACAGGGACATGGTGGTCAGTCACCTCAGACTGTTGGGCCTTCAACTGAGAGAAGAGCAAACTCTGTCCTACACAAAGGATCTCTTATTTCGCTGTGGCGATGAATTCGGTCAACCAGACTGCGCGCCTCACAGAGGAGTGAGTCCGGTCAGTGTTGAACTGCTTGAATACGTTCAATGGCAGAACGGCGGTCCCACTGAAATTTTTTCATAGGCTCCTGAGGCATATGGCTCCGATTGCTTCATATGAGACCGATTTAGCACTGGCTACATGGCTGAGTCCCGAGATGGGCGTGGCAGAGCAGCAAATACCGGTACTCAGTTACTCGCACTGTCACCAAACCTTCAGCCCATGGTCGGACCCTTCATTTCTACGGGGAATGCTCATATAACAGGTGTCCAGGCATACTGTGGTCTGCACTGATGCCTCATCCACCAGCTGGGGGGCCACGTACAATGGGCATGCCGTTTTTGAGTTCGCTTTGGGCCATTCACATCCCTGCGTTTCCCCCAGCGAGCCTTCTTGCCCAGACACTGTGCAAAGTCAGGAGGACGAGGAGCAGGTCTTGTTAGTTGCGCTACTGGCCCAACCAGACCTGGTTCTAGTGTCGGCTTGCAACACCACTCCCGCTCTCTGGGGCAGATATGTGCATTTATTGTCTCCAGTTGTGTTCCCCAGAAATGGCTAACTCTGTCGAGCTGTCTATGGAAAGGTCAGAGAGCTCTCAGATTTCATACAAAATATCTTTATTTTCCTCTTTCATTTTTTACTTTCATAAAAACATCTGTCTTCTGAAGATGAACGAAGGTCTTACAGGTTTGGAACGACACGAGGGGGAGTAATTGATGACACAATTTTCATTTTTGGGTGAACTAATCTTTTAATAACTGCCCTTTTATTTAAGAACAATTAGTTATTAAAACTTCAGGAATTATGGAATTTAATTACTTAGTATTTGTTAATATTTTCTTATTTCTTAGGCTCGACAAATCTAGGGCTTGGTCACACTTATGCATGTAAACTTGAGAATGTTATGGTCCTACACTGTCTCTGTGTGCTTGATCATTCTCTCAAGAACGATCTCGCACTGCTGCTATCACATCACAGGGGTTAAGCACCTGTTTTTAACTGATGGCTGATAGTGTCGAGGCTGCATATAGTCTTCCTGACAATTAATCTAACAGGACTACATATATTGATATATTGCCATTCCTAGTTTCTGTATTCATACAAACATAGTACCATAAATATTCTAGCCTACATAGCAGTAAAACAAGCTATCACATGTAAATAGATACAATATATGAATTCAAAGTTCTAGAATCAGGAATATAATGTTGTCTACAGATCGAATCAAGGACACTCACCTGTCCTCTTTGATTCGGGCCAGCAATGGCTCTAGCCACCCTATAGTGCACTCACAGTGGGCATCCAGAAAGGTGATGACCTGCCCTCGTGTGGCAGCTGCCCCCCTCAGCCGTGCTCGAATCAAACCGGATCGCTGTTCCATCCTCAAAATTCGGACTGGAACCTCGAGAGTTGCAACATAGTCCTCCAATTTATTCCTTAAAAAATCTGAAAAACATACATACAAACAAATGTTATCTATAAAGATGAGATTATGGTTGATCTTAATGTTGCCCTACTGAGGTCTTTAAGAAGCTGAAAGATATTTATGGACTAAATAAACTGTATAGAAATTTGAATTCCACAAAGTTATTCTGCATTTGGGATACCAAAGGACCAACTCAAAATTATTAATATGATCAGTTAATCAAATTATGTGATTAGGACCTCTCTCGCTGGCATCATCCACCAGTAGTATCTCAAGCAGCAGGTGTCTGGGCGAGCGGTTTATGGCACTGTGTATGGTTCTTAAGAGTGTACTCCATGCCTCATTATGAAACACGATCACAATGCTGGTGTTTGGAAGGTCATCAGGGTATGTCTTTGTCTTACAGCTGAGGAACAGACAAGAACAAAACCATGTTTAGACAGAGTCAAGTCAGCCAATTATTTGACTTTTCACAATACATAAAGTAGCTTTACAGACACTCATTATGTTAAAGTTTATGAAATGATAGTATTTTCATGCCTTGCATTTAGCACATTAGAGCTATAAAATATATATTACACTTTGGAGCGATATAAACAATCAAGTAGCCAAGATTTTCTATATACTATATAATGTTTGCGTGAGTGCACTTTATAATAACTACACACTTTGAAGCATTAGTTAAGCATTAGTACATAGTTAATTAATCATTTATAAACCATTAATAGACATTAATAGGCAGTTTATAAATACAGATATGAATGCTTTATTCTTGATTTATACGCATATTGTATTTTCTTACTTTATAAATGATCAATTTATCATTTCTAAATTAAGTATTACATTATTTACAAAACAGTTATGTAGGAGTTGTCAGTGGTTCATATGATCATTTAGAAAGTGTAAGTGAATGGTTAATAAACTATTTAAATGTACATTTATACATCTTACTATTTAGACATAGTAATAGTTACTTTATTTCATAAAGTGAAAATAAAGTAGCATTTTGGAGTTAAGGAAACAACAGTGTCCATGTAGAATACACAATACCAACATGAACTGTTAATTAATCATATAAACTGCTCCTTACTTAATTAAGGTTAGAATAATAATACTGACATATAGCCTGACAACATATCATCTGACCGCATATACTGATTCGGGGCAACACGTTTTTCTCAGGCACTTCCCGGCCCACTTAGAATGGTCTTGCCCCACTTTTGGGGCGGGACCCACCAGTTGAGAAACACTGCTTTACACCACTGCAAATGACACTTTGCATTACACTTGGTGAAGTAAGGCTTGGATGCAGCTGCTCGCCATGGAAACCCATTCCAGGAGCACTCTACGCACTGTTCTTGAGCTAACCTGAAGGCCACACAAAGTTTGGAGGTCTGTAGCGATTGACTCTGCAGAAAGTTGGTGACTTCTGTGCAGTGTATGCCTCAATGATTTCACGTGGCCTACGACTTCGTGGCTGAGTTGCTGTTGTTCCCAATTGCAGTTGACTGTATAATATTTAATATTGAGGACATTTCACAAATGCACTTATTGCACAGGGAGCAAGAAACCACACTTGAATTCACTGAGCTCCTGAGGGTGACCCATTCTTTCACAAATGCTCGTAGAAGCGTCTGCATGCCTAGGTGCTTGATGTTATACACCTTTGGCCATGGAAGTGAATGGAACACCTGAATTCAATGATTTGGAGGGGTGTCCCAATACTTTTGACAATATAGTGTATGTCCCAGGTTGCCTTAATACAACATTGAATCATTGTTGATCTCTGATACTGGACACTGATTTCATACAAACAAAAAATCAACTCTTCTGCAATTATATTCTTCTTGAGTAAAACTTGCTGCAGATGGGGAAATATAGAATGTTGTTTATATGTTTCTTGCAAACTCTTGTATTTAATTAGAATGCATGGCTATTGAACGGCTCTCAGTGGAGAAAGATGCTTTTTGCAAGCAAAAAAGTAATTATACTATCTAACTAATTAGCAAGACATTGGCCCCCTGTGTTACATACATACAGTGAAAAATAGCATGACATGGTTTCCTTTATACAGTACATCACAACTCAACCAAAATCAATCTTCTATAAAGTGAATAAAAATAACTGTATCGAGCATTTCAAACTGGACTGTCAAGTGTATTCTGCTGCTGTAGCTAGTGGTCTAGTGTCACCAAGAGATCCTAAATAAGGCATGAAACTGCACTGGAGATGGAGTGAGCAGAGGGAACGAAAAGAGATAAATGGATGAGCAGCAGGGGGAGGAGGTTCATAGTTCTGCTTCTCTTTGTGTGCACAGACAGGGTGGGGGGAAAAGGGTACAAACTGGAGGCAGATTACAGATGATGGCATGCAGCATCTATCTATGAATATCATCCAACAGAGACCCACAGGAGATTTCTGCTGAAAGCAGTGAGTGAATTGAACAAACAATAGTGCTGCTGAGTTATTTTACTGCAATATTATACCAATGTTGTTGCTTGTTGGGAGACAGGTGGATTTAATCTCACCACAAGGTTTTCTTACATGTTTTTCTAAAGTATTCATTAGTAGTGCTTGCTATGGCAAGTCGTACTATTTCTATTGCATATTGATGTGATTTGAATAAATAAGCAAAAGGTTTAAACTTAAGAATGTAACTCATTCCACATTGTGGTATGGCCATAAATGCTTCCTCAAATCAAGCAGCTTGTTGGCTATAAGTCTCAAACTGACTGCAGAAAGTCTGGACTCTGTCGCAGCTTTCCTTGGCCAAGGACTGCCCAAGAGGATGTTTGACTGACATGTAATGCAACCAATCACAGTTTGTTTTGTTCCATGTCATGTTTAGGGCGTGAACATGTAAAGGCAATGTCTCTGCAATAACAGACCGACATGCATCTATAAATTATTAATTCAAATATTCAATGATTTATTAATTGTGCAAGTTTAAAAATCCATTGTGCAAGTTTACAAATCATTGCTCATTGTCACAGTTGTAAACACGGTGGCGTTCTTCTTCCACGTTTCCAGGCATACCGTTAAAAAATGCAACACACGTCTCACGGACATCCTGTACAATTCAAACAACTGAGCTGTGTCCGAAATCGAATACTTATCTACTATATAGTATGTAAAACTCTCCTCTGCTGTTGGATCCTGTATCTCTGCCTGCCGTCTGTTTATTCCCCAATCTGTGACAGAATGACTGACCAAGGAATGGATCCAGCGGGGAGATTGATGGTCCTAGTTCCGGTGGACCCAGTTCTGGTGGTCCCTGTTCTGGTGGTCCTAGTCCCGGGGGCCAGGAGGGCAGTGCTTCTTTGTGGCAGCAGTCCTACGTGCTTGGGAGGAATACATGGCCTCCTCTGGAGACTCAGGTCTTGTTTCTGAGCAGCCCACGGTAGTCTTGGAGGAGTGTCCTGAGCTGCCCGAGTGTATTCTCATGTCATGGCCGGCCTGCACATAGTCCGGAGAGGACTACGGCCCGAGCACCGAGCCATGGAAGGACTCCGTCTCAGTCTGTTCCCCAGGCCAACCGATTCCATCCTTCACCATCTTCCGTAACTGATTCTGGAGCATCTGGGAGCCGCTCCTTTGAGGTGGGGTAAATGTCACAGCTGTTCTGTGTCTGGCACTCTGTGGGACTTTTATGTTGTAGATTGTGCATCGCCTGTGTTCTTTTCTGTGTCCTGTTTCTGTGGAGTTTTGTAGTTCTTTGTAGTTTTTCATGTTGATTAGTTTCCCATTCACCACTCCCTTTGTTATCTTGTTAGCCTTGTTCCCTTGTGTGTATTTATACCTCTGTGATTCAGTTTTTCGGTCATTGTTTGCTGTTATGCAGGCATTCTCAGTTCTCTGTTTCCCGTATTTCTTTTTGTTTGCTCAGTGTTATTTTGTTCCTGGTTTTGATCTTTATTGTTTGTCTTCATTAAACTCTCCCCTGCTATTGGATCCTGTATCTCTGCCTGCCGTCTGTTTATTCCCCAACTTGGGCACCAACCAACAATCTTTAACACCCAAGAAACACATAGTAACAAGCTTAAAAACACTTACCTGAGCAAACTAATAGCGACATTGGGGTATAACCTAATACTGTGTTAGTGAGTTTTGTATGGACAAGAAGCACTGACATTTTCTGGAGGAAGTGTAAAAATCTAGTTGTTCTCCTCCCTCTTTCTTTGCCAGTGCAATGAAAACGGTCTTTGTTTACAGAATCCAAAGAGCCATTCGAGTTACATAATGAAATCCCAGAGAGCTGTTAGAGCAAAACATGCCACATTCATCTGGTGCATTTGAGTTATGCCACAGTTCAGCATACTGAAGGATGTCACTTCTCCTGCACTCATTGATGTCTGATTCTCTTAGAAGAAGCATTTGCTTGGCAGTTTATCCAATATCTGGCATTTTCGTTCCCAATTTCTTCTAATTTGTTTGACATTAATGCTTCATTTTAAAACCTCAAGGGAATGTGTAGTGACAGTTAAATGCTTCAGGAAACTCTACAATAAAAACTCTGGAGCATTTGCAATTATACTACTACTAAGAATAATGATAATAATATTAAACAGTAAGTAAACAATATGTTTTAAGTCTTACCACATATTCTTGTTGAAAGTTAATTAAAATGATCTTATAACAAAATGGATGTTTAAAACATTTTAGCTCAATTAAATCATTTAAATCTAAATTTCTAAAACAGATGGACAGATGCTTTCATTACAGATTATTGTATGTATTGACCTTTAAAAAAAATCCAAACCTCCATGTTTTGCTGTACTTTTTTCTCATCTCATTATAGTTGTGTTGGGCTTGTGTATTTGTGGCTGATATTTGTGTACAATATATCAGCGCAACTAACAACTTACAACCAACTATCTAGGCAATTCATAATCTTACACTATTCTCCTAGAGAAATTGCAAGATTTAGAATGTATGTGCACAAAACCACAAAAATTTTCCCACTGCGATGACAAATACCCTATTGCATCCAGAGCACACCTACCTATTATGTAATCATCATGGCCAATAGAAGGTGTTTGACAGCCACCGCAAGCTGTCTAGAAAGTTTGCTCTAGTAAGCAAGTAAGTAAAGCTTTATTTATATAGCACCTTTTAAAACAGTGTTTACAAAGTGCTTTACAGAAGAGAAATAAACAGAAAAAAAAGGAAAAAAAAACATACATACACATAAAAATAAGATGAAGCTAAGAGCAAGAAAATGACTCGGGTTCGGGTAAGTTTGGGATACTCCTTTCTAAATGGAAAAGTAAGAGAGCCTCGGTTTATAATTTACTATTGGAGTGGATCATCCAAACACACATGTAATCATACAGGTGTACAATTACACCAGCCTGCGTTTTCTGTCCTGATGTCTTACACTCACGTCCAAAATATCACTCCCCAATGCTCTCAAACTCCTCTACACAGACAGCACTGACCAAATATACAATCACTCAGAATATAGAAATAAGAATATAGAAATAAGATAATAAAATGATATATAACAAAGTAATGAGTTCAGGTAACTCTGTGCTAAGTTTGGAGTACTCTATCTTAACGAAAGAATCGGTTTGTGATTTACACTAGCAGCAACCCCAGACTTCCCCAGACACACCTGTAGTTATACAGGTGTACAATAACACCAGTCTGTGTCCTCGGTCCTGGTTCTTACACTCACATCTGAGAGCAAATTCAAAATATCACTCCCCAATTCTCTTAAACTCTTCTGCCCTAACCAAAATCACATAATAAAAATAAGATAATGAAATACAACAATAAAATAAATGAAGGAAAGGCCCTAGTGACCAAATGTGTTTTGAGATACTGTTTTAAAAAATGCATAGTCAATTGCTCGTAAGGTTGTCAGGAAAAGAATTCCATAGCTTGGGACCAAAATAACTAAGGGCTGACTCACCAATCTTTAGCCATGTTTTGGGGCAACCAACAAATTACTATTTGATGTTCGGAGAGATCTTGTTTAGAGTGTATTTATTCAATACATTAGAAATGTATACTCGGGCAGTTTCAAGAAGACTGAATAAGATGATCTTGAATTCAATTCTGAATGAATGAATCAGGCTAAATGAAATGTGATTTCTCATTTTGGAGCAACCCATATGGAGATGTAATATATGTGTATATATGAAATATCAATATATGCGATATATAAAGTAAAACATATATGAAACCTATTAGAAATTGGAACAATTCCATATGAAGAGTTAAGATGCAAAAGCCTCTAAAAGCCACTTCGGTCAAAAATGAGATTACAATACTGAGTGAATGCTCTCTGCATATAGTATACATTCATAAAATACTTTCACTTCTTATACTTTCAAATCCCAGC
This sequence comes from Gobiocypris rarus, assembly GCA_023029165.1. Lineage (NCBI taxonomy): Eukaryota > Metazoa > Chordata > Actinopteri > Cypriniformes > Gobionidae > Gobiocypris > Gobiocypris rarus. The sequence continues at coordinate 13,848,104 of CM040910.1, read as the reverse complement.
CTCAGCCCATTCAGAAGTACCGGTACTTAGGTAGTAACCTATACACGGAAGCGTGACAAAAATGCTTATTTTAAAGAAAAACGTCAGACGGATTTATAGGCTTTTGCATCTGAACTCTTCATATATTGGCATATAAATGTATCCCATATATTATATATATTTATGTATGTATAATATAAACCCGATTCCAAAAAAGTTTGGACACTGTTCAAATTGTGAATAGAAACAGAATGCAATGATGTGGAAGATTCACATTTCAACATTTTATTCAGAATACAACATAGATGACATATCAAATGTTTAAACTCAGAAACTGTATAATTTTAAAATTTCATGGCATCAAAGTTGGGACAAGGCCATGTTTACCACTGTGTGGCATCCCCTCTTCTTTTTATAACTGTCTGCAAATTTCTGGGGACTGAGGAGACAAGTTGCTCAAGTTTAGGAATGGGAATGTTGTCCCATTCTTGTCTAATACAGGCTTCTAGTTGCTCAACTGCCTTAGGTCTTCTTTGTTGCATCTTCCTCTTTATGATGTGCCAAATGTTTTCTATGGGTGAAAGATCTGGATTGCAGTTTGGCCATTTCAGTACTAGGATCCTTCTTCTATGCAGCCATGATGTTGTAATTGATGCAGTATGTGGTCTGGCATTGTCATGTTGGAAAATGCAAGTTCTTCCCTGAAAGAAACGACGTCTGGATGGGAGCAGATGTCGTTCTAGAACTTGGATATACCTTTCAGCATTGATGGTGCCTTTCCAGATGTGTAAGCTGCCCATGCCACACGCACTCATGTAACCCCATGCCATGAGAGATGCAGGCTTCTGAACTGAGCGCTGATAACAATTTGGGTTGCCCTTGTCCTCTTTAGTCCAGATGAAATGGTGTCCCAGTTTTCCAAAAAGAACTTCACATTTTAATTAATCTGACCACAGAACAGTTTTCCACTTTGCCACAGTCCATTTTAAAAGAGCCTTGGCCCAGAGAAAATGCCTGTGCTTCGGGATAATGTTTAGGTATGGCTTCTTTTTTGACCTATATAGTTGGATTGTGTTCACCGACAATGTTTTCTGGAAGTATTCCTGAGCCCATGTTGTGATTTCCATTACAGTAGCATTCCTGTATGCCTGATTTTGGATGATATTATGCACTGTAGATGATGATAACTACAATTGATAACTATAATTTTTCTCTGAGAAACTACTTCTGATATTGCTCCACTATTTTTCACCGCAGCATTGGGGGAATTGGTGATCCTCTGCCCATCTTGACTTCTGAGAGACACTGCCACTCTGAGAGGCTCTTTTTATACCCAATCATGTCACCAATTTACCTAATAAGTTGCAAATTGGTCCACCAGCTATTCCTTATATGTACATTTAACCTTTCCGGCCTCTTACTGCTAGCTGTCCCAACTTTTTTGGAATGTGTAGCTCTAATGAAATCCAAAATGAGCCAATATTTTTCATGACATTTCAAAATGTCTCACTTTCAACATTACATATGTTATCTATTTCTATTGTGAAAAAAATATAAGTTTATGAGATTTGTAAATTATTGCATTCCATTTTTTTCACAATTTGTACAGTGTCCCAACTTTTTTGGAATCGGGTTTGTACATACTTTGGCATATATGTCTCAAATATGAAATATCCTAATATGCTCATATAGAGTAAAAACAAATACACTGCACATATATGCACAGCTATCAGAAATTCCATATATTGACATATTTCTCTATTCCACATATTATATATGTTTAATTTATATATGTGACAAATCACTCTTAGTATAGATGTTATGTATAAAACAAATTACATTTAAAATAAATTTGTAATGTTACTTATTGTCAGGTGAGTCAAGGGATGAAGGACTCAAGGATGCAGAGGTTAATGGGCTTTTTATTAGACTTCAAAAATAAACAATCAAAACACAAACAAACCCCTTCATGCTTGTAACTGGCTCGCCTTAGTTTTTATATAATAAGAAAGCCTCATAAAAGGGGAATTCACTTTTGCCAATAGTTTGTGTTCAAAATAAATGTAAGAGTCTCAATGAGGGAGTGAAATAAAGTGTATCTATTGAATCACTTAATGATAGCATAGTAACAATTTGCACATGGACGGAAATCCAAGACAGCATTGTGAATATCAAAGCTTAACACTGAAAGTAAACCAATAAACAGTAAATCAAACTCAAACCCAAAATACTAAAGCGATACACAAATAAACAAAAACCAGCAACAACAAAATAAATTATATATATATATATATATATATATATATATATATATATATATATATATATATTAGAGAGAGAGAGAGAGAGAGAGAGAGAGAGAGAGAGAGAGAGAGAACGTTTACCAAACAATTCAAAATGCCGTAGAGGGAAAAGGATATACAGTCTGCAATGCAAGTCTTTAATCTGAGTGTTGTAGATATCCCAATCTTTGTAAAGTCCCAGCAGGCAGGCAATGGATATAGTCCTCTGTGAGCTTCTCTGCAAACTTCCAAACACTATGAATTAACACTTTTATGGATACATGAAAATGTGCATTTGAATAAGATTGTAAAGCATTATAATGTACAATTCACTTAACTCCTCAAACACAATGGCTGCGTCCGAAAACCTAGGCAGCTGACTCGTTGCCTTGCTGCCTTATCAGACAATGGCTTGTGAGGCAGCGTTTTGTGCATGAAGGCACCTCACGAAAATGATTTCGGACAGACTTCTAAGGCTGATCTACAGCTAAATAGAGTGATCTTTGGTGCTAACTAAACAAATATTTAATTACTAGATTCGTAATTTCTCGCTAGAAATTATATAAGAAGTGGAAAAATGTTGGTAAAAATTTACATTTACACACAAACTGACCAGCAAACGCAACTTTCGGACGCCATCTTTTTCCCCCAGCTCAACTGTCATTGAAAGGAAAGCACAGGATTGTGGGATATCAAAGGCAGCGAAGAATACATGTATGCTGCCTTCAAAAATCGATCAGATGAAGGTCTCTCAGGAGACAGGAAGTGAAGCTAAACATTAGATTCGGACGTACCTTGATGCCTTCCTGCCTTGAAATGTGTCCTCCGAAGGAAGCGTTTTCCAGGTTTCGGGCGCAGCCAAAGTGATTCCAGGCATTTTCAGCCATACTCCATTGCCATGACTCTCCTATGCTACTAACAACCTTAAAACCACTTCCTCCCTTTGTTGCCCTCTAGAGGACAGGATGAAAAATTTCACCCCTGTAACAGGGTAACCATTACATGCTACACAGAACAAAACATGAACGTACATGGCTGAGGATGAGCACGACCCCGTGTGCTAAACAAACAAACAACACACCGACAAAAGAGTGTATACTGCCCAAGCAAAACTACTTGCTCACACGAGACCAAGTGAATGGTCATGCCCTCAGAGAGCAGTACACAGTCCTCCATGTTTATCTCCTCGCCAGAGCATTAACAGCAGCATTCAAGTAAGAATGTGTTCTTATTAAAGCTACTAAAGTTCAGTCAGGCAAGAGCAGTGAGTGAATTTCTGTTGTTGGGTTAATATTAACAGTAGATAGAGCAATACATACTGTATTAAACCGCTTTCACTTTAGTAACGACAGATGGATCTAATATACACACAAGATTTCTGTAACTGCATACATGCACAGGCACAACCAACTGTTTTCATCTGAACTTTGTGTGTGTCTGACATTACCCTGTGAGCAATTGCCAGTTTAATCGCAATAACATATGAAAGAGAACTAGTTTAATGACTACTCAGCGACTCGCCGACATCCAGCTCTCTGTGCGCATGCTTCAGGGGCATGTGCGTGTATTTAAGTTGATAGCGATAAGGCTTTAAACGCATGCAGATGATATTTCATGATGATGAAGAACTGCTATGTCACACGAACGCGTCTGCGATAGATATGATCATCAAAACACACTGATATCATGTTTCAGTTTTTTTTCTGCGTGTTCTGGTGATCACAAGCTGTGAAGGCTCCGCCCTCTGGGTGAGAGCAGCAGCTCATTTGCATTTAAACACACTGAACAGCTAATTTTTCTTCAACCCCAAAATTGGCATTTTCAACATGGTAAATTATATATATATATATATATATATATATATATATATATATATATATATATATATATATATATATATATATATATATATATATATATATATATATATTGTTTACATATATGGCATTGACATACAGTACCATAAAAAGTTTTAAAAATCATAAAAATGTTTAATATATATATATATATATATATATATATATATATATATATATATATATATATATATATATATATATATATATATATATATATATATAATTATTCTATGGGTATTTCATACATGGTATAAACCCATATCTTCATATATCGTGATGATGTAGTATTTATATGTGCTAATAATGTATTGCCTTATATGAAATATATATGACATCACTACTCGGATATAGGGACATATATGTACATATATTACATGTCCGTGTATAAGTGTGTAATACATTATTGCAGTACTCAAGTCAAAATAAGAATGTCACATACTTTGGAGATGTTTCTAAGGTGCTGTTTTAGTAACAATGCTAAAATATATATATTTTTTTTCTACTGAGGTTACTGTCAAACACTATTCCTAAGTTCTTGGCCTGATTTCTTGGCCTTTTAGTGATAGAGAGTCAATATGTGAAGCAATCGATATTCTCCCGGAATCATTACTGATAACAAGTACCTCTGTCTTATCTTTGTTTAGCTGAAGAAAGTTCTGTGACATCCACAATTTTATGCTCTCTATGCAGTACAGTAGGATGGAAAATGAATGATAGATAAAAAGATAGGTGAAGTGAACTATTGTACTGAATGATTACACCGGCTAAAGGAAGCATAGGTTAAATAATAGAGAACACACAATTGAGCCTTCAGGAACACCACAAGAAATTATGAACTTCTGGAGTTGTAGGTACCTAATGTCACATATTCCGTGTTGCTTAAGTAGGAACTGAACCAGTCTATGACTGGACCTGATAAACCGACCCAGAACTCTGAAGTCTGTCAAATAGAAAATCATGATCAATGATGTCAAAAGCAGCACTCAGATCTAAAAGAACGAGGATTCCAAGAGTCCTGAATTACTTGCAGATAGTTTAATTACCCAATAGAGGATGCATTTTTTTGTGCTGTGGTTTGCCCGGAAGCCAAAATAAAATGTCTCATTAAGTGTATTGGCATTGAGATAGTTATTGAGCTGCATTTTTTTCAATTATTTTACCAAGAAATGGTACATTAGAGATTGGTCAGTAGTTACTGAGCAGGGACGAATCAAGATTATTTTTCTTCAGCAGGGGCCTAAAAATTGCAGTTTTAAAACTCCTTGCTGTAGGGACTAATTAATAATATTCAGGATGTCTGGTAATAAGCAGTTCGTAACCATTTTGGGAAATTTAGTGGAAAATGGGTCCAGAGAGCAGCTAGAGAAATTAATATATTATATGATATGACCTGTTTAAGTGTACTGGGGCTGACAGCTGAGAAGGAAGACAGATTACATTGCAAATGACTAGTTAAAAACTCATTGCACTTTGCACTTGTGAGAAGTTCTGATGAAATTTGAGCTGAGGGGTTTAGTAGCCTATCGAGAATGGAGAATAAGAATCTAGAATTGTCTTTGTTGCTGTAAATTCAACTTGAAAAAATAAGCTTTTCTTGCAGGCCTTATTGCATTATTTAGCATTTTCAGATGAGTCTTATACTGTTAACACAATGGTGAACTGTAAGCTTTGTGCGCATCAATTGCCTTTCTGCTCTCCTGGAGTTCTAGAGCAACAAAGTTAATGCATTCAGAGCCTGAGACTAAAAGTGTCAACATAAGCGTTTATGGAGTGGGAAGTGAGAGGAGAGAGAGATGACATGAGCTCCATGAAGGTCATGGCAGAATCATCAGCGCTTATCAACAGTTCTCTACTAATTGGTCAAATACTACAATTTCAAAAAAGACACAATAGTAGTCAGATATGGCAACATCTACGATCTGTGGGTGGCTGACAGTTAAGCCACATGAGATCACCAGATCGAGTGTGTGACCATGTTTGTGTGTTAGCTGTGATGCCCCATTCACACGGGGCGTAGGCGTTAACGCTTCTCATTTACTTTGAATGGGTGACATCATCCGTTGCCGAACTGAATTGTGGGCTCCGTCGCTTCGCTTCACTCGCATTGCAAGCGGCAGAAGTTGAAGATTTATCAACTTTTCAAGCGCCAACGCAGGTGTCATCCAATCAGATCGCCGTATGCAAATACCTAGAGCAGCGCTAGCCAATTTGCGTTCATGCGACCCTAGAGCAGACGTGTGATTGGCTGTTTTCACTATAACGGCCAAGCTTCAGCCACGCCCTCCGTCAAGCGTTAACGTCGAAGCCCCGTGTGAATGTAGCGTAACCGAAGCAAATTCCTAAGAAACTTTATGCCCAGATTTTGTTTGAAATAAAATCACACCTGGGTCTTTAGTTTATATTATCACATTTGACTAAATTAAACTCCAGACCCTGGTCCAAAATGGAGCAGCTAGAATTCTTACTAGAAACAAAGTATGACCATATTAGCCCGGTTCTGTCAACACTGCATTGACTCCCTATAAAACAGTTTTACATTTTAAAGGTCCCATGGCATGGCATTTTTCTATTATTTTATAATGTGTCCTGAGGTGTACTTATATTGTTAGTATGATTTTTTTCATTACAAAATGTAATAATTTAGAAATAAAACACATTTTTTATATCCTGTTCTGGCTGAATGCCCTGTTTCAAGGGGCGTGTCTGCTGTGAGACTTCAGTGAAAACGCCCACTGTTGTGATTGGCTGACATCTTTGCATTTGAAATGAGTGTTAGATTATGTTGCGGAGGGGCGTGGTTTAGCACTGCACTGACTGCATGCATGAGAGAGAGAGGCTGACTGCTGGGCACTCATGAATCATGGAGAGCTGGAGGAAGTTTTATTGTACAGAGTTATTAAAATAGCGCTGTGCTGTTAGTGCAAGCTTATTTGTATCTGAGAGTTCTGATCGCTCTCTGTAGTTGAATCACTTAATAAGAGATTTTGTTTCATGCTACTAACAGAAACGATTGTTTTAGTCACTTGATTCACTGATGCATTACACTTAGGGCATCAAGACGTCGATGGACGATCTAGAAAGAAAGTCTGAGTGAACTTGAATGATTAGCTACACATCAGGAATCACTGATCACAGATCAGGCATTAATTAACACTGTTACTCACTGTTTTTTCGCGGTGCTGTCAAATCCATATCATAAAGTCTGTTTGTAAAGCCTGTGCAGACATAAACTGAATACATTTTCTCCGAATGCTATGGGAGGGCAAAGCAGAGGAAGGGGATGTAACCTTTCCTGGTATGACATCATAACAGGAAAATTCCAGATCAGCTCGACTGGGCTGTCATTTTCTCAAAGGCAGAGAAAGACAGCCAGAACTCTGTTTACACCCATCAAAATGTCTAGCCAATTGGGGACCATATACAGGCTAGGGGAACTCTTCATAAAATTACATTTTCATGCCATGGGACCTTTAAAATATTGCTACTTACAAAGCAGTAAATGGTTTAGCTCCGCAGTACTTGAGCGAGCTCTTAACGCTTTATAGTCCTTCATGTCTGCGATCTCAAAACTCTGGCCAGTTAATAATACCTAGAATATCAAAATCAACTGCAGGCGGCTGATACTTCTATTTAGCACCTAAACTATGGCACAGTCTTCCCAACATTGTTCGGGAAGCAGACACACTCTGTCAGTTTAAATCTAGACTAGAAACACATCTCTTTACTATTGTCAGAGTAGGAGGGTTTTGCAAATAGGAAGACGATGGGAAAAGCCTGAAGGCAAAAAGGAGTTTAATCACTCAAACAGGTAGGTTTGAGAGAACACAAATGAGGATAACACAAAGCTGAAACATAATGAACTAATAATGATGGTGACCATGACGACAGACAAGTGGTGTGAAAACTCGAACAAAGAACCATGTGACATGGAACAGGATGACAACAAAACAGACAAGCATGTGACATTACTACCCTCCTAAAAATCACGACTTTGTGCCAAAAGGAGTCCAACCAGGAGGGGGTGGGCACCCTAGAGTCCTCGAGGATCAAGACAGGTGCTCCAGTAGCTCAGGGGACCATGGAGGCACTGGGAGTTCAGGGGACCATGGGCGCCTGGAGTTCAGGTGGCCATGGTGGTTAAAGGAGTTCAGGTGGCCATGGCGGCTCAAGGAGTTCAGGGAGCCCCTCAATGCATCACAAGAATGGGGGATTGCTGACAAAAACCTGGTTGTTGTCACCGACAACGCACCATTGCCGTTTGGTTAGCAGGATACCTCCATGTTAAGTGTTTTATTCACATGCTGAATCTGGCGTCACAGCAGGCTTTACATCTGCCAGCAGTGGCCATGTTTATGGGGAGAGTGCGGTGCATAACTGGCTTTTTCAACAGAAGCATGGAGGCAAACCACACTTTGGAGGAGAAACGGAAAATGTTACAGCTCCCGACCTAAAAACTCAAGATTGATATCAGCACTAGATGGAACAGTGCTTATGAAACGTTCTGGCAGTGAGTAAGAAAGAGTAACACGGATGTCTTCACTTTGAATGATACTGGTAACGCTGAAGAAATTGTACGGGCACTGAAGTCAAGTGAAGTGCAAGAGTGACCACTGTGATGTCTGAGGAAAAGGATCTTACTCTCTCACTCGTAGCACCGCTGCTCGCGTTATTGCATGACACACAGGACAACATTGGTGACAACGCTGATCAGGGACATCAAACAAAGCATCAGTCAAGATCTTAAAAAGAAATATGCTAGTGCAGCAGAGAAGAACACCCTCTACACAGCATTCAAACCTGGACCCCCAACCCCCACCCCACCACCCACTTTAAAACCCTGCCATTCCTGACCCCAGAGCAGAGACAGGAAACCTATGCCACAGAAAAAGTGGTTGCTGAGGCTGTAACCCTTCAGGTAATAAAACATTTAAACAATATAAGCAGAATATATTCTAACCTACATAAGAAATGTTACTGCTCTACTAATATTGTAGTCATATTTGTAAAGATTTATTTATAACATACAGTGGGTGCGGAAAGGATTCAGACCCCCTTCAATTTTTCACTTTTTGTTATATTGCAGCCATTTTCTAAAATCATTTAAGTTTAATCATTTAATTTTTCTCATTAATGTACACACAGCACCCAATATTGTCAGAACAACATAGAATTGTTGACATTTTTGCAGAAAAACTGAAATATCACATGGTCCTATGTATTCAGACCCTTTGCTGTGACACTCATATATTTAATTCAGGTGCTGTCCATTTCTTCTGATCATCCCTGAGATGGTTCTACACCTTTATTTGAGTCCAGCTGTGTTTGATTATACTGATTGGACTTGATTAGGAAAGCCACACGCCTGTCTATGTAAGACCGTACAGCTCACAGTGCATGTCAGAGCAAATGAGAATCATGAGGTCAAAGGAACTGCCTGAAGAGCTCAGAGACAGAATTGTGGCAAGGCACAGATCTGGTCATGGTTAAAAAAAAAAAAATTGCTGCAATTAAGGTTCCTAAGAGCACAGTGGCCTCCATAATCCTTAAATGGAAGACGTTTGGGACGACCAGAACCCTTCCTAGAGCTGGCCGTCCGGCCAAACTGAGCTATCGGGGGAGAAGAGCCTTGGTGAGAGAGGTAAAGAAGAACGCAAAGATCACTGTGGCTGAGCTCCAGAGATGCAGTTGGGAGATGGGAGAAAGTTGTAGAAAGTCAACCATCACTGCAGCCCTCCACCAGTCAGGGCTTTATGGCAGAGTGGCCCGATGGAAGCCTCTCCTCAATGCAAGACACATGAAAGCCTGCATGGCGTTTGCTAAGATGGTGAGAAATAAGATTCTCTGGTCTGATGAGACCAAGATATAACTTTTTGGCCTTAATTCTAAGCGGTATGTGTGGAGAAAACCAGGCACTGCTCATCCCCTGTCCAATACAGTCCCAAAAGTGAAGCATGGAGGGATGCAATCGAGGGAAAGATGAATGCAGCCAAGTACAGGGATATCCTGGACGAAAACCTTCTCCAGAGTGCTCAAGACCTCAGACTGGCCCGAAGGTTCACCTTCCAACAAGACAATGACCATAAGCACACAGCTAAAATAACGAAGGAGTGGCTTCACAACAACTCTGTGACTGTTTTTGAATGGCCCAGTCAGAGCCCTGACTTAAACCCAATTGAGCATCTCTGGAGAGACCTGAAAATGGCTGTCCACCAACGTTTACCATCCAACCTGACAGAACTGGAGAGAATCTGCAAGGAGGAATGGCAGAGGATCCCCAAATCCAGTTGTGAAAAACTTGTTGTATCTTTCCCAAATAGGTTCAAGGCTGGATAAGATCAAAAGGGTGCTTCTACTACACTGTAAACCCGGATAAGTTAAAATAACTCAAAAAATTGAAACTTATTACCTTATTACTTTTAAGTTAATTGTTTTAAACTGTTTAAGTTTTGTCAACTTAATTCAATCTGTGGTCTGAGGAAGCGTACTCCCAGAGTGCATTGCGGCATGAATAAATTAATTGCTTCATTTTTACTATGTTTGGCTTTATTTTACCATTTGTCTTTTGTCAGTATAACCCCAATAATGACAGCAAATAAACTTGTAAAGTTCTTCTTAATAATACATAAATTAATCAATTAAATTTAAAAAATCCTTGTTACCATTGTTGTGTTTTGCATGCTGAATGTTGAAGTCTGTGTGTGACTCACACATGGTCAAATGTCACAAATATTGAGGACTATATCACCCCAATTAAAAGGTTATTCCATAAATATTAGCAAGACATGTTTAAAATATCATTATCTGACATGAAATATAATTGTATTATATACAATATATAGCATTTATTTATGTATTACTTCTTCTTTTGAAATCAGATAACTGATTTCTTGCTGCAATGCTGCATTAATAAAGGAAGAAAATTACAATAATATGTATGAAGTTCCAAGTGCCCAATCAAAGGGAACACTAATCACAATTATGGTGAGGAAATTAGTGAAGTCTATTAAAAATTGCCATGCATCAAAAACACTTTGCCCGCCCACTTTTTTGGGGGGGGGGGTTTGGCAAAATGGTACTCAAACCAGTAAAGTAGTGTTAACTTGGGTTTTCTAAGTAACAAAGGCACAGCATGCAAATAGTTCAGATTACTAAAAATTTGTAAGTAACTTCAACAAATTCTTGGACATTAAGTACAGTTTACTAAAAAAATCTTAGTAATAAGAACTGTTGGTTTTACAGTGTAAATACTGAGCAAAGGGTGTGAATACTTAAGACCATGTGATATTTCAGTTTTTCCTTTTTAATATATCTGCAAAAATGTCAACAATTCTGTGTTTTTCTGTCAATATGGGGTGCTGTGTGTACATTAATGAGAAAAAATGAACTTAAATGATTTTAGCAAACGGCTGCAATATAACAAAGACTGAAATTTTTAAGGGGGTCTGAATACTTTCTGTACCCACTGTATTAGACAAAATTAACTATAAAAGACTAATTAACTATAAATTAGCAAAGAGAAAAAACATTTACTCGCTGCATAATGATACATTACATATTTATTCTCTCCTGCGTGTATATTCTACAGGAAGAAAGCAGGCAGCAAACCATCTCTGAACCAAAAGTCCAGGAGCATCAGGAGGAAAATGACTACACTGAAGAGGATCCTAGACCCACTGTAATTCCAGCCTAGATGAGGAAGTCATGTGGCCTGAAAGACTTGCTTGGACAGACTTATGGTGATGTTGCAACCCCAACAAAATCATTATCTGCCAGAGCTGAGGAGGAGGGGAAAAGATACCAGGAGGTCACACAACTGGCACTCACAGAAGATCCACTAAGCTGGTGGAAATAACATGAGTCTATCCTTTCCTGGCCAAGCTGACAAAAAGATACCTTTGTATCCCAGGTACTAGGTTCTCAGCCGAAAGAGTTTTCTCGATGGCTGGAGACATTGTCACAGCACAAAAGAGCACTCTGAACTCAGAGCATGTTGATCAGCTCCTCTTTCTGAGCACGAATGCTGACATTCCTTCACTGTCCAAATGTTTTTGAACTTTTTTGTCCCAAGATTGGCAGCAAACAGTAGCACATTTTGTTTACTTTAAGAGTACATGTTGTATTTAATTTAAATGTAACATTTTTATTTTAATGTAACTACATGTTTTAATTAATTACATTTAAATTTAACTGTAATTTACTTTAAAATGCCCAAATTACTGAAGGGCCTGCACAACATTTTTGTACAAGTTACATTGTTCAAATACCTGTAGTCTCACAGCAGTGCATCCCTGTTTGCATTTAATTAAGGTGGACTATGACTGTAATACAAATTGTTGAGTTTGTCAGGTGATACATCATTTATGACCAGTTTTCATGAAATTGCTGGTCAGTTTGTCTGTTTGACAATTCCATTTTGCAGCAATAAAATTGAAGTGAGATGAACAAACAGAGAAATGTATCGTTCTAGATTTAAAAAAACAAATGTTGACAAAGTTTTCCTTTAGGGACATATTTTGAAGTTGGAAAAAGGTAATAAATTTGCAATATATCGCATAGTATCGCAATACATTTAAAATAGCAATAATATTGTATCATGACTTAAAGGGTTACTTCAGCGATTAGCATTAAGCTTATCAGTAGAAACCCGGGAGTATATTCGAATTATCGTACTTTCCCCCTTCATATCCCCCTGAGATGAGAGAATTATGTATTTTATTTCTGGAAAAAATCCACAGATGATGCAAATATCGTCATTTTGCGTCATCTGAGGATTTTGGCCAGATGCTAAAGCCAGCAGGAGGCGCTGTTTCCACATGTTTTCAACATCGCACTCACAGCACTCGGCTCGCGGAGCTGCGGAGATTCATGTAAACGGAGCGGTGTAGAGCAAAGTGAGTGTTTCAACTTTTCAAAAATTCCTATGAAATTTAAGCTTCCAAAGACATGAACTGAAAATGCGCCACACTGAACACGCACTGTGATGTTATGCCACGGCGCTTACCTCAGCTCATGTGATGAATGAAATCTGACTCCTGCTGCGTTTGTGCCGTGGCGCTCAATCGGTTAACTCGCATTATATCGAACAGACACGTTCAGTTTTTAATTGTAGTGGTTCTAACTGAACTGATTTTATTAAAATGAACGCGGTGGACAAGTGATCCAGTAATCCAGTAGCCGTGCCTAGAGTGGCCTCAGTAGGGCAGCTAAGCAAGTGCATTCTGGGAATTGTTGTCTTTCATCCCCATGAGACAAAAATACATTTTCTGTCTTTTCTCAGTCTAGAAGGCACCAAATTCAAAAATAATTTCACATTTCTACTACATAAATGACCCAGTTTAAATACAGATTCATCTTCCCAGCACTGAAGTACCCCTTTAAATATAATGATAATATTGTGGGGCCTCTGGTGATTCCCACCCCTAATAAACACACAGTTGCCTACTATTATTAGGTGCTTAAATGCTGTTCATGTGATCATGGAGCATTTGTCTGTACAAACACATATGCTCACCCATCCAGCCTAACATCTGGCAGACTCCTGTTGAGAGCAATCTTGTCACTAGCCATCAAGTTGAACTGATTGATTTTAAAGAGCTCTTTCATCTTGTCCTGCTCTTCTTTGGGAATAATCACAGCCTTTCCCATTTCACCTGGAGCCTCATAGGTGCGCGACATCACAGCTGGAACAGAGAAAGCAGGGTGACAGTCAGTGTGGATTACTTATACAAATTTCATGATACTCTGTCTTAATCTTGTGCCCATATATTTACTGCACACACGTCTCTGGTTAGTTTGTTACAAAAGTAAAAAGGTCTAAAAGGTCCTTTAAAATGATTAAATGTAATTATATATGATTGTCCCAATCAATTCCCACTGAAAAAAAAGTCCTGCCCTTCATTATTTCTTGTTGAGCAGCTTTTTCACGTAGAGGTTAATACTTGCAATTTACTTCACATATACCCTGTCCTGGTCATACTCAATTCTAGTCAGAATATGAGTCTGATACAGCTCATTTGGGCTGTGATTAAGGGGCTTGTTTTAACCGAACCAGGAAAGACCTCAATTGGATAGACCTACAACCAATCAGAGCAATGGAGCTATGCTTAAGTTGTCAAATGTCAACAGAACTCAACTGCACTGTGTTGCCAGGTCCGTGTTTTTCCCGCAGGTTGTTCTCTATGTCCGCGGGTTGAAGCGACCCCAATTATGTGATATATAGACCCAGGAATGCAAATTTTAGTAGGCAACCTTATCAAAATAAATTTTGCCAACCAAACGCCATATTTTTCGTAGAACCCCAGAAAGCTATATATGAATGCATATACGAAAAGTTCTCAGTTTAGGATAAGAGCAAATTCAACCCAAGCGCCTTTGATGACGTGGATGATTACGTTACTGTTTATCATCTGTCCATCATTGTCTAAAGCCTGACAATTTCATTGGTCCGAACAGTTTCTGTTTGGGCATATTACTCCTCTATGGATCGAGTCCAGACCAAATTCCCGAGCAAAAATGTTGTGGGCGGGGCTAAATTCGGCTGGCATCCAGGCTACTTCACATATAGTAGAAAATAAAATGGCTTGTAAATACTCAAACTCAAAATATCACAACCACAGATTGCACATGACATGTGGTATATGCACACAAAGAAGACATTCAGAGCCTTCACTGCAACTAAAACCCATCTAAACTGGCAACAGTGTTCGAACCATTGATCCATGTTATATGATCTGTCAAAACAGACACCCCTTGTCCTTGACGTTTGACTTAACACTGTTATCTGTTACTCACTTACTGAGTAACAGTATATATAGTCATTGCTGGAAAGGGTTTAAATATGCAAAAACAAAAATATCACGAAAGCCAAAGAATTTGCAGGACCTGGAGGAGGGTACAAGAACAGGTTGATTAATAACACGCATTTTGTATGAACCCTCTTATTTTGTTAAAATTATTCACATTTTCACAGATTCTGCAAGGAGGTCACAAACTTTCAAGTAGCACTGTAGTGATATTGGCAAAAATAGAGCTCTTTTTTTTTCTTTCGAGGAGGATTTTTTTTTTTTTTATCAGAGCCCTGATCTGAGCAAAATATGCTATTGGTGTAGTTTCTGATATTTATATGGCCAAAATGTAAGACGAAATCCTGATAGCTAGTGATGTAATTTAACAAGATGTTAATATCTTTATATCTATACAGGGAGCTCTGCGCTCCCTCGGCTCCTGTGTGGTCCGCAGTCCTCCACCAGGCTCCTCCTTCCCTCTGGCTCTGCACTGGGCCGCACTCCCTCCTGGCCTTAGATGTTGCCTTGGACCATCAGCCTCTCGGCTACACCTGGGTGTCCTCCTCTTCTAACTCTCCCTCAGTAGGCTATGTGCCCAGTTTTCACCCAAACCGTCCACCAAGGCTCCACCTTGGCTCCTCCCTCTATCGAGTCTGCGGTGGAGTCACCCTCTACCAGCTCTTCGTCCACCTCCAAAACCACCCTCCCTCCACTGATGGGACTTTTGGTTACATTTTATGTCAGGTTTATGTTCTGTTATGTGGACTCTTATTTTGGAATGATGTACTGTTTCCTTTAGTTTCTCTTTCTCTTCTCTGTTTAGTTTCAGTTTCCTGTGTTACTAATTATGTCCTCATTTGTTTCTACAGTTACATATTAGTTTCACCTATCTAGTTTAGTTTCCTTTGTTTGCCCTATGTATTTATAGTCCTGTGATTTCAGTTGTTTGTCAGTTGTCGTTGACACATTGTGTGGTTTGCGTTATTCCTTGATACACTAGCAATCTCCTGCATGTTTTATTTTATGGTAATACATTTTGGAAAATGACAGTATATCCATCATTTTACGTGTTGGCTAGCACAATGAGATGACAGATTTCATGTAAATGATTGTGTACAGCAGACTTTTCAGCAAAATTTTGTTCATGTTAATAATTTAGATGCCTTAGTTTATTCAGAAAATCTGAGTAGTTTTGCCCTTGCAAAACTCACCACCACAAAGCTAGGATGCATTCCAAGTGGTTAGGCTATTGCAATGTTCTGATGTTCTGAGTTGTTGCTAAGGATTTATGAGTGGTTTGACCATCACTGTGATTTTTATTCTACATTATTATTTGAGGGTGTTTATCACTGCATTAAAACTACAGCCTGCGCTCTCCCAGAGCAATAGATTCATCTGCAACATACCAGGTTAAGAGGGTTCAATCCAAACCTGTCACAGCCAACCACAGTCCTCAGTAATGGCTTGTATGATTTGATGGGTTTCTCAGTAAAGAGGTCAGGGTGAACCTGGTGGTCTGCAGGGGCAGGTTTAGACAGGATTACTGCGCAAAGCATATGCATGAAATGATAGCTTTATTAATACTGACAGAGAACCGCATATGATGCAGCATGCAGCAAAACACGGCAATCTAAGAAGGAGTGCTGTGACTGCAGTATGACGAAGAGCAACTTATCAAGGTCTCTGACAATAACAGCAAGAATGAAACTCTGCAGCATTGCTTCTTAACGTCTGTCTTCAACCTTCACAGTATTTCAAAGCAGAACACCAGGGGATTTGATATACCCTTATACACTGCTGTCTTACTTAGCTGCCTAATCCAAAAATAGCATCCATTTGGGCACAAGGACAGCTCATAATATCATGTCATTGAAATAAATCTGGAAGCATTGTCCCATTCTATCGCTATGTTCCAAAATCTAGTGAGTTGCCTTCGTAAGCAGTATTTTAAGCTTTTGAAAAGGAAAGACACCACATTCTAGACAAATTGCAAAACAGCAATACTTGTAGACTTGTAGTGCAGGAGACATTGTACTGTGTCAAATATACTGCTTTAATAATAATTAGTGGTGGGCCGTTATCGGCATTAACGTGCTGCGTTAACGTGAGACTCTTATCGGGCGATAAACAAAATATCGCTGTTAATCTATTCTCAAAGTTGGGTTGGGAGCTGGGTCTATACTATGCAAGCTATGATGACTTTCACAGTGATATTTTAGCGCGGATGTATAGCTACCTAGCCGAATTGCACAGTAGGGAGCGAGAATGAGTCTTCGAACCTGCGTGTATGCTGTGAAATTACCACATCAAGCGTGAATGCTGTCTTCCGAACTCAGTGCGCACCCGCGAGTCCTGACAAGCGTGACTGACATACTGTAAGCAGAGAGCTGTAGATCTAATTTCTGCTCGTCGTCAGCATTCTTTAGAGCATTTGCAGTACATTCGCGGCAGATAGACGCAAGTGCCATAACGTACTGAAGCTTTGGTAACAAAACTAACGGTTCAAAAACAAAAATATAAAAGTTAGGTGAACAACGCTATTCACTCTGCCACCTTCTCGCTCGCCGTCATTACCAAGTAACGGGGTAAACAGCTGCTGCTTTGATGATGCAAACGCACCCCGGTTTCGGACCCAAAAATATAATATGAACACGGTCCAGGAGCAATCAAACTCGGGTTCAGTCCAGGCAATCGAACCAAGTGTGAAGGCACCAGTCATTATTTGGGTAGCACACATATTCTGAATGCCTTCGGCAGAATTCAAATGAGCCATTTTAATCTAGATTATTTTCAAAATCACAGTGAGATTAATCTAGATTAAAAAATTTATCTATTCCCACCCCTAATAATAATAATACAAAATTACAAATTCAAGATATCAGACGAAGTGAAAGAAAGTCAGCTCCAAGTTAAAAGGTATGAGGTTTTGGAATAGAGCTAGTCTGACCCTTTTAAAGAGATTATCATAAAGATGTATAAAAGACGTTAAATAATTGATGCCCACTAAGTATCTCTTTTGTTTTATTAGAATGTGAAGCTCTGTTGCATCACCAGTCTGGGAAGAGGCTATACTTAATGATGTAGCAATTAAGATGTGGAAGCAACAATACCCCACTGCATTGCTACATTGATCCCAGTACACTATTTACTTAACAATAAGATCCATATTTGAAGCAACCCATGTCCTCTCTTAAAGGTGGCTGTTTTAGTGATACATCTACTGCAGCAAGAACAACTGAACAATTGGCTGCATAGTAAAGCTAAAAATAAACCAAAAGGCCAACTTCTTTTGTCTTTTAAACAGATTTAAAAAGTAAAATATTCCCTGGATAGGATATTTGGAAATGTATCTCAGTAGATATTTTAACAGAGGCATGACATAGAAAGTTCCATTTCAAAGTCCAAATCACAGTCTTTGCTGTCCTAACTTAATTGACATAAGTACCAATGTAGAACATATAGAAACTAGTCTATTCCTCGTTTAGTATGGTCAAACATTAAATCTACTGTAGGACCTAAGAAAAAATCTAATTGTGATTAAACCAGAAAATCTCAATATTAGTGAACAAAAACAATTTCTAAAACTAGATCGCTCACACCTAAAGGCGGTTATTGTAAATGAAATGGTCACAGATAATAGTTTCGATGTACTTTCCCTTACTGAAACCTGGCTTAAGCCAAATGATTATTTCGGTCTTAATGAGTCTACTCCACCAGGATACTGTTATAAGCATGAGCCCGTCTGATTGGTCGTGGCGGTGGTGTTGCAACAATCTATAGAGATATTCTTAATGTTACTCAAAAAAGGTCACAGGTTTAAATCATTTGAAGTACTAGTGCTAAATTTTACGCTCTTAGATGTAAGAAAGAAATCCGTATTATCTCGAGCCTTGGCTACTGTATATAGACCTCCAGGGCCCTATGCTGATTTCCTAAAAGAGTTTGCAGACTTTCTCTCAGATCTATTGGTCAACGTCAATAAAGCATTAATTGTTGGAGATTTTAACATACACGTAGATAACAAATGCGTTAGGGGATGCGTTTACAGATCTATTAAACTCCTTTGGGGTCAAGCAAACGTCACTGGTCCCACTCATCGTCTTAATCACACACTAGATTTAATTATATCACATGGAACCAACCTAACCGATATAGATATTATACCGCAAAGTGATAATGTCACCGACCATTACATGGTAACTTGCATACTGCGTACTGCTGAAATCTGTTGCACCACGTTTCGACCAGGCAGAACAATCCTTCCAACCACTATAGATAGATTCTCAAATAGCTTACCTGATCTGTCTCAGCTGCTCAGTGAACCCAAACAAACAGATGAACTAGAGGAAATGACTAGCAGAATGAGCACCATTTTCTCTAGTACATTAGAAATTGTTGCACCAATTAGATTAAAAAAGGTTAGAGAGAAAACTAAAGCACCATGGTACAACAGTGCTACACATGTTATCAAGAGATAAACTCAAACTTAGAGCGTAAATGGAAACAAACTAATTTAGAGGTCTTTAGAATCGTGTGGAAAGATAGTGTCACGTTATAAAAAGACCCTAAAAGCAGCCAGGGCTGAGCATCTCCGCAAACTAATAGAAAATAACCAAAATAATCCAAGGTTTTATTTAACACCGTGGCTAGACTAACAAATAAACAAGCATCGCCTGAGCAAAATATTCTGTTACAGTTTAGTAGTAATGATTTTATGAATTTCTTCACTGAGAAAATAGAAAGCATCAGAAACAGAATTGTAAATGTACAATCTTTAATGATGTCTTATGATTCGACCTCAATTATCGCCCCTCAAGAACTACTACACCACTTTACAACTATAGGACAAGAAGAGCTAAATAAACTTATCATTGCATCTAAACCAACAACATGTTTATTAGATCCAATACCCACTAAACTACTGAAAGAGCTGTTACCTGTTGTGGAAGAGCCTCTTCTCAATATTATTAACTCGTCTTTATCTTTAGGTCATGTTCCAAGAATATTCAAGTTGGCAGTCATAAAACCTCTCATTAAGAAGCCACAATTAGATCATAATAACTAGCAAATTACAGACCCATTTCAAATCTTCCATTTATGTCTAAAATACTAGAAAAAGTTGTGTCCGCTCAATTGTGCTCTTTCTTGCAAGAAAATTATATCTATGAAAAATTTCAATCAGGATTCAGGCCGCATCATATCACAGAAACTGCACTCTTTAAAATCACAAATGATTTACTTCTAGCTTCTGACCAAGGCTGTATCTCAATACTAGTTCTACTCGATCTTAGTGCTGCGTTCGATACTATAGATCATAAAATACTCTTAGATCGACTTTAAAATTACACTGGTGTTCAGGGACAGGCATTAAACTTGTTTAGATCGTACTTATCAGACCGCTACCATTTTGTCTGTCTAAATGGGGAAAAATCAAAGATAACGTCAGTAGACTATGGGGTGCCACAAGGATCTGTGTCAGGCCCTCTGCTATTCTCAATATATATGCTGCAACTTGTTAACATTATAAGAAAACATGGAATTAATTTCCACTGTTATGCTGATAATTATATATTTCATCACGACCAGATGAAAACGCTAAATTATCTAAACTGTCAGCATGTTTTGAAGATATTAAATACTGGGTGACGTAATTTTCTGCAATTAAATTCAGATAAAACTGAGGTATTACTTATTGGTCCAAAAACTGCCCACAAAACCTCTCACAATACAACTTTAACTTGGAAGGATGTCTTGTCATCCTCTACAGTAAAAGAGCTGGGTGTTATATTAGACCGTAACTTGTCTTTCGAAAATCATATTTCATATGTTACAAGAACGGCATTTTTCCACCTTAGAAACATTGCTAAGCTACGTAACATGCTATCTATTTCTGATGCAGAAAAGTTAGTTCATGCATTCATGACCTCGAGACTAGATTACTGTAATGCCTTATTAGCTGGTTGTCCTGCATCCTCAATACACAAGCTACAGTTAGTCCAAAACGCAGCTGCTACGGTTCTTACTAGGTCAAGAAAATATGATCATATAACACCAATTTTATTATCTCAACACTGGTTACCTATTAAGTTCCGTATCAATTACAAAGTATTGCTACTGACCTATAAAGCCCTAAATGGTTTAGCTCCAGTGTATTTAACGGATCTTCTATCGCCCTACAATCCATTGCGCTCTTTAAGATCACTAAACTCGAGGCTTCTGGTCCTAGGATATCTAAGTCCACTAAAGGAGGGAGGGCATTTTCACACTTAGCTCCTAAACTCTGGAATAGTCTTCCTGATATTGATCGAGGTTCAGACTCGCTGTCCCAGTTTAAAACTAGATTAAAGACGAATCTCTTTAGCCAAGCATTCACATTATAATTACCTTTTATATACAGTTAAATCGGATCAATATTAATATTCTGAACAGCAGCTATGCTAATTATTTCCCATCTGCTTTTCTGTTGTTATCTCGGACACTAGTCCCGAGGTAAACATTTTGTCAGCTCCAGTTTGTATCCAACCTCTCATGGAGACTTCAGATGCCCCAACACCTGTGATGAGACGACTCGCGCCTGTGAAGAGACGACTCGACGCCAGCGTTGTTATGGCCTAAATTAATACATGATTTATTAACTTTTTCTAACATTTTTCTTTAACATTCTCTTTCTAACATTTTTCAATGTACATTTATGAAATGCACTTTCTGTAAAGCTGCTTTGAAACAATGTGTATTGTGAAAAGCGCTATACAAATATATTTGAATTAAATTGAATTTCAATTTCTCTTGTAAAGAGAACTGTAAAGACTGGACAATGATCACATTAGTTAGTGGTGTTTCCATTACTATTACTACAATTAATCAGCTAATAAAGCACTGTAATAAATACACATGGAATGTGAAACAACTCTTAAGTGCTTTTTCAAACCACTTAAAAAAATCTATTAAAATATTAGGGCTAGTTCACATCGCAAGTGTTTTTCTTTCGGCGATCTGCCAACTCTCTTTTCCTCCTGATAGCTCTGTTAGGGCCACAGAGGCCATATCGGAACTCTCTTGCTCTTGTTGGCTCAGTCATGGTCACGGAGGTTGACTCTGAACTCTCTGTTCTCCTGTTCACGGCCAGGGAGGCCATTTCAGAACTTCCTGTGCTCCCTGTCGTCTCTGTTATGGCCACAGAAGCTGACTCTGAACTCTCCGTGCCCTCCATCATGGCCATTCAGGCCATTTATGAACTCTTGGTACTCCCTGTCAGCCAATACAGAGGTGGTATCAGAGCTCTCTGTGCTCTCTTTCATGATCACGGAGGCCATCCTTGAACTCTCTGGGCTCCCCATCTCTGTTTTACCATGGCCTCCTGGCTCTCGGTGGTCCTCAGCTCTACTGTGGTGGTCTGTGCCGCCGACTCCACTGTGGTTTTCAGCTCGGCTTAGGTGGTGTATAGCTCCACCTGCTTTCCCATTAGGGTTGGGCATCGAGAACCGGTTCCAACTTGGAACAGTTTAAAAAATAACGATGTCATTGGAATTGTTTAGAAAATTTGTTTTCGATTCCGATCATCAATAACCAACGTTATTAACGTTACCTCATCACAATCAGGTAAGTGATTGTAGTGTAATAACAAAGCCCTTGATCAAATTGATAATTGTGGTGAACAACAACTTTACTGAAATATATTTTTTCCCTTCTAGATGAATGTAGCGTACACTAAGAGAGTCCAGACCACGGTGCAAGTTCTGTGTGTATAAATCTGTTTTTTGGTCTGCCGCAGAGGCATTCCTAATTTTCTCCCACATGGGCTGCAACTCCCAAAACTAAAACTCATTATTGAATCAAAATAAAATTTTCCTGTGTGAAATTAACCTTTGACATGTTTTGATTCCACCCCTCAAAGAAGCAAAATCAAGAATCGAAAAGAACCGAAATCGAAAATAAGAATCGGAAACGGAATCAAAATCGGAATCGTTCAAATCAAAACAATGCCCAACCCTATTCACCATGGTCCTACGGCTCCTATGGCTCCACCATGGTGGGCTCCTGCTCTCAAGGCTCCACCGTGGTATGCTCCTGCTCCAACGGCTCTATCGTGGTGGGCTCCGGCTCTGCCCTCGCTCCATGCTGAGCTCTGCCCTGTTACATGTTGTTTGTTTTTTGTTTAGACTTTTATGTTCAGGTGGTACTAACTCCGGTGGTGCCAGGTCCGGTGGTCCCAGGTCTGGTGAACCAGAGTCCAGTGGTCCCGAGTCTGGTGGACCCAAGTTTAGAGACCTTCGCCACCCAGACATCTTGCCTTTCCCGTGCCACCCAGGTGCCTTGCTCTGCTGTGGCCAGCCACTGACCAGCGTCCAGAGATGGCTACAGCCCCTACCCAGCGTCCAGAGATGATTTGTGCCACTGACCAGCATTCAGAGATGGCTCCAGCCATTGACCAGAGTCCTGAGAGGGCTCCGGCCCACGATCAGAGTCCAGAGAGGACTCAGTTTCCTGTTTCGAGTCCAGAGAGAACTTTGCTTCCTGAATGGTGTGCGCCGCCCTGGTCTCCTGAACTGTGTGAGCCGCCCTGGCCCTCTGACCTGTATTCGCACTGGCCTCCAGAACTGTGTGTGCCAGCCTGGCTGCCGGCCGGGGTCCCATCCCACCCTGGTCTGTCCCTTCTGTCCCACCCTGGTCTGTTTCTCCCATCCCACTTTCATCTGTCCCTCCCGGGTCCAATGGTGGAACGTCTGGTAGCCATTTCCTGTTTACCTCTCCTGATGTTTAAGTTTGGTTTTCCCCCAACGGGTGTTTTGTTTATGTTTGTCTTATATTATTATTTACAATAAATAATCTATCTCTTTCTGCATTTGAGTCTTAGCTCCCATTTCTGCACAGTGATACCTGACAGTTACCCTCTGTGTATATATATATATATATATATATATATATATATATACGTATATATAGTAGGGCTGTCAACGTTAACACGTTAACGCATGCGATAACTAATTTAACGCATGCGATAACTAATTTAACGCAATTAACGCAAATGAATTACAGAAGTACATGAAGCTGTGACATTAACTAATTCGCATCACGCAGTCGATCATAGAAGTCGCCGGGAGTTTATCACAATCACACTGAGCATCTGCACCTGTAACCCTGGTAAGAGGAAATTTCCATTCTAACTATTTAACTCGATTCTGCGTCTCTGTTTATGTGATTTCAAGCCATTAAACTCTGGGAAAGTGTTCAGTGATCCAGTAATCGAATTCATTCAAACAGTCAAAACAGCGCGAATGTAAAGAAGGCCAGGCTGATTAGACTACATCAGACACATCAGAGAGAGAACAGACACTCACAGCGCGTTTTTAGTGAATTATTCATTCCAGTGTGTGCTTTGCCTTATAACACGAGCTCTGACGAATTCTGTGATTGTTTCTGAAGAGCGCAATTTTGGTGTAGTTCAGTAAGTTCGTAAAAGTCTGTTATATTGATGCACAGAGAACGTGTAGGCCTATGTGCGTGCTCTCGATCAATGATCTCACCCAGCAATCATGTACATTTCAGTACAATAGCGTTGTTTCCACACACACTCAGGAAGGATACTGTTTGATTTGTAATGTGTGAACGTTAGTGATGACCGGTTCGCAAACCAATTGTTAGTTTGAACCGGTTCTTTTTAGTGAACCATTTCACCAAATCGGACGGAACCGTTCCAACCAGTTTGCATCTCCAGTAAGCACTAATCCTTAGTTTCTAAAGTTATTCACTTTTTGACATTTCTGACTCTCCCTCTGACTCTAAATAAACCAACATCAGTTATTCAGTTAACAGTACACTGACTTAACCTACTGTTAAGAGAGAACCGAGAGAACTGATGATGATAATGAGCACGAGCTGCAGAGCTGATGATATACTGAGCATGCGTGCAGCGGAGGGAGCGACGTTGTTGTGTTTAGTAATCGTAGTTTTTTGCAGTCAAAAGTCAAAGTGGTTCATTTAGGAGTTTTTTAGGAGTCTCCGTGTGGTTCTGTTCGGTATCGCAGCTTGAGAGGTCTACATTTAAATGTCATTTTTTCACAAAATGACTAAAATGAAAACAATCTTGTTGTTGTTGCACTGTACACATACTATACACTGTGCTGAATTCTGTAAAGTTTCTTTAGTAATGTTTTTTTTTTTCATGGGTGCTTAGGTGTATATATTTGTTATATAATTGTCAGGGATCAGGAATGGAGGACCCAGATGCAGAAGAACAATAAATGACGGTTTAATAACAAGACAGATCAACAAGACACAATGGGGTAGTGGATGAGTGACAGTCCAAACACCAGGGCAGGGGACAGACACCACGATGACAGGCAGGGGAGGATGACCACTGAGACCAGTCCAGGTAGCCAATGAACTTGACGACTGCTCGGGAGGTAACACCAGGCAGGGCGATGGTGGAACAATCCAGGCCGGAACCTTGAGGCTCGAAGTTCTCACAGAATCAGCCCTCCTGTCTTGGCTGAGAGGCAGTGGAGACAGCGGCCAGGGAAAACTCAGGACAGGGAACAACACAGGACACACAAGACACTAGACAAGACAACAAGAAATAACAGACAAACTAACAACTATGACTAAAGGAAACAAAACTTAAATAATAACTGGAGCTAGAACACAAGGAAAAATAAAACATAACCAATCTCTATAAAAGCCTGTATTAAAAAGGAAAAACTGGAGAGAAATAAAATAAAAGGTAATTATCAAAACAAGAAAACTGAACAAAAAAGGCTAGGGAGAATACCAAAATAAAGCCTGGAAAGAATTAGCAAAAATAAAGTCAGAAACTTAACTAGACTAAAAAATTCAGGAACAAAGAAAAAACTGAAAATAAAGCCAAAGCAAGAGAAACAGGAGACACTAAATCTAGAACTGACTTGACACAAAGCTAGAGACTATGCGCGTAAGCAACAAATGCAACGAACCAGCAAGGACATGAGGGAAAGCTATGGGATGATTTTAGACTCAAAATGATTAATACATGCACACACAATTATCCATGAACTTTTCACTATCCACAAACAAATGCCTTTCAACTTGTATGTGCAAAACACAGAATTGCATGAATGTGTTGCAGTTTGTACAAATAGAGACATTTTTTTTAATACAAATGTTTTATTTTGCATTAGTGTATCATAATTTGCACATGCAACAAATAAGATGTGCATTTGTGGATCATGTGACGCGTGTGCATTTATTGGCGTCTTTTCTGCATTGATCTCATTTTATTCATTTGGATTTTGAGACTTTCATTTAGCGTTTTCAAGCATTTCACGTTTTCAAGCATTTCACAAACCACACACAAACAACTACCAGTGAATGCCTGGTGCTGATTATTAATGTATGCACAACTACCAAATGTGCATTTCTACATTAAAACTTTACAACTTGTATGTGCAAAATCCAGATTGTCATGAATGTGCAGTATTTTGTACAAACAGAGACATATTTGTGAATACAAAAATTCGATGTTGGTCAGAATTTGGCGTGCACCGAGTACGATGTGCATTTGTGGATCCGGTGGCGCGTGTGCATTCATTGACTTCGTTTGTGAGTCGATCCTATTTGATTCATTTGGATTTTGAGACTTTCATTTCGCCAGTTTGGCCTTGCGATCCACACACAGCTGTCTAAGAAAACCTGCTACCACTAGATGGCAGTATTCTGCGAAACAGACAACGGCACAGGAGCGTTCTTCTGCCTATAAAACACTTAATATGAAATATAGAGCATAACGTTTAGCCTACTCAATATCATTGAGTTTTAATATCATCGTCTAACTGCATTAAGCCACATTAAGCATTTTCTTTTATAATAGGCTGATTAGGCTCTGGGAGAAAACGCTTAGTCACATGGAAAAATACTATAGTATATTATAGTAAAATTACTCTAGTAAATACTATAGTGTTTTTGAATAATTCTATAGTAAATGTACTACAGTAAATTAACGAAGTGTAGTAAATACTATATAATATACTACAATTTACTGTAATATCGTTACCATATGGTTCAAAAACACTATAGTAGGCCTTTACTAATTTATTGTAATTTTACTATAATATACAATAGTATTTTTCCATGTGGGGACTAAGCGTTTTCTCCCATAGAGCCTAATCAGCCTATTATAAAAGAAAACTGAGTAGGCTACACTTTATGCGCTATATTTCATATTAAGCATTTTATAATGGTTTTCTATAGGAGAAAAATATTGAGATAAATGTTGTTTTCATAACTTAATCTGCTTGCCTATACTGTTAAACGTTTTTCTGGTCTTTATAATGAGGAAACATTAACTGTTTTATAGGCAGAAGAACGCTCGCTGTGCCGTTGTCTGTTTCGGCAGAATACTGCCATCTAGTGGTAGCAGGTTTTCTTAGACAGCTGTGTGTGTGGATCGTGCAAGGCCAAACTGGCGAAATAAAAGTCTCAAAATCCAAATGAATCAAATAGGATCGACTCACAAACGAGTCAATGAATGCACACGCGTCACCGGATCCACAAATGCACATCGTACTCGTGCACGCCAAATTCTGACCAACATCGAATTTTTGTATTCACAAATATGTCTCTGTTTGTACAAAATACTGCACATTCATGTCAATCTGGATTTTGCACATACAAGTTGTAAAGTTTTAATGTAGAAATGCACATTTGGTAGTTGTGCATACATTAATAATCAGCACCAGGCATTCACTGGTAGTTGTTTGTGTGTGGTTTGTGAAATGCTTGAAAACGTGAAATGCTTGAAAACGCGAAATGAAAGTCTCAAAATCCAAATGAATAAAATGAGATCAATGCAGAAAAGACGTCAATAAATGCACACGTCACATGATCCACAAATGCACATCTTATTTGTTGCATGTGCAAATTATGATACACTAATGCAAAATAAAACATTTGTATTAAAAAAAATGTCTCTATTTGTACAAACTGCAACACATTCATGCAATTCTGTGTTTTGCACATACAAGTTGAAAGGCATTTGTTTGTGGATAGTGAAAAGTTCATGGATAATTGTGTGTGCATGTATTAATCATTTTGAGTCTAAAATCATCCATAGAAAGCACAATATAAAGGGACCAGAGCACATGAGGATCAGGTGAGCACAATTAGTGAAATAAGGACTAGACAAGGGGGCGTGGTAAAGGGAAACAAGGAGGCAGGACAAGAGGAACACACAACCAAAGACACAACCATGTGCTCAAGCACAAGACAAACAAAGAAACACTAAACAAGGACAAAACAGACAAAACTGTCAAGGCAGGATCCTGACAATAATAGAATTATATGGACTCCTTATTCTTGGTTATTTGGTTTCCTTTTTGGAGTCTCCAATGATCCTTGAAGCTTGCAGAAAATACAGTTTTGTGAGAATCACCCTTCAATCTGATTGTTTACGTTGGTTATGTCAAATTATGACAAAAATTATGTGTTTAATAAGATAAATGGTGACTGCTTCATTTCACAATAAGCATGCGATTAATCGCAATTAATCACACAACACAGGCACGATTATCGCGATTAAATTTTTATCTATTGACAGCCCTAATATATATATATATATATATATATATATATATATATATATATATATATATATATATATACAACCTCGTGTTTCAAATGTTTTTTGTTGGTTGTTGTCCTTCCATTGTCTGTGATAGTTCTCAGTTTGATCTCTTTGTTTCATTGAATTCCGCTGTTGTTACCTTTATCTTTTAAATCATTAAAGTCAACCTGCATTTAGATACATCTTTCCTTGATTTATGAGTGTCCTTGCACATTGCAGAAAGATTACATAATTCACAATGTACATGCATTGTGCTGTAAAGTGTGCTAAACAAAAATAACTTGAATATGCACTATAAACATATATTTAACAGTATTTTACAAGTCATTTAGGCTTTTATGGAAGAAAAAAACATACAACGTAGATCAATTACCATTTTGATTTTAATTTAACTGAGTGACTATATTTTATGTATAGAGACACAGCTTTGTCATGCTACAGAAACATTGTCTGTATGAAATAAAACAATAAAACCACTTGCCATTCCCTTTTTTCAGAAAATGTAGAAACATAGTTCTGCATTATGAAATAGTATTAAATATTTATTAAATGCCAGAGGAAGTGGAATTTTCCACATTTATAAGACTAGGCAAAATAAAGATAGATTCACATTTTTGTGAAGATATTTTCTGGCCAATGAAGTCAAACTCTGAACTAACTAATTAAGAGAATCAGTAGGTAATAATAATTCAGCTAAAGATCAAATTAATAATTAACAGGCAATTATGGACCTAAAATCATTATAGTGTACTTTGGTACATGCACTGTACAGTTATAAGTGCCTTGCTGAACTGTAAAAAATTCCCTGCTTGAAACTGAACTTTTTGTGTTAATTCCTTAACCTTTAGATAACCACCTCTTGCCATCAGGGCTAGCTAATCACTGGTGATGACCTCAATAAGAGAAGATCTTTATACTGCCTTGACCTTATAAAAAAAAGCAATCTATCAAAAATAGCCGACAGACTGCAGTGCTTCTAAGCCCTGCTCTTTCAGCATTGTGGCTGCTTAGACCTCATCTGACTGTTTAATACCCTAATTGCTTTCCTGCCATTAAACCCTGAATGCATGGATACAGATTGTATTTCACACAGACCCTGGCTTCCTGTTTGTCCACTTCATTAGAAGCAATAAGCAGACCACAGAATCTGAATACATAACAAGACATTTGATGTACTTGTGCTCCAGAGGCTCAGAAAAAGACTGTGATTATGGTTGTTGGTAGGCCACAAATTTCCAAACCTCTGTATATTTTCAGACCATATATAACATAATTGGTTCATTAAGCATTATTTTCATATAGTGTGCTCTGTATTTGGTATACAGTACAGTCATCAGTGAATGTTTATTTTCTCAGGGTTTTGTTTCATTGATTTTTCCGAAGTGACAACATACAGATAAATAAATAAATTTATGAGCTGTATGCCAAAATCATCAGTATTAAAACAATAAAAGACCTGAAATATTTCAGTTGGTGTGCAATGTATCTAAAATATATGAAAGTTTAATTTTTATCATTACACTATGGAAAATAATGAACTTTTATCACAATATGCTAATTTTTTGAGAAGGACCTGTATTTATAAATATATATATATATATATATATATATATATATATATATATATATATATATATATATATATATATATATATATATATATATATATATATATATATATATATATATATATATATATATATATATATATATATATATATATATATATATATATATATATATATATATTTAAATTTGTTGTTTTTCTTTATAATGAAGTTGTTTTTAGTAGATTGTGTTTAACACACAATAAAGTGATTATCAGTTCAACACACTGAGGTATAGAAATTCTACATTCAATTTTTAAACAAAACCGTGCTGGTATCGGTCGGTATCAGATCGGTTCAGTTCTGAAAAAATTACATTGGTGCATCCCTATCATTTATATAAATTTTTCTCTAAAAACAGTATTTTTTTTTGATTTTTGTTGACAGTATTTTTTTCATTTATAGAGTGAGAAAAAGAGATATCCAAATCTTCTCTGTAAAAACCTTACTTTATTATATCAACAAAATAAAATATTTTTTAACATGACTTGTTCAGATTTATGTTTTGAAATCTTTTATGAAAATGACTGCATGTTAAATTAAATACAGCATTTTTAAACATTACTGGTGAAGTGTGGTGATATCTAATAGTTCAAATCTTTTACCGCTCTCCTGTAGTGTCTTGCCTTCATTATTTCTTGAAATTTTCTTTGGCTAATATTCAAACTTGGTGATGTGTTGCAAGATCTGCATTTGCCCTCAAAGGTATTGGTTGTATAACATAGAGCAACTAGCAAGCGGAACAAAAACATGACTTTTTTTTTTTCACAGAAGAATGTCACAAGTCTGCAAGGACAGTAAATGGTGACAATTTTAATCATGGGTTGAATAGCGACTTTAAGCTTATCACTATATTTACAAAGTAAGTGAACAAGTAAGCACACAAACACATCTGCACGAGTGCACAACGGGCCATCTTAAGAGGCAGTAAATATGAACATTGGACACCTGGACCCCTGGAGGTAAACAATAAACCTTACCATTCTGTTAAACGGTCTGACTCACCTCTTAGTGCAGGGAGGAGTGAGTGGTCCTTCTTGTTGTCGCATTTGTTGCACTCACTGAAGTACAGCAACAGGAAGACGTCCACTAGCACCCATACCAGAGAGGTGGTCAGCACCACCTTACAGTACACAAAGCGTCTCATGAGCCCGTGTTGGCGTCAGGACCCCGCAGATGGGCAGAGGAGAGGGACACAGGAGATGGGGCAGGGGGAGTTGTGACAGGACACGAGCTGAGACGTCATCCCACTGGAGAAAGACAAGAAATGCATACATATTAGGATTTAAATCCTTCTTTGCAAAACTCAGATAACATAGAGCAGATATCCATTTAGCCATCATAAATGATACACAACAAGACAGAGTTAAAGACCAAATTACAGACATAATAACAACTATGCTAAGTATAACAGGTGATCTGAGATAAATCCTGAGTCATTTATCTACTCATTGTGAGAGTAGAGTGTTTCACAAACTAGTAATTGTCATACATACAGTACGCAAGTATTGCACGCAATGCAAGTTTGATTTCACTGATTGTTTTGCTCAAAAGTACACTATATTGCCAAAAGTTTTGGGACGTCTGCCTTTACATGCACATGAACTTTAATGGCACCCCATTTGTAATCCGTAGGGTTTGATATGGAGTTGGCCAAACCCTTTGCAGCATAATAGCTTCAACTCTTCTGGGAAGGCTTTCCACAAGGTTTAGGAGTGTGTGAGACTTTTGACCATTCTTTAGAAGCGCATTTGTGAGGTCAGGCACTGATGTTGGACAAGAAGGCCAGTGTCTCCCCTCTAATTCATCCCAAAGGTGCTCTATCAGGTTGAGGTCAGGCCAGTCAAGTTCCTCCACACAAAAGTCGCTCACCATGTCTTTATGGACCTTGCTTTGTGCACTGGTGCACAGTCATATTGGAACAGGAAGGAGCCATCCCTAAACTGTTCTCACAAAGTTGGGAGCATGAAATTGCACAAAATGGCTTGGTATGTTGAAGCATTAAGAGTTCCTTTCACTGGAACTAAGGGGCCAAGCCCAACCCCTGAAAAACAACCCCACACCATAATCTCCACTCCACCAAACTTTACACGTGGCACAATGCAGTCAGGCAAGTACCATTCTCATGGCAACCGCCAAACCCAGACTCGTCAAGTGTGAACTGTTTGTTTGTTGGCGAGAGGAGAACTGGCACCCTGACTGAGCCTGATTTCTCCCAAAGTTTTTTTCTCCATTCTGTCACTTGATGGAGTTTTGGTTCCTTTCCACAGTCGCCTCTCTCACTTTTGGCTTGCTTAGTTGGGCTGGGCACGAACGTCGATACTTTTGTGGTATCGAGCGAAAAACTTCAATACTATAAGTATCGAAAAATTATTTATCTTTCGGTGCCAAATGTCGGTTCCAAAAGCCAAGCGGCTGTGTCTGTGTGAGCCTGTAGCATACTTGAATGCAGTGTTTCCCCTACAATATATTCACAGCGACGCAGCAAAATCTTCACATGATCAGTAATATCATGACATTCACTTACACACTGTAAAAGCACAACAGCAACGTTATCTTGAAATTGTTTTCTGAAAGTATTGACTTTAAGTGCATGAAATCATCTGTTAGCCTGAGAGAGAGAGAGAGAGAGAGAGAGAGAGATCGCTCACGTGGAGCTACAGTGCAACAGTCAGTTTAATGAGTGACGGTGGGCTGTGATATTAATCTTATTTTATTTTCGCTTCCAAGGATTATACAAAGAAGATATGAGGTAAAACTATTATAAACTATATCCACGATCCATCTAGCGCAAATTCCTTCCCTTCTCAGTGCGCGCTGTCATTTCTCCCTAAACATAAACGTCAGCACAATGTGTGATTGTTGTGAAATGCAGGACGTGTTTGAAAAAATTAAAAGCATTATAATCCACCGCACAATAGACGCTGTTTCCAAGTTCAGTGCGGGCGTGTGTGTGTGTGTGTGTGCACGCTGTGAAACGGACCGACTTGCACATTATGCGACTAAACCATCAAATACACAACAAATAGCCTATATGTCAAAATGGCCATCTTGAAGGGTATTCACTTAAACACAGTTTATCTTAAATGGGCGTAAACAGTTTGGAGAAATCAATAGGAGAATTATATTATTAGATCTGCATTCGGTCTTAAAGGGGCAGCGTCTAATAAATGTCTAATAAATTAATAATGTTACCCTGAGTGAGAAGTGTTACTAGAATTTGTTTTAATTAAGATGAAAAATAAAAGTTTTGTGTTTAATGTATTTTTGTTGTTGTTGAAGGGGATTTTAAAACATTTGGTATCGAAAAAAGTATCGTTAGGAACCGGTATCGAAATTGGCATCGGATCGAAAGATTTTGAACAATACCCTGCCCTAGTTGGGGACACTAAATATTCAACTATATTAA
This sequence comes from Gobiocypris rarus, assembly GCA_023029165.1. Taxonomy (NCBI): domain Eukaryota; kingdom Metazoa; phylum Chordata; class Actinopteri; order Cypriniformes; family Gobionidae; genus Gobiocypris; species Gobiocypris rarus. The sequence goes on along the minus strand of CM040910.1, from coordinate 13,814,590 downwards.
CGATCCGCCTGCACTATATGAGAACTGAACTGAGCTGGATTAGAATCAAATTCTGTTGTATTATTTTCCTGTTAACACTGTGAAGCTGCTTTGAAACAATCTGCATTGTAAAAAAGCACTAGGCTATATAAATAAAGGTGACTTGACTTGACTAGGGAAGTATATGATTTTAGATGCAGCCTAAGTCAACACCAGACATGACAGTTGTCACGTCGTGACGCAACAGTCTACTCTAGACGCGACAAAGCGACTGTTGCAAATGTATTTGTTCTTCATGTCAGAAGTAGCGCGATTGCTTGAAGTATGTCAGAAATAGAATGTAGCATCAGTTTACTGTTGGGAATTTGTCATGTCACACCGAGCTGCATCAAGTGTAGACAGCATTATTGATTATAATGGGTTCTATTTAATTTTGTTGCACCGCTCTCTTTTGAAATTTTTAATGTGAACACACTACTCGTACCATTTATACATAAAATAGTGCATAAGTACACAAATTGGGATGCACCTTAATTATTAGTGTTATTCTTTGCACAATGCTGTTATGACCTCAGAACATTTACCATAGTCCATGATTTGTAAATTTGTGATTTGTTAGCTAGCTCCATATGGCTTTTTGGCCATAATAAACTTGCTTGGAAGCTCAACTGGTACAGAATTGCACTTATGACGTGGAGTGTTTGAATATTGAGTATTGTGATACACAAGTCATGATAAAAGAGCTTGAAGACTTGTAATTAGGGTGACAATATTTTGATTACCGAAAACCAGGACACTCGGCTTGGCAATAAGATACTCAAATGATACTAAAGCCAGTAAATTTAATGGCCCAATGGAAAATAATGAAAACCAGGACATTTTCATCACTTAAAAAACAGCCAGGACAGGACTTAAAAACAGGACATGTCCTGGGAAAGCAGGACGTTTGGTCACCCTACTTGTAATAGCAAGCTGAAATGGCATAGTTGCTTCAGAAAATGTTTGCTTTTGTTAACACTTTTACTTAAGTTTAGATAAGATATACAGTAGTTTATGCACATCATTTTAGAGCATTAACCTTTTAGCACAACTCACCAGACATTTAATTTACAAACTGCCATGATACATACAACAAAACGCTTCCAGATTCACATTCAACTGTTTCAGATAAGACTGAACACTTTTACTAACACTCACTGGACATTTCACTTTAAGAGAAAGAAAACTAAATTGAATATAGCAGAGCTACTACTAAAAATAAGTAGTTACTTGTAGTTACTTTTTAATCAGTCTGTTACTTCCCAACTATGTTGTCTAAACTGCAAGCAAGGGTGTGACATAAAAGATTACTCCTGTTATAATGAAAAAGGTGCTTCTCTTGTTTTCTCCTTCTCTAAGCTCTATCCAGCAGTCTGGAAATAGTACACTCACTCCAGACTGTTCCTTCAGGGAATGCCTGGACAGCACATAGTGAACACAAACTCCAGAATCCATTATATATATATATATATATATATATATATATATATATATATATATATATATATATATATATATATATATATATATATATATATATATATATATATATATATATATATACCCAAAATTATAAGCTGACAGTGAAATCTGCAAAAAATAAAAGTGAAAGCTATCAGAAAACCAAGACATTTAGATAGAGGATTTCATAGCTCTAAGACATGTTTATGAATATGATTAAAGGAATGATTCATGTTCAAAATACAATTTGAGCAGCAGTGATGTGCTGATATTTTGATTTGTCAAAAAAACACAAAAACAACAATCATCAGTAATGCCCTTACGTTGAAGTCTTTTGGACAATACAGTCTGGATGGTTTAAAAAACTTAACTGTAGGGATACATTGATTATAAATAATGAGTTCTGTTTGCTTTTGATGCAATGTGATTCCCTCATCTGGGGTAGACCTGGTAAAAGGCTAATCACATTTTCTTTGGGAAGTTTAAAAATGAATAAAAGAATAAAGATGAAATTGAACTCTGTATATTCCAGACTCCTTTTCTTGTTTGATTTCTTACAGTGTTTCAATTAACCAGCAGACTGGTGTAAAGTCTAAAAACTCAGCCCTTCAGACTGTGGTGTACAGTTACCTCAAAGCTATTATCATTAGTCTCCTGAAACTCTAAACCCAAAGAAAGCATTGATTGGGTCTTAATTAAGAGGCTTTCACTTCACATTTGGGCCTTTGCAAAGTCTGATATTCACAGCTTTGTAGCTAATGAGATGTAATTATTTGTCACATTTGCTAAGAGTTTAACAGTACATAGTAAAGTCACTATTTTAGCAGGATTTTTACTGATTGTCTCACCCTCAGTTTCACAGACAAAGCCTATTCCCAGACTAAAATGCATGTTTGAGCTGTTTTAATTGAAAACGACTTGTACTGACATATCTTAAAACATGTAAGTGTCATTGTGTTTTTCTCATCGACAAGACAGCCAGAGACACTGATCCTCAAAATGTCGTCTCAGCATGATAACTCCGATCTTCAACCAGATGGAACAGGATAAATATTCTGAATATTCCGATTCAATCTGACTTCTGACCTGAAATGTCGCCTGAATCATAATCATACACTGTTTGTTCATTGCCCAGAGGAGAACTGGCCCCCCGACTGAGCCTGGTTTCTCCCAAGGTTTTTTTTCTCTATTCTGTCACCTGATGGAGTTTTGGTTCCTTGCCACTGTCACCTCTGTCGCCTTTGGCTTTTGGCTTGCTTAGTTGGGGACACTAAATATTTATCTATTTTACTGATCTGCCTGCATTGACACCATTGTATGATAATTGAGTTGAGCTGGACAATGATATCACGGATGTACAGCCGAAACAATCATTGTTGCATTATTTTCCTGTTAACACTATAAAGCTGCTTTGAAACAATCTGTATTGTAAAAAGCACTATCTATATAAATAAAGGTGACTTGACTTAAATCACGATGCACACCAGTAATGTTTTTTTTTCTAAGACATGTTTATAAAAGGTTTATAACCCTGGCTTAATCTAAGTCCTATCTGTGAAACCAGGCTTAAATGTATTAAAATAACAATTTCACTGTATATAGGCAATAAAGCACAAAACTATGCAAAAGAATAAAAGTACATTGATATAATGGAGCACAGTGAGATCATATGCTCATATTTTGCATTAAATTGCCTACATATGTCCAAAGTCACCTGACATCAAGTGCTGCCACAAGATAAGAGAAAAAAAGCAGACATAAGCCTACCCTAATTCTCTACATAGGTCACCAAATTAGCATGTCTTAGAGCTTAGTTAACTCACTAATACTCTTATCGTTAAGATCCGTAAGCTTTTATTTCCTTTTACAAAACACTCAGTTACACTTAAATCACTTCAGGCAGTTTCAGTGGGAGAAAATGTTCTCGAGTTCCTGAGTCAGCAGCTTTCACTTCAAATTAAAGCCTAACACAATTTTTTCCTTGAGGCATTTTTCCATGGCGGGATGGTGGCCTGCATATACACATATTACATCTGTGCATCAGTTGATACACACACTACACACACACACCTGTTTAGACTCACAGCATTAAGTAATGCCGTCAGATGCCTAAGGCAACATTTGAAAATAATTATTCTCTCTCAGTAAATGGGGGAAGTTATAATAAAAATTATATATCCGGGATATATATAACAAAGCCCTTTAAATTTTATTTAACTCTACCTTTTAGTGAACATTATTCTTTGGTTGTTTACAAAAGATTACATACACTAAAATGTGCATGCATTACATGAAAATGCAACAACAGATCGCATAGTGATTGAAGATGTTTGAATTGCCTTGGGTTTTGGAAGGGTGAGGTGACTCTTTTTTTCACACACACACACACACACACACACACACACACACACACACACACACACACACACACACACAAATATTTTCACAGAGAATGTCATCTTTTGTCAGTTCTGAGACAATTATATTTAGCATGTCCACTGCGCATAGGGTACCTCTTCACGTGCTAAAGATCATCTCTCATCACATCTTCTCAGACAGTTAGGCAAAAACGGTATCAAAACAGTTGAACACACTCAATTGGCATGCCTTGTCAACGACTGCACCCGAAAGCGCAAGTTTAGAATGTTAACCCCCCATTTTTATTATTATGTAGCCTGACTTTGGTTCGTAAACGCTCAAATATGCGCTTAATATTTAAGGTAGTGGTTTACATGTAAGGCAATGACACTTCTATACTTACTGAATGAAGACTGAATGACACCTTGAGCTCCCGATGACCAGCCAACAACGTGTTGGCTCTGTTTTTTTATTTATAATTCCAACACGATTTCATGGGTATCTCTTGGTACGAGTATGAACGCTGAGCAACGCCATATTCCCACTAAAAATAATGACTAAGTAAAACGGATAACAGGCCGGATTTATTTGGCCAAATAAATCTCGAGCTGTCCCTTACAGCACTGTCTCTGTGACAAATGATGCTGCATGCATTCTGCCTACTGCATCACTGGCCAGATGTCATTCCTGGAATCAGAGGAGGATGCTGGAGATGTCCTGCGCCAGGTCTCAGGTTATGTCTTCATATGAATAAACATTTGCATGCCTTTAGAAATGCTTTCATGTGATGTCGGAATCGTTCCGGTTGGGGTATTGGATTTAGGATGACTGGAGACAAGAGGCGTGTCCATCTTAAGAAACCAATGCGCAAGTGCGCCGAGGACATCTGGTACATGTAGGCTATTTCTAATGGCAGCACTCTCGTTGGGAGAAAAAAAAAGACAACGATTCTACTTCTGATGTAGGACGTCATTATTACCAACCATTCAGAATCATAGCAATTCAGTGGTTAATATTAGGCTATCTTTTACTGCTGCAACGCTCAACACACGATTAAACGTTACAAAAATATATGCATGTCTTAATACATAAAAAAAAAATATTCCCATTAATTATTCACAAAATGAGTATAATAATAAGTATGTTATTAATTGATTACATCACCTGTGTTCGCATCCTTTTTACTTGATATATGATCAAATGTTTTTACAACACATTTGTATCCAGTATCGTTTCATCGCCTACAAATGATTACAATAATTGTATATATTTTGTACTTATTTCTATTCATTTTCAATTCGCCATACAGTGCATAGTTCAAATTTGCTGCCCACAGTAAAAATTAGAGGCACAGCAGCGACACCTGCTGTATACAGTAGAAACTAGTATACAAATTTGTACTTGAGACACATGACCACAACTCATGCACCATGCACCACCCTGAACAATTCTTCTAAACCACAAGCACAAGTCCTGCTTTACACTCAAACTGCAGTTATAAAACACACTTTTTTTTTAAACACTACACAATTCTCTGCATTTATTGGCACAATTTTCATGCAGAAAATCTCTTGTTTTCTAAGGAACACACTGCCATTCAAATATGCACACTGACTCATCACATGGGCAAACACCTGTCACACAGTTTTACAATTTGCTTTGGCATAAAAGGGTAACCGGTAACTGTATACAGTAAATTCTTCTGTTGTTTTGTATGTAGACTACTCTATGCGCAACTTTGTGTTGGTTGGGATGTACACTGTACATTTCTTACTGTGTATTTGTGTGTTCTGAGTATAAAAAAGCAATATTATCAAATATTTTACAACACACTTATGTATGTACTGTCTGTAGTAAAGTGTAACACTGAACCAAAAAAGACCCAAGTCATTATGATGAATGGAGACGAAGTGTTTTACATTCATCATAGTGTTTTACATTGAGCACATCGGAGTGTTCAACTGGTTCTTATAAATGTCTATTCATATGATGGTTTGTGTGTGTCATTTGAAAACAAAATACCATTTTGAGAATAAATAACATTGTTTTGAATGTAATGTTTCACTTTGCAGGAGAATAGAGGGGTTTTGCCCAATGTGAGTGTGTTTTCTTTATTTGTGTAGAGTTCTAAGAGTATGAGGTATACTTTCAGAAAATGTGCGTAAACAATCAAGAACAACTGTAAAAATGTCCAACTTTACCCTGTAGACTACTATGCATAAGTAAAATAAATTATTTGCCCATGCCATGTCACATTAGTCACTATAATTTTTAATAATTAAACACTGTTTATATTCAAAGTTGATATTGTGGCTTTATATGGTCAGGCACTTGCATGTGTCATTATATTTCACCAAAATCAAGCTCAAATTGTGTTTTTGACCAGTGAATGTCGGACTACGTATTTGCCTGCCATTAAAATGGCCGCACTGCATTACGTTTTCATCATTTTACAGGTTATAAAGTTTATTGTAGCTATGTGGACACTCAGATTAGGGGTACTCTACAGCCATGCCATTCTAGGACCCTATAACACTATGCTTCTCCTTGCTTTTATGATAATTTTAATACCAAGACCATTCGAAAACAGATGGTCTACCATGTTCATAGTACAGCGATCACCGACAATCACTTTGGGTGGGAATTAATGTAAACACAGATATAGGATACCAGTTGTGTCTAAAGATATTGTGAACAGTCAGGTCAAAGAAATGTAATATGGTCAAAAGATTGGATCTGTGCATTAAAACTCACTAAACACAACCTAAAACATTATTATCCACTGTTAGCAAACCTATTAACTGTCCAACACAGCATATTGCAGCATAACTCGTTCCTTTATTTTTTAAAGTATAAAATTAAAATCTATTTATGAAAAGTTTTTGTAACGATGTTCGTGTGTGTGGGTGAGGAAGAAGACACAGGGGTCGGCTGGCTGAAACTCGAGAGGGTTTATTTCTTAATAACTCAGGTAGTAAGACACGGTGCACTTCGCTCCAAACAAAACAAAGCTCAATTTCTCAAATATTCCTCCGGTTTCATTCTCAGTTCCTCTCTTTGCCCAGCTCGAGTCCCAGCGCGGTGTGTCTCCAGCTTCTCTCGGTCCTCATCTCCTGCGTGGCTTATAACCTGTCTCTCCACGCCAATTACTGAAACAAGCGACAGGTGTTCATCGTTTGTACCTGATTAACTTACGTGCCGCTTGGCCTCTGACTCTCTCTCCGTCACAGACCTCGCTAAACCACGCCCTCTTCGCCACAGTTTTCATCCATTTCTTATGAAGTTTCTTCTAACTGGTCTCTGTCAAATTCACTGTCCTGTCTATCTTTACTATAACCAGCACATCTTCTATTAGTGCCCTAATTATACAAACTAGTCTACTTGTTTGTTAGATCCAGCACCTACCCCACTTCTTAAAGCCTGCTTATTTGTTATCTCTTATTGGTCACCTGATCAACTGCTCTGGGCTTTTCCTCTGTCTCTCCCTCCAACAAACCTGCTGATTTTACTTCTGTTTTGAAATAATCAGGGCTAGACTCATCAATTATAATTACATTTCCAAATTTCCAATCTTTCTTTTGTTTCTAATCTGCTCGAAAATGTTTTTTTCTTCTCATCTACAATCTTTAAAATCTTGATGCCCCGGTCTCACCTTCCGGCCTGTTTGGCGACTCGATTAACATAGTTGTCAGCAGCTATATAAACATGAGGAAAAAAAGAAGAAGCCCTGATGTGGGGCCCTATGGGGATAGCCCCCCTTGGGACGGGCCAGAAACATCTTCCCACCCCATCCCTATATCCCCATGAAACCTAGGCCATAGAACATGTTCCTCTTCCAGAAAGAGAGTCAGGCTGTTACAGCAGATACTTGGAGATGCACCAGAAGTTATTGATACCATACTAAGTGCTACGGCTCCCTCCACTAGAAGAAGTTGTGCCAATAAATGGGGTGTCTTTGAAAGATGGTGCACTGTACATAATGCAGATCCAGACTTCTTGCAGGAAAAATTATCAGCAGGCACATGCCCCGCCACTCTCAGGATTTATGTGGCTGCTCTTTCAGCTTGCCACACCTTGATTGATGGGGTGTCACTGGGAAAACATCCTCTGCTCCCCCGCTTCATTCATGGGGGCAGGTGATTGAATCCTCCTGTAAGAACCAAGATCCCTTCATGGGACTTAGCTATAGTCCTTGAGGGTCTGGTTGAGACCCCCTTTGAACCTCTAGAGTCAGCACCTGACAAGCTTCTGACTCTAAAGGCTTTTTCTTATGGCTATCACTTCTTTAAAAAGAATCGGGGATTTGCAGGCTTTGTCGATCTCGCCATCCTGTTTAGAATTTGCCCAGGGAATGGTGCAAGGAATTTTGCATTCTCGCTGGTTCTGGGAACATTGCTGGACTCTCGCTTGGAGCTGAAGCCGGAACCATCACTGGACTCTTGACGGGAAATGGAGATGTCCCTTGTCAGGACTAGACTTTGGGTGAGGGTAAGGGGCTGAAGACCAGGGAAGGGAAGCTGCTTTCAAAGCTTCCCTGACCAATGTCACCGCAGGATCCCTCACCTTAGCCCCCAGGTCCTGGCTGTTTGAGACATGTTTCCGGGCCCTTGGAAACATGGGTGGCCAGGAAGGAAGGCGACCCTTGGAGAGGCACGTGGCTTGGGGTGAGCTGGAGCAATCACATGATGATCTCTCTGAATGATGATCTTTTTTAGCTACTTCTATAAGGAAATCCAAACAAGTTAAATCGAGGACATAGTTAATAAAGTGCGCTACAGACTTATTACAATCGCCAGGAGACAGAATTGAATTGATAAAAGATCATCCAGTCCCATCCGGAAGCAAGCATTAATCATAGTATCACCCTAGCTCATCAGATGGGAAAGATGCAGGAACTCCTCCAAAGGCCTCCCCTTCTGCTGGATGACAGGCAGATGGTCTTCAGCCCAGTGCTGCAGTTGAATTTGGAGGCACTGAGACCAATGTTGTTGGCAGTGCTGTGAAATCCTCTTGCTGCTTTTTTGGGTCCAGTCATCTGTCACGGTGGAGTGTACAGGAACAGGCAGAAAACTCAGGAGATGCAATCCAAACGTGTTTTAATAGAAATAAACTCAAGGCAGGCAGACAGACAACAGCACAACTTAACAGAACAGTGACCGGACAAAGTGAACAATAGACACGGCTGAACTAAACTTGACTAATGAGGGTAACCAAGGAAACTAAGAAATGGTGGGACAAAGAACAAAGGAACATGTGACAAATCAAAACACATAGAAAAGATCTAACAAACAGACAGACATGTTACACTTCCACGATCATCTTGTCTGTCGGGCTCCTTGCTCTCGTGATGAATGAAATCTGACTCCTGCTGCTGGTGTGTGCGGCAACTTTGGTTTCGGCTCATGCTGTATTGAGCAAACACGTTGAGTTTTTAATTGTAGTGTCTGTTCTCTAACTGAACTAAATGATTTTATTACTATAAAAATCAAAATGACGGTGGGGTAGTGCCACAGTGGCCAAGTGATGTAACTGGTGGGAGTGGCCTTGTAGGGCAGCTAAGCAAGTGCATTCTGGGAGTTGTTGTCTTTCATCCATCTGAGGCAAAAATACATTTTCTGTCTTTTCTCAGTCTAGAAGGCACCTGATTCTAAAATAATTTCACATTTCTACAAATGATAATTTCAAATGACCCAGTTTAAATACACATTCATCTCCCAGCGGTGAAGTTCCCCTTTTTAGCCTATGCAACTACCACTTTTAACCCCTATAAATGTAGTAAAGGCATCATTAAAGTAATCCATGTGATCCAAGTGGTTTAACCTCAATTTTATGAAGCAACACAAATTTGTTTGCACAAAAAAAAAAAAAAAGTACTACTTTATTTACAAACTATTAATCTCCAACACACATCCACGAGCACCACAATGGATGCATGTTGTGTTGACGTGAGAACAGACATTGCATGAGCATGCGTTGGAGATTAATATTTTGTAAATGAAGTGGTAAATTATTATTATTTTTTTTTATTTTTTTTGCACAAACCAATCACTTGTGTCACTACATAAAATGGAGATTAAACCACTGAGTCACGTGGATTACTTTAATGATGTCTTTACTATCCTCAGGGCCTTGAAAGTGACAGAAAGCTCTCAGATTTAATTACAAATTACAAATGTATGTTCCGTAGATGAACAGATGTCTTATGGGTTTGAAACAACATAAGGGTGAGTAAATTATGACAGATTTTTAAATTTTATGTGAACTAACCCTTTAAAAGATGTGGCTACAGGTGAGTTTAGAGAAACTTTGCCATTCATTTAATTTTGTAAATGGTTAATGCTGCATGTTTATGGCATGAAGCTAAGCTTGAAGGGGACAGTCAGGTGTACTGACATTAGCAGCAGGAAATTCATCTCCATCAGCTAATCCCAGCTCTTCATCACAAACACAAACAAACCATTAACAAAGACATGTCAAATTTATTTATATGATGCTTTATACAGATTATTTCAAAACATCAGTGTTGTAAAGGCCATCAGAGTAGTTAAGCATTATTTTGATTATAGCTACGCTATATGGTTTTATTAATACGGTATCAGGCTTTTATTTTGATAATCATAGAAACTGGAAGTATGGTGACGGAAATGTACCTGGCGATCTGCGAAAAGACGAAAGAAAGTCAGAAAAGGTTCACGGTTAAAAACAGTTAAAACTACAAGGTTTAGCTTCAGTCAATTGGAGAACAAGGTTTGTAAAATATATTAAAAATATAAAATATATGAAATATATTTGAGTCATAAAATGTATAACTTTGTAATGCTATCGGATTGAAACTAATGTAATGAGCCGCGTTACGTTCGAAATGTGATGGTAATGCATGGTTTATTTGTTTCTACTCAGCTCTTACGTTGGTTAATGACAAGGACGGCAATAAAATTCACTTAACCATCAGTTCTGGCCTTCTCAACATTGATTGGATGCTACAGTAAGAGCTTGACCGCCGCCACACGCTGCACAACGGGGCTACAAGATCCATCGGCAATTCCCGTAAAGTCCAGCAGAGGGCAGAAGTTGGTCAGAAAATAAAACAGTTCAACAGAAGGTGCTCAAAATGGAAGAATCACAGGCTGCTTCTGTAAGTCAAATGGACATAAATGAACAGATCACAAATTTACCACAAAAAAATTCAAGATTTAAAAGACTCTTAAAAACGAAAGTGAGGATAGACAAAACATTATAGATGCAATCAGGTGCGAAGAACGAATTTTAACAGAACTTCAAAACAAAGCTCAAAGCATGTCAAGGTTGCCAACAGAAAGGATGATGACATTCCAAAAGGAAGAAATGAGTAAAAGGGAAAAAAGACTAACAACTCTTTATGAACAATGGAAATTACAGGTACGCGAAACAAGAGAAAGGTTAAAGTTAGATATCACAGACAAGGAGATGTCAGAACTCGCAGACATAATAGAGAAAGGGAGAGATGATGTATTGAAGTTATATTCAGAAATAAGAAACCAAATGGCACCATCGTCTGACATGAGGAGAAAGATTGATGCATGCGATGCAATAACTCGTGACATCGTAAAGATAATTCTCGAAAGATTAAGTGGTGTTGATGAGGATTTTGATGAAGAGCGCGAAAGAACTTGTTTACGTGGACTTTTAGAGCATGAGTATGCCCAGTCCATATACGGCTCAACCGCAGGTTCAAATCGCAGCCAACGGTCCTCAGCTTCACAGCTCACAGCAAAAAGAGCCAACGCAGCAGCAGAGCTAGCTGCAAAAGAAGCTGAATATGAGATTGTACTAGAGGAACAAAGACAACAGGAAAGGATAAAAGCTCTAGAGGAGGAGCACAAGAAACAAATGGCAGTTCAAACATCAGAGTTGGAACGCTTGAAAGCACAGAGGGAAGTGAAAGCAGCTCGAGCCAGGTTTGAAGCATATGACAGAGAGTTATCACAGGTGGATGATGTACAGTCAATTAAAAGTGAACAGGTGAGCCCATATTTCACACCCACACCAGCGCTCTCTTTCATTCCTGTGCAAACAGCTTCCCCTAGTGTCACTCAACTAGCTCAAGCAGTGCAGGATAGCATTAAACTGAACAGACTTCCCACGCCAGAACCAACAGTGTTTAGTGGCGACCCTATAAGCTTCATTGAATGGAAATCCACTTTCATATCACTGATTGTACAAAAGGGCATCTCAGCAGCAGACAAATTGTACTATTTGAAAAGATACGTAACAGGCCCAGCTCGAAAATGCCTTGAAGGCACTTTCTTTAGAAATGATGAGGAAGCATATAAGGACGCTTGGCACAAACTAAACCAAAGGTACGGCCAGCCTTTCGTGATTCAGAAGGCATTTAGAGAAAGGCTATCAAATTGCCCTAAAGTGCAGTCTAGAGATGCTGATGGACTAAGGGCATTTGCAGATTTCATAAATGCATGCATGCTTGCAATGCCACATGTAAAGGGTCTACAAATACTCAATGACAGTGAAGAAAACCAAAAATTGTTGCACAAACAACCAGACTGGATAAACGCGAGATGGAACAGACAGGTAACAAAGACTTTAATGGAGGGCGGTGAGTTTCCAAGTTGTATTGTTTTTGCCTCCTTCCTCTCAGTAGAAGCTGAAGTCGCCTGCAACCCAGTCACCTCCATTCATGCACTTCGCTGCACTGAAACAAACAGTGACAGAAGGAACACAAAGGAAATCAAAAGAAACAAGGCCAGTGTATATAACACAAACACCACTGAACCAAGTGATAAAAGGACAATAACAAAAACACTCAATGGCTCTCCATGCACAATGTGCCAAGGCACCCATCAACTTCACAAGTGCCCTGACCTCTTGAAAATGTCTCTAGAAAACAGAAAGAAGCATGTGAAAGACAATAGACTTTGTTATGGCTGTCTAAAACCAGGACACAGTGCTAAGGACTGCAAACGCCGCCTCACTTGTGAGACTTGCACAAAGCGACACCCGACATGTCTTCACGATGAAAATTACAGGAGTGGTCTGCAAAGAGAAACACGTGTGAGCACAAACAATGCAGCTCAAGGTAGCTCACCTGAAACAGCAACAGCCATGTCACTCAATGTTGCCAGATCTGAACAGTCAGTCAGCACCTCAATGATAGTTCCAGTGTGGCTGTCCACTACCACTAATCCCCTCAAGGAAAAACTGGTCTATGCGTTATTAGACACACAGAGCGACACTGTATTCATTGATCAGGATGTTACACATGAGCTGCAGGCAGATGTTTGTCCATTGAAGTTGAAACTAACTACTATGATGGGAAGAAATGCAGTTGTAAGCAGTGGAAAGGTGTCTGATCTCTTAGTGAGAGGTTATAACTCAGCCACAGTCATAAAGCTCCCCACTGCATACACAAATGATTCCATACCTGCTAACAGAGAACACATACCTACATGTGAAACAGCCAAACAATGGAGTAACTTGCTACCGATTGTAGACGAGGTCCCTCCACTCCTCAGTTGTGAAGTAAGTCTCCTCATAGGTTATACTTGTCCTAGAGCTCTCGCACCCAAACAAGTAATCTTAGGCAAAGAAAATGAGCCCTATGCCATTCACACTGATTTGGGATGGAGCATAGTTGGCAACTTGACACCATACAACGAAACCTATTCAGCGAGCAGTCTCTGTCACCGAATCATTGTTAAAGAAATCCCTCCCTCAACTCCAGCAGATGCGATACGTGTTTTGGAGAGAGATTTCAAAGATACTGACGGGAATGAAAAGACGGTGTCACAAGAGGACTTAGTATTCCTTCAGAAACTCCAGCAGGGCATAACACAGACTGAAAATAGACATTTTGAAATGCCATTACCATTTAAAGAAAGACCACAAATGCCGGATAACAGACAACTCGCCGAAACCAGGCTACATCAGCTCAAGCGCAAATTCCTGAAAGATGAAAAATACAAAAGGGAATACATGAAATATATGAGTGACATCATCAAAAGGGGTGACGCTGAAAAGACTGATGATGATGGACCGCCCGGAGAGACATGGTACATACCGCACCACGGCATCTATCATCCAAAGAAACCTGATAGGTTGCGCGTGGTCTTCGACTGCTCTGCAAAACACAAAGGCACCTGTCTTAATGAGCATTTACTGAACGGTCCGGATATGATCAACAACTTAACTGGTGTGCTTGTGCGCTTCAGACAGCACCAAGTAGCTCTCATGTGCGACATCGAAAAAATGTTTCACCAGTTCCAAGTCAAAGAAAATGATCGCAACTACTTACGCTTCGTATGGTGGAAAGACGAAAATATGAACAGCCAACCACAAGCGTACAGGATGACAGTACACCTCTTTGGTGCTGTTTCATCACCCGGTTGTGCGAACTATGGACTCAAACATTTAGCCAAAGAGAACAGTTCTGCATATCCAGTTGGCTCACAGTTCATAGCAAGAGACTTCTATGTAGACGACGGAGTCACCAGCGCAGAGACAGTAAAGGATGCTATACGACTGGCAAAGGAAGCACGTGAACTATGTGCAAAGGGTGGACTAAGGTTACACAAATTCGTGTCCAACAACTCTGAAGTTTTAAAAAGCATTCCAGCTTCAGAGCATGCATCAGATACAAGAACAAAGGACTTGATGTTTAATGAGACATAGACTGAAAGAGCACTTGGCATTTATTGGAATGTGGAGAAGGATTGCTTTACATTTAAAATCACGCTAAAGGACCAACCACCAACCAGGCGGCATCTTGTCCACAGTCGCAGCAATATACGACCCCCTTGGCTTCATTGCTCCCTATGTACTCAAGGGAAAGGGGATTCTCCAAGAAATGTGTCATCAAGGAACAGACTGGGACGACCCGCTACCTGAGCAGCTTAAGCCACGGTGGGAGTGCTGGAAAGGAGATCTACACAATCTAAAAAATGTGCAAATCAGCAGATGTTATGTTCCTGCAGATTTTGGAGAAGTGGTAAAAAGAGAAATACACCACTTTTCTGATGCAAGTGCCACAGGATATGGACAGTGTTCTTATTTCAGACTCATAAACAAAAGGGAAGAGGTCCACTGTATCTTCATCATGGGTAAAGCACGCGTCTCTCCAACAAAGATCACCACGATCCCAAGGTTAGAGCTTACCGCAGCCGCAATATCAGTCGCTGTAAGTAACACTCTAAGAGAGGAACTGCTCTATGACAATGTTGAAGAGTTCTTCTGGACAGACTCAAAGGTCACTCTAGGATACATAAACAACGACGCAAGGCGGTTTCACACATTTGTTGCTAATAGAGTGCAAAAAATCTGCAACAGTACCTCACTGCAACAATGGTTTTATGTGCCTACCAGTGAAAACCCAGCAGATATAGCATCTAGGGGCACATCTGTAAATGAACTGCTTTCATCTAATTGGTTCACAGGCCCTCACTTTCTGTGGGAAAAGAAAATACAGCTTCAAACAAAAGAGACCATTGTACTTACAGTAGGAGACCCAGAGGTAAGAAAGGTACAGACACTAAGCACAGAAACCGTTGAACATACAAGCCTTAGTGACCGACTCACAAGGTTCTCATCCTGGTCCCGTGCAGTCAGCGCGTCGCGTCTCAGGCGATACCTGCTCAAAGACAAATCAAAGACACTCACAACTGTAACTGAAAGACAAAATACAGAAACTGTGATTATCAAAGACTTACAAAGACAAGCATATCAAAACGAAATAGAGACATTAAACAAAAGCAAACAACTTCCAAAGAACAACAAAATGTACAATTTGGATGTTTTCTTAGACAAGGACAATGTGCTTAAGGTGGGAGGATGGTTCGATCACTCATCTCTTCCCAGCTCATTTAAACATCCAACAATCATTCCCAGAGAACATCACATCACAAAACTGATAATTGCTCATTGCCACGAGGGTCAATCATCAGGGAAAGGGCTACACAATGAATGAGATACGATCCACTGGCTATTGGATTCCAAAGTTAAGTCAAACGGTTCCATCCTACATTCGCCAGTGTGTGTTTTGCCGGAAACAAAGGAGACCTGTGGAAGGACAAAAAAGGAGAGACTTACCCACAGAAAGAATTGAACACTCTCCGCCTTTCACATACTGTGGTATGGACGTTTTTGGACTGTTCCTGACCAAACAAGCAAGGAAAGAATATAAAAGGTATGGCCTCCTCTTCACGTGCTTTTATTCACGTGCAATTCATGAAATGTTAGAAGACCTATCAACGGACACCTTTATAAATGGACTCAGATGCTTCATCGCTCTAAGAGGCTCTGTCAGACAAATAAAATGTGATCAGGGTACTAACTTTGTTGGTGCCAAAAACGAACTGAGTGCAGCACAAGGTGAAATTGACATTGACAAACTGACAACCTTCCTTGCAGATAATCAATGTGATTTTGTACTAAACACACCTCATGCTAGCCACGCAGGTGGAGTATGGGAACGACAGATACGGACTGTGAGAAACGTTCTTAATGCAACACTGGCTCTAACACCAGGTCGACTCACCGACTCCTCACTCAGAACCTTCTTGTATGAAGCGGCTGCTATAGTAAACAGCGGCCCCCTTACAACAGACAGTCTCAACGATCCAAACAGTTTGGAGCCACAAACTCCAAATCATCTTGTCACAATGAAAACATCAACTCCTCTGCCAACCCCAGGACAGTTCGTTAAGGAGGACTTATATGCACGAAAACGATGGCGTCATGTACAGTACTTGCTCGAACAATTTTGGAGCAGATGGAAAAGGGGGTACTTGCAGAACATAATGGTCAGACAAAAATGGCACAAGCCTAAAAGAAACATGCAAATAGGCGACATAGTAATGGACAAGGATGAAATGCAACCACGATCACAGAGGAAACGACTCTTGGACACTGTAAAAGATACAGATGGACTTGTCAGAAAGGTCAAAATAGGCTTTGCAGACAGAAATCTTAACAAAAGAGGTCAACGGGTGAATGGTAAATGGTAAATGGACTGCATTTGTATAGCGCTTTTAACAGACCAATGGCCATCCAAAGCGCTTTACACATTGCCTCACATTCACCCATTCACTCACTCATTCATACACCGGCGGTGTCAGCCATGCAAGGCGCCATCCAGCTCGTCGGGAGCAGCTGTGGTTAGGTGTCTTGCTCATGGACACCTCGACACTTGGTCAGGTGGAACCGGGATCGAACCACCAACCTTCCGGTTTGCAGACAATCTACATGAACCACTGAGCCACTGCCGCCACGGCAGAGCAAAAATGCCTGTAGTAGAACGCCCAGTACATAAGTTAGTTCTGCTACTAGAAGATGTTAAAAGGTAAATTTTGAATTTAAAATTCACTTAACCATCAGTTCTGGCCTTCTCAACATTGATTGGATGCTACAAGTGTTAATGTAGCAAAATGCATTAATTATGATGTTCAAATATTCGATTAGTTCAATTTCAGCTGTAAAGCAGTGCTCAGAAAGACAAAAGTGTAATCATTCAACTCAATTCCTTTTAAGTTTCGTTCTCATTTGATGGTGTCAGTACAATCTAATTGATAATGTTAATAATTTTTCATGAGCAGGCTAAAGGTGACAGAAGCAAGGAACCCAAACTCCATTAATACAGTAGTGGAGGAAAAAAGCTTTGGAGAAACCAGTGTTGGGACCAGTTCTCCTCTGGCCTAGATGAACAAACACAGTGTGATTTATGATTCAAAAGCTGCATCACAATTCAGACTCTGTTAACTGATATTATTCAAAATTTTGCATCCTTCTGGTGAATAAACGGTAATGTTGGTAACCCTCTTTTTAAATGTATGAGAGTGGACAAAATTTATGACGTGAAGCTTTGACATTTTTTCCCCATGGCCATGGTAGACACACCGTTGTTGCCACAAAGAGTGTCACATCACGTCCTGTTCTAGGTCAGTTAGTTATCCACACGCTAGGTGTCAGTATTATGCAGGGTAGTGCACTAAACGTTCTGAGCGTTCTTTCAAAAATAAACAAGTATTTTAAATGTTTTAATCATACATTATATATATATATATATATATATATATATATATATATATATATATATATATATATATATATATATATATATATATATATATATATAATTAAAACATTTAGAATACATACAAAGACACATCACATTACACTTCAAGCCTATAATCAAGCCTATAATAAGCCCAATACATGGCCTATAATCATTTCTTATCTCGAACATTGTCACTGATCCACATATCTGTCTTTTACGTATATAACTGCCCCGTTTATTTTCCAAAACTGTCCATTGTTTTAGACTGTGTATGTTAATCGGAGACTGTAACGCTACAGGTTTTACTGTAGGTGGCGTCACGAGGCATGAACTTGTGTGTAGAGAGTTACCTCCCATCAGCTTTTTCTTTGCTTTTAACAGAGCAGGTGTGATGAGCAGAAGAGCTCAGTGTAGTTACTGTGAATCAGAGCAGGAGCGCGTCATGGGACGCAAGTGCGCCAAAGAAGCGATGTTGGATATGTGCGTCTGACTTTCCGGACACTTTTTACGCAATTTCTCATGTGTTCAGACTTCCAGAGCAGAACTGCCTGAATTCTTGGACTCTTTAAAGTCTTCTTTGTGGACGGTCTTTTGAACAGTAGACATGAATATTACATTTAACCAAACGGACAGTGGAATCTTCTCCAACCGGACTGAGGAAATTCTCCTGTGTTGTAACTTATCGTCGGTGGTGACGGATAACGGCTTCACTGCGGCCGCTCCGGATGAAAGGAGCCTCTTCATCATGAGAATAGTTCAGATAGCGGTGATGTGTGTCCTCTCCCTCACCGTAGTCTTCGGGATATTTTTCCTGGGCTGTAACTTGCTCATCAAGTCGGAAGGGATGATAAACTTTTTGGTAACGGACCGAAGACCTTCCAAAGAGGTAGAGGCGGTCATCGTGGGTGCGTACTAGACATGATGAGGATTATGTAGTACCATGAAATGAAGTTTGTGGACCACCTGATGGACATGTGTTTCGATGCCCTCTTTACAAACCAGGGCACAGTGTTATTTGGCCGGCTAAAAACTATTATGTAGAGATCAACTGAACGCACTGTCTCCATTTTGCGCACACGCCTTTCCACTGTTAAATTCAAGCGCTTCGTTTAGGAGATGAACAACCCAGATCTCAAATCAGATACAGGCATGGAGTCTTACATTTGTCATTAAAAATATGTATAGGCCTATGTGCAAACGCAGAGAAGTTGTGGCACATATTGATTATTTTGTAATGGTTATGGACCTCCTCTCTGTTAAACACATTGTAAGCACTGCACGCACTAATTATTTGTTGTTTAGCAAGATCAAAGCATCATGTTTAATACAATAAATTCGTATTTCGAATAAAATTGTCTTATCTCTTTCTCTATATATACTTTTTTTTTCATAAGAACTCTGTGAAGATGTATTGTTACACAGTAAGGTGTTAACAAATAATTATCCAAGTCAAACATATTATTTAAATAACTGATATTATTTAAATGGATATAACTGTCTCTTTTGTCAACAACTCTACATATTCATCTTCATTTATTAAACAAGTGTCATTGAAATAGTTTACTAATGTGTTACAGTACATTTTAGTTTGATATTTTATAATTACATCTAGACTGCAGCATTTTCAGATACATTTAGAGTCTCACATATCCTGCACTGAAAGGAAACTTTCCATTTAACCTGTATATGAAATTGCCCTGTTTTCCATATTCTGTTTTTTAACACACACCTATGAATTCAAAGATCAGAATTATTGTATTTTTTTAATGACCATGGCATAGAACATTACATATTTTCCTTAAACATTTGTTTGTGCCTATACCTTTCTGTCCTGCATGTAGACAGTAAGATATTTGGGGACATTTATAAATAACTCTCTATAAGACAATATGTTCACGCAACACACGTTTGCAGACCATTTTCAGACCAGATAATTATATTCTCTAAAGATTTTACAAACAAGATGATAATCCTTTGCTGTCTCTTATTACCCATTATAAATTCTTTAGATGATCATTTAGTTGTGGATTGATTGTTTGAATGTGCAATTAAAAAATGGAATAGTGCATCTTAAAAGCGGGTAAAATGGGCTGTCTGGATAATTAAATGGAATTAATCAGTGGTTTGAGCTCAAAGGTAAACTAATTAAATTCATTTGGCTGTTGCAATCAGACAGAAACAAAGCCCGTCCTGTTTCAGCATGGCTATCAATAATCATGATGTTTTCATTTTAATGTTTAAGCATAGCCTTGTAATTTTTTATAATGTTGATATCACAAAGATTAGACTAAATTAGCCTGCATGAATGGGTAAATCTCTTCTAAATGTGTTTACCAGGGCAGGCAGAGGGCTGTTGATGAAGGAGGCCTGCCACTTTTAAGACACATCTATTTATAAGAGTGTCTGTGAAAGCTGAGAGCTTGTTAACTTCACAATGAATAATTTTGCAGCAGTCACATCAGTACAGAGTCAGACACTATGCAGTGACTTTAAGAGAAAACCGGTCTGTTTGTACGATGATGATTTAGGCAAATATTTAGAGTGGTTTCAATTCCTGATTCTGTTCGTAGACTGAAGCCCCCAGATGATAACCACAAAAAAAAGAAAGAAAAGCCACGATCAGCATCAATTGACTCGTTCATGGCTCGAAAATGTAGTTTTACATGGGCAGAGATCATGCTTTAGCACTGTGTGATTTCCTCCTTCTGCTCCCAGTACTTAATGTGTCCATATAACTTGTGTTAAGAGTGTGTTTATTTTACATAAGACAAGTTAGTGAGATAAAAAGGAATAGAGAGATAAAGTGCACTGTCCAATATTATTAGGACATGCTTTTTGTATGAAAGCATTTACTTTATTTGGGGTTTATTGTCATCTGGTTTTGAACAGAAGTGTGTAACTTGAAGTATATTCCAAATCTCATGGTATTGCAGATAATATAATGAAATAAAAGGCCCCTTAAGTGTAATAAAACAGTGCATACTTCCATGACTGTTTAGTTCAACTTTATTTTAAGGTGTCCATTTTGCAGTTTTGCAGTGCAATTATACATTTCTGAGTAATAAGAATTAACTACATGTACTTACTGTAGTGTTAGGATTGGGGTTTGGTTCAGGATTAGTATGTAATTATGCACAATTTATAGTAATTACATGTAATGCGTAACAAGTACACAGTAAAAAAAAATATGACCCTAAGCTTAGTAACACTCTTGCATACACTTTTAAAATGTGCACTTTGTATTAGTCAAATTAAAGTTTTAAAGTACATTTTAAATCAAAATGTTTTAGTGATCTTTTGTCATGCTTTAAAGAAGTACACTTGTTTTGATGTGCACATGTAAATTACTTGATTATAATTTCAATTGTAGTGTGTTTTAATCAGTAGTAAATATATCTTAAATATACTAAATGGCAACTTCATCATTACAAAATGTGTAATTGCAAACATATTTAAATACATAGCTCAAGACAGGCATTCAATTATATTTAAGATTAATTATTGTTAGTATATTAACTTTAACCATATTTTTTTTTAACCAAGACAATTATGAAATTCTAAAGATGTATTTTATGTAGGTCAAGAAGGCACTCTTAAAGGTTTGTATCAGTAGAAGCCCGGACGTATATTCAAATTATCGTACTTTTCCCCCTCATGTCCCCTTGAAACGACAGAATTATGCATTTTATTTCTGGAAAAAATCCTCAGATGAGGATTTTTGGACAGAGGCTAGAGACTACAGCCAATAGTAGGAGCTAGTTATCAACCCGCCCATAGAGGGTGGGAACTCACTCACATAATGTGTATGTGCAAGGCCGCTTGGCTCGAGCATTCATCAAGAAGCAGTGCGGAGCAAAGTGAGTGCTTCAACTTTTCATTGAATTCCTATGAAAGTTAAGGTTCCATAGGCATGATCTGAAAACTGGACATGCACAATAAATGACTGTCGCGCTTACCTCAGCTCTGCTCAGCTCTTCACTCGTGATGAATGAAATCTGACTCCTGCTGCGTTTGTGCTGTGACTTTCGTTCGTCTCACTCACACTTTATTGAAAAGACACGTTCAGTTTTTAATTGTAGTGTCTAATCTCTAACTTAACAAAATTATTTTATTACTATGAAAATCAAAATGACGGTGGGGCGGTGTCATGGTGGGCAAGTGATAACCAGTAGCCATAGCTTTTGGGAGTAGCAAAGCAAGTGCATTCTGGGAGTAGTTGTTGTTATGGGAAAAAAATGTACTCATTATTGAATAAGGCCCGTCCAAGCCAGAGCTTTCCTAATCCGATCTCTTTTCCTCGTTTCAAGAAATATCCGTGTACACACAAGAGCACTGAAACCGGCTCAAAATGATGTAGTATACATGCCAGACCAGTGTGTGGCGCTGTAATTCTGTCACAGAAATACACTAAAAATGGAGAAGAAGAGTTGTGGCTATAGGGTGAGGCAAAATTGCACAATAAAATAACAATAAATAAATTTGCTGCTTACCAGATGTGTATTATCAACTCCTACCCCAACCCTAAACATACCCTCACAATAATGCAAGTACAGTAATTAAATGACGCAATATTGATATGCGCATACCCAGTGCCCGTAGGTGTATCACTTCTAGTCTTTCGCGTTTGGGACGTGGTGTGATGACATCACCGTTTCACAAAATATAGGGATTGGCTGTACACACGAAAATACAAGGGTTTCGGTGTCAGATTTATCCCCTCTGGGACCTGGTTTCAAAAAATATTGTTTTCATGCTCCCAAAATGCCGGATCCGTGTGGATGAAACGCTGATACGGTACAAAATGTATACGTATGCAGCTAAAACCGTCCCCGTGTGGATGGGGCCAAAGAGACTAACTTGAGCCAATTGTCTTTATAAAGATTTTTTTTCTTGCAAGAAAAGAGCCACAGTCAACACAGTCATCAGTGCCTGCATCGAATGTGAACTGAAGGCATAACAGAAGTCACAATCTCTCATACCCTCATTGTCTAAACAATCCTTCTCAGTAGTTGTCAACAGAAGAGCCCTGCATGGCAGAAACACGTTACTCCTGTATGAATTCAAACACACGTCTAAATAATTAATCTTCTTCATCAGTGATTAAAATGTTTCCACCACATTGTCTTTCATCCACATCAGACAAAAACACAATTTCTGTCTTTTCTCAGTCTAAAAAAATAATTTCACATTTCTACTACATAAATGACCCAGTTTAAATACACATTCATCTTCCCAGCGCTGAAGCACCCCTTTAAGTTCAACTAATTGAATGTAATATCAATTTAACATGTAGTACATATTTTATTCATTTGCAAATAAATAACAATTAAGTGTCCAACATTCAGTTCTCACTTAAGTATATTTCTGTCAGGACCACTATCGTCAAAGATGATAGACAAGCTTTGGCGGTATGGTTCTGTTCTGGAAAAGAACTCCCTGCGCATCTATGCAGACTAGCATTAATAAGAGCAGGGAGAGCAGTGATGAACCCACCTAAACAGAACAGAAGCAATGATGTATGCAGATAGCATTAATGTCAATATTAAAATGTACAACTTAATTCAGGAATTTAGTCTGATTCAGGGGGAATCAGAATGCCAAATCCTGACTGATGAGAGGAGGAGCTGGGGATGGAGAAGGGTATATAGCTTCGGAGAAACGTAATAGCATCTGATAATACTGAAGGAGCTTATATATGTATGCTGTGATAGGCATCGCATTCCTATAGGTAGACGGGATCAGCTGACTGTCAGCTGATGCTTGACTAACGTGACCTGCCAGAACTAATGCTATACACTTGATTCATTATTCCCATAAAATAAGTACTCTTTTTAAAAATATCCTTAAGTGTACTAAACTTTGGCATGCTAAAAATCTTCAGAGCACTTTCTTTTGAAAAGTTGTTCTGTCAGAGTTTTAATGCTTGTTGTGGAAGAAACATGTTTCTGGGTGAGTGCATTGGCCTTAAAATAAAGAAGATATTGTCTTCCTCATGTCATGTCCGCTCCTGTCATGAGCATGACTACAGGGTGGGAATCGACAGGGGACGGGGTGGCACTGCCATAAGGGGAGATGATTGTTTTATGATTATTCTTCATGATTACATCTTAGGCTAACACTGTTTGCAACTACATCTTCATAAATATACAATGAACCACTGTGGGTTGAATTTATCTAGAAATAGACTGGAACATGTAGATCTCAGAGACTGGTGTCTAATCCAAAAACAAGTGTCCACAGAAAGTCTCCTTTATTTCCAGATGTGAGTGATGATTACATGACGGGCGCCCTGAGCTTCATCTCATCCGTCAGCTGATTGGCAGAAACGCTCAGAAGCTCAGCGGGGCTCATCAATGATCATAATGTTGATTGACAGCTCTAGACAGCACTGTGACAGTGCTATCATTTCTGGTCCTGTGTTTGTCACAAGTAATGTTGTAGGATTGTTAGTAAGTAAGTTTGGAGTTTTACTTTGTAGGTGGATTGACTGGAGAACATAAAAATAAATCTAATCAGTGTCTCCTATAGAGCTGTGAGTCTTGAAATTTTATTTTGTCTGCTTGTTACACATTACATACATTTACTAGTAATACCAGTAAATTATGCATAATTACAAGCAACATGTTGGTAATATTATTATTCAGCACTTATTTGTGTGATTACACTGTAACACAGATACATTAAAATAAAGCGAGACCATAAACATTTAAATGTAAATGGTTTATTATTGGTTTCTAAATATCTCCTTGTTTCATTGCCTGATATTTGTCAATAGTACGAGTGTGCAGTCTCATAGAATGTATGGTACATATGGTACGCCGTTTTTGGCGTGCATATGATACGCACTTTATGGCGTATTATACGTCACGAACACCACACCCCACCCTCACTCTACCCAAAAGCGTGTCATATACACGCCATAAAGTGCATATTATATGCACGCGAAAAACTGCGTAGCATATGCACGCCAAAACAAATTTTGGTGTATACATTCAACGAGATTGCACACTGCATACTATTGATACGCATTGTCATGAGATTCTGTTGGATATTTATGATCTGTGTTGTCAGAAGCCAGTTTATTACAAGCAAATCTGTATCTAACAGTCCGGATTCATTCTTCTTTTACCTTTACAAAGTTGTTCTCAACAGTCTCTTTCTTGGCAACCACCTACTGTAACTTTAATTTGTGACAAAATAGCATCTAATTTAGGTTTCTTTTGGCGTTTTATTTTGGCCCCTCAAATCTGCTTAGTATTTCAATGTTTTTTTTTTTAAACAGCAGTAGAACACCACTGTTGTTCTTCAGCTGCAACACTCACATTGTGCTAAGAACAATTTGTCTGAATTCACCAATGATGTTTGATGTTCACCCATTTTACAGAATGATTTCGCTTGAGCTGATGTCCTTTTGATTAATTGTGCAGAAACGACTGGCAGGGTGATATTGATCATAAAATCTATTTGTACAGAGAATCAAGCTCAGACCTACTGTTCTTACAGATCATTGCATCTAAACTCACTTGGATTATACATTGGTCCAAACTTTTCTCCTGGATTTTTCAAAGGCTTCTCTATAGTTTCTAGTAGATATTTGGAACACCGTTTGAGTTAAAAGGGACAAACTATGGATATTGTTTACACAAGAGTTAAACATATTTAAAATGTTTAGTCTATGTACTCACTAATGGTGGAATCATGTTTATCACTTCTACTTTAATGTTTACTTTTGGGATTGCAGTATTATGCTGTGTGCTAACCAGGGACAATTTGTCTGACTATACACAAACTGCTGTACTCAGCAACACAATTGCAGCTAATGCGAGATTTGCAGTTATGTGGGATTTCATTGCATAGAGCTACCAGAACAAATAAATACCAATTGTCTAAAAGTCTGAACATAGCGCAGAAATATGGCAAATATGTGCTTTTACTTTTTCAAAATTACTGTTGATGGAAATCTAAATTGTATAAATGTCAAAAATTCATTTAACAATAAATTACCTTTAGATGCAACCTGATAACCAAACAAGCAGCAACAAAATGGCATCTACCAAATAGAGTAGTGCAGGTATGAAGTCACTTTGTAGGCCAGCCAGTTAGCATTGCACTGGTTCCCTCGAGGATCACCCAATAGGATTTTCCCATAGGCTTTTGGATTATCGCAAAAAACAAGCTCTGTGATCAACAAAAGTTTATGATACTTGCACGTTTTGTCCATCAAGTTAATTATCACAGATGACCACAACTTTTATTAATTTTGAAGCCTAAATGCAGTCGCCAGAAGTAAAAAGCTAAATCTAAATTAACTACAGTTTTTATCTAATAACATTTTTGATTTAGGCTAGTTTATAACAGCATAATTATGAGCATTTTGAGGCTGTAAAAGCGGACGGAGGTTACCTTTTCGGCGTGATTACATTTAATCGCATCGACAGCCTCTGAAGTCCTATTTAGCCACTTGTTAGCAAATGCCTTTTTCAAGACACGTAACAGCTTCTAATAAATTTTACGAGTAGGGTAATACTGATGTATTTTATGTAGTTGAATAAAACGTGAAAGTATCTTGAGCTTGTGTTCACCACAGACTAAAAGTTTGCTGAAGTGTAATTCTTTTTCACAAGGGTATAGTCTCAACCAAAAACCAATGCCCTGACCAAACACCACTCATATTTTCTTCAGAAAATCTAGTTACTCTATGATACATTTATGACTTGACGTACTTGCCAAAATGTCCTCATAAATGCTAAAATCAATAATAAAAACACCCAAATCTCTCATCACAGTGTTAGCTTTCCCATCTCCTCCTTAATAATATATGATGAATTTGAGCAGTTGCCTCATCATCTACTGAGGTGTTTAATAGCACTATACATTATTAATAATATATATGCTGCTTGTCTCAGTCAACACATCCCTTGTCTTTGTGCTGTTTATGTTTTAGCTCATTTATATTTTAGGGTGTTTGTCGTGCAGCAGGTCTTCAGCGAAACAGCTCTGCAGTGGAGGTGTCATACTTGAGCCATGAGGGACGAGAACAGATGATGACTTTGAAGATTAAGGTTGCTCTCCTGAGAGTCTGAGCTATGACAAACATACGGAAAAGCGTGTACATGTGTGTGTGTCCAGGAAATACTTGACTGGATTGCCATGGCAACCTGACAGCTGTACCACAGGTGGTTCACACAGGAAAGAAGCAAGGAAGCAGGTGTCTGTAACAAGACTGTATTATCCTGCAAAAACTGAAATAGTCCTGCATGACTGGAAACATTTGGTCTTTAGCACTTTCTGGCAGGCCATTTAACTTTCTAGGTGGCCCGAGTAAAAAGAGCCCACCCAAAGTCTCCCATGATACTGTATATTGGTGCAAAATGTAACTGGAATGTATTATTATATTATTTGGAATAAATCTAGCTTTAGTTAAATATGAATTTGTCCTGAACAATTTCAAGACTGTGGTGACAAAAGACAAAACACTATGAAGGATAGATTTACAGTCTTTACAATGGCATGCACTAAAGGTCCTAGATCAAGACATTTTCACAACTTACAATTAAAAAAAATAAAAATATGGAGATTTTGTCAACTAAAAAGTTCTGTTGGAAAGACATTTCATCAGCTGAACAATCACTATGTAGTTAAATAACAGTACAATCCACTGAACACGCTGTAATTCTCTCCCTCCCAGCCTTGTTTTCATTCCTGTCAAAAATTAAATATGGAGCAACCATGACTAAGGTCTATATCAAAAAAGAAATGTCTGCTTCTGTCTGGGGTCACTCCATCAATTTAAAGTGGACCTATTATGGCTCTTTTTACCAGATGTAATATAAGTCTCAGGTGTCCTCAGAGTGTGTCTGTTAAGTTTCAGTTTAAAATACCACACAGATATTTTTTCAAACCATGTTGTACAAGCCCATTTTAGAGTTGAGGGAAAAACATGCTGTCTTCGTGGATGTATCTTTAAATGAGCTGCTGCTCCCCACCCCACTCTCTAGATGAGGGAGGAGCCTTTGCAGATTGTGCCTCAGATACTCTGCCAAAAACTAAAACATCTGTTTGGTTTTGATTATCATCTCTATCGCAGTCACGCCCCCACATGACATTGCAGTTCTTCATCCTCATGAAAGTTTATTACCTGCATGTGTTTTAAAAAGCCACATCAGTCTAAACTTCTGATACATGGTTTTCTGAGCACACACATCCAAAGCCCGCGCACAGAAAGCTGGCTGTCAGCATCCTGTGAGTATCAAACTAAGTTCTCTTTCACATCTTATTCCTCTTAAACTGTCAAAAACACACAAAGTTCACATAAACGCAGTGTGTCGTAAACAGCAAGTAAAGAAATTGCATGTGTATATTCAATCTATGTATTAAAGTGAAAGCAGCACAATATACAGTACATACTGGTAAACATGCTGTTAATATAACAACAAAAGAAAAACAGAAAATAACTAACTGCCTTAAAAAAATTAAAGTGAAATAGTATGTTGTGCTAACAAATGCTTATATACTGGAACGCGGGGCACAACCTAACGCGGGGTTAATTGTAACACGCATGGTTTAACACTTTCCACACATGCCAGGATGAGGAAACTTTGTGTATTTACTAGTTGCCATATCAACATTATATAGAGAAAAAAATTGCACCAAAATGAAAAAAAACTCTTTGGAAGATGTCACTGAACATTTATTTAACCATAGCAAAAGTAAATTTCTTTCTTACATTTATTTTTCATCTCTGTTTTTTTTTTGTGTTTATTTAAAATAAGACAAATATGATATTATTGTAATCTTATATCTGTTATTTAACAGATGAGATCGTTCTTTAATGCTAATCTAACCTGCAGAAGACACAAGCCGCGCAGATGGGGTGTGTTGTAACACTGCGTTACAATGAATTCTTTTGAGAAACCATGAGAAAAGGGTGAATAATGAGTCAATGTTCAAAATTATTCATTATTATAAGGTTTTTTTTAGCGATGTGTTTGTTATTAAACTCAAAAATGTGTGTATTTTCAATGCCATTATTTTATTTAAAAAAAGGTAATAATTGTATTTTATTGACAAAATATTTTAGTTTGTTTTGGATATTTTTTGATTATATCAGATAACATTTAAGCTGTCATTTGCTCATGTTTCAATGTGCCCCCTCACGTTACAATGTACCCCACCTATGGGGCATGTTGTCACATTTCACTTCCATTCTTTCAAATCAAGAAAAAGTATACACTGCATTAATGAAACAAAACCACATAATTGTACTAGACATGTGTGAAATTAAATACTCTGAACCCCAAGTGGATTTACACAAACTGAGACATTCAAAAAGGGTTAGGTTGTGCCCCGCTCTCCCCTAGTTCACTTACACAAGAATTCTAGTGACTAAAAAAGAACTGTAGAGAGTACTTGATCTTTTACTTTAGGTTTACAAATATAGAGAGATTATGTCAACTCAATTAAAAGTTCCACAGGTGTTTATGACGTAAGTCTGACTAAATCATTAAATCACTACTTTTAAAAACAACCTATTTATTACTTCTCTTCTTTTGAAACCAAATAACTGTGATTTCTTGTTGCATCGCTGCATCAGAAAGAGAATTGTAATAATAGAATGCAAGTGGCCAAACAAAGTGAACACTAATCACCATAATGGTGAGTTTGTTTTTTTTAGCTTGACAAAATGGCACTCAAACTAATCAATTAATCTTAACTTGTTTTTTTAAACAAGGAATAGTATGAGAATAGTACAGATTACTAGATTTTTACAATTACGTTAAGACACAAAGTAAAGTTAACTAAAAAGTGTTAGTTAGAATCACTGTTGGATTTTACTGTGTAGCATAGAACAAGGAAGATGAAATTGTGAGGAAACTGGGGTGGAATGGGATTGCTGATATTTTAAGTATCTCTCCCGTACTCTCTCTCTAATTCTCTGTCTCATGTCACTGGATTTTAGTAGCATCAGGATGTATTTTTTATCTAAAAAAAAAAAAAAAAAAAAAAGCCTCTCTGTAGCATCTCTCATCTGCTTCATAGTGACTGCTCCATCTATAATTCAGATTACATGAGATAGTGTCCTTTTCTACTCGTGTAATGTGCTTGAATAATTTCTGTGATGTATGTTTCTTTTGCAGGGGTAGGTTTTGCTCATTTATTGTTTTTTTTGTGTGTTTTGTTTTACAATGTACTTGTTAATGCTTTTGATAATTGCTAATGTTAATTTAATTGAAACCAAACAGGACCTTGAGCACCTTGAGCAACTCAATCTTTATTCTTCCTGCCCAGGAGAACTATATTCTAAAGGTAGAATCCTTAGGCTTTGGTGGTAGAGTTGGTGACCTTGGTGGTGTATATAGTGATAGATTAATTTTTAATTTGTATCTACTAATTTATGCATTTGTTGGCACACGTTCACCCTCATACTGTCTAGTGTGGCTATAGAGAGACCATATTTCCCAAATGGTGATGAGTCCCTCAGCAATCAGCAAATGAAAATTTTGGTCTTTCTTCATCTTTTAAAGAGAGTATGACATTTTAATTGTACAACATAAGTCAATACTGGATTATTACCTGCCAGTGACACCATTTGAGTGTTGTGTCTGATGTTAACATGGCATGATATCTCAATGATAAATGTCTTTGAGTAGCCACTGTGCCTTCAAGACCCCCAAAAACTTCTAATCCAGAACATTTTAGAACAAGATTTATGATCTTACAGTCCATACATTGCACACATTCTGTTTGTTTCTACATTTATACAGTTCATCGGAAATGTAATATGCTTTTGAGGCATTACATTCTTTTGAGGCAGAAATAATGTCTTTGAAACATCTCTTTCGACTGTATTTGAAGTAAATGTGTTCAGTGGTCAGTTAAATTCAGGTCAAAACAGAAGGCAAACCCTCCGAATTTGCCAGTGCTATTTGTGCCTCTTGTTACTGTTTTAATTAGGACATGCTGTACATTCAGAACTGGAGTGTTTGGTAATGAGTTTTATCTTATTAGATGATGACAATGGTCTAATTGAATTGTATACAAATCTATAACCACCACCACAGACCTATGTTTTGATTTGTATGTTAAAATAGTTTTTTTTTTAATAACTGGTGATTCTGTCTTAACTTTAACAGAACTCATACACTGCCCGGCAAAATAAAATAAAAAAATTGCTGTTTCGATTTAAATTGTAAAATGTTTTAGAGTCCATGATTGCACCAGTGATTTTTGTGATCATGATCTTGACCAAAATGAATGCACTCCATCAAGAGTTGCATCAATTTTTGGTTAAGATCTTAGATCCTTGTCATATTTTTTGTCTCTTTTTGTATATATATAAAGAATGGTGAGCAAGCAGCAGTTTAGAGTGTGTGTGCACCCCTGCCTGTGTTATTTAATGGGTGGGGACACACATGCTCTTTGTGTAGCTTGTTTGGGTGTGGAGAATGCACGGTCAGCGCTCGAGGGCACTGGCTGTGAGCACTTTGAAGTGCTTCCATTACAGATACTCCGATCCCGCCTGGTGTTCTTTCACGAGAACGTTCAGGTTCACGTTCCCCAGGGCTCTGGTCCTGCTTCTGCTGAGGCACAGCGGCGATCACAGTCATGGGGTTTCCAAATGGATCTATCCGTGGGGTTAGAGACGTGCCCAGCCTTAACTCTGCCTTCAGCTGATAGATCCAGTGCCTTTTCTGTGAATTTAGAAGGCACTCGCTGCAGTTTCTTACAAAAAATGAACTTATAATGACTAGCAGTATGGGCACCTTTCTCTAGTACATTAGAAACTGTTGCACTCATCAGATTAAAAAAAGTTTAGAGAATAAAGTACTGCACCACGGTACAACAGTATTAATCATGATATCAAGAGAGAAACTTGTAACCCTGAACGCAAATGGAAACTGATTTTTTAGAATGGTGTGGAAAGAATGTACCACTATAAAAAGCTTTAAAAGCCGCCAGGTCGAGCATCTCTGCAAACTCATAGAAAATAAACAAAATAATACAAGGTTCTTATTTAGTACAGTGGCTAGATTAACAAATGTCACCTGAACTGAATATTCCAGTAACATTTAGTAATGACTTTATGAATTTCTTCACAGACAAAATTG
Source organism: Gobiocypris rarus (assembly GCA_023029165.1). NCBI lineage: Eukaryota > Metazoa > Chordata > Actinopteri > Cypriniformes > Gobionidae > Gobiocypris > Gobiocypris rarus. The sequence continues at coordinate 13,782,601 of CM040910.1, read as the reverse complement.
AAAGCATCAGAAATATAATTGTAAATGTACAACCTTTGACAGCGTTTAATGTTTCAGCCACAATTATCGCCCCTCAAGATCAATTGTGGTGCTTTACAACTATAGGACAGGAAGAGCAAAATAAAGTTATCCAATAAAGTAAGTGACCCCAATACCCACTAAATTACTCAATGAGTTGTTACCTGTAGCAGACAAGCCTATTCTCAAAATTATTAATCGTCTCTTATCTACAGGTCATGTCTCAAGCCTGTTATTAAGCCTCTTATTTAGAAACCATGCACAACTTCAAATGAGTTGACAAATTACAGACTAATATTTGTATCTGAATCTTTAACAATCTTAAAATGATTTGTGTCAGATAAATCCGGAAGAGATTACTTGAGAAGACCATTTATCGTCCCTTCGTTAGTAATCATTTAACAAATATGCTTTGTATAAGTCATAAAATAATTATTTTGTAACATCATTTTTTAACATAACATTATTTTCACATGTGCTCTGTTTCTGTTTTGTTTCTGTGTTCCTCATTTCCTAATTTAGTCTCCTTGGCTGTTAATTAGTTCCATTACACCTGTTCTGTTTCATGCTGATTACTCTCCAAGTTGTTTAGGCCCACTGAAGTGCCTTGAAACATGCAGCATTATTCAATGTGTAATTTCCAATGAAACAGGACGACAGGGCAGGACGTACCACACAGCTCCTCCCCTTTTTTTAAAACAGACAATAGCGTTTTGTTTATATCACAGCACGGCCAGAGATGCTGAGCTTGGTAAAGCCATTGGCTGAATCGAAATCGCCACCTAAACCCTCATTCACTATAACTTTAGTCCACTAATATAGTGTACTTGAAGAAGTGAATGAGAACGAGTGCGTGAAGTCAGACTGCCGTTGTGTGTACATCGGCTGTACACTCGTTATTGTGGCACAATGTTGGATTGAATGAGTGCACTCAATAACATCCACTATGGTTTCAGACACCACTACATAGTGCCCTATTTGAGTTTATGGGGACGATTTGGATTCAGCCATAGTTTCCTCCTAATCTCATTTGATTGGACGGAGCATCTGATGAGAAGCAGAAGTGCAGTGTGTTGTCATCAAAATTGTTAAAAGACTGTAAGTTTTGAATGCTTATATGTGACCCTGGACCATAAAACCAGCCATAAGTCACACATTTGTGGCAATAGCCAACAATACATCAGAATATTAAGTAAAGATCATGTTCCATGAAGATATTTTGTACGTTTATAAAGTAAATATATATATATATATATATATATATATATATATATATATATATATATATATATATATATATATATATATACACTCTCTGTCACAGTTCATAGATTCATCGTCTCCTTTCTCTTATGTGTGTGTGTTGTGTTGGAGGCGGAGCTACTGATTACTGGGATTGGATCACCGTCACCTGTTGCACTCATCACTCACTGCATTTAAACACTGAGCTCACACACCTTTGTTGTCAGTCGTTGCAGTTTGTCCAGCGGGTTCCTGTCTGTCGGTGTGTCTTCCCTGAGTGTGTGCTTGCCCGGATTCCTGGATTCCATCGGTTCCGTGTGCCTATTGCTTCCCTGCACTGCTTTGCCTGTCACCATTCCTCTGGATCTCCTTGTGACCGTGGGGACTGGACCTGTGTTTCTACACTGCCGTGACTTTTTATGCTATATGCATCTGTATCATTGAGAGTAATAAAACTGTGTTTCACTCGCTATTGGATCCTCTGTTCTCTGTCTGCGATCGTAACAGAACGACTGACCAAGTTGTATCCAGCGAGAATGGCAGAGCTTCAGGAGTTTCTCACCATGAGTCAACAACGGATGGATCGTCAAGAGGGACAGGTATCCGCGACGCCCAGGCGGTGCAGGCATTAGTAGCGCAGGTGTCCAAGCTCGACCCAGATAGAACATCTGAGATCGCCCACTGCGCCCACCCCGCCGTCCGCTTCCCACAACCCTGCTGACGTCATCAACCAGCACGAGCGGATGCCAACGCCAGAGCGATACACGGGTGAGCCCGATCTATGCAGATCATTCTTGACTAAATGCTCACTGTTTTTCTCTCCAACCTGTCACGTTTTCTACGGAGAGATCCCGAGTGGCGCTGGTACTAACTTTATTATCGGGGCGTGCAGCCCTTTGGGGAACGGCGGTTTGGGAGAATCACCATCCTTGTTGCTCCTCGTTCCAGGCACTCTCGGAAGAGATGAGGCGGGTGTTCGACCGCGCTGTCGCAGGTCGCGAGGCGGCTCGCAGACTAGCGGATTTACATCAAGGAAGAAACACCGTCTCAGAGTATATGATCCGGTTCGGACTTTGGCGCAGAGTGCAAATGGAACGAGGAGGCGCAGTGGGACCGATTCCTGCATGGGCTGGCTGACCGTGTCCAACGAGAGATAGACGCGTTGGAGCTGCCTCCCGGCCTTAACGATCTGATGGCCCTAGCACTGCGAGTGGACTCGAGGCTAGAACAACGCGATCAACGTTCACGCACCGCAGAGCCCCGAGGCGTGTGAGTTCCTCGACAGAGACACGGTCAGCCCACTCAACGACACCGAGCCCATGCAGCTGGGAGAGCTCGGCTCTCCGGGAGGAGAGAGGCGTCGGAGGAGTGGGGACTATGTCTCTATTGTGGCGCGGCGGGCATTTCCTCAACCGCTGTCCTTTAAAGATCAAGCCCGAGAGAGGAGGCTACTGTCGGGTGGAGCGACGTTGGGGAAATCCTCGCCCGCGACTCTCCTTCCGGGAAGTCTGCAATGAGTACACGGTTCATACAACTGCCAAGCCCTTTTGGATTCGGAGCGGAGGGTAACTTCCTGGACTATTCCCTGGCTGTACACCTCCACATTCCGGTCACTCCCCTTTCCCACCCCATTGCAGTTCACGCTTTGAATGGACAGACACTTCCTACCATCAACACTACCGACCCCATCACTTTGACTGTATCCAGCAATCACTCTGAGACCATAGAATTCCTCATCACTGACACCCCCTTGGTTCCTATTGTCCTCGGTCATCCCTGGCTGGTCAAGCACAACCCCAGGGTTGACTGGGGACACAATTCTGTCTTAGCCTGGAGTAATCAGTGTTATGCCTCTTGTCTTGTGTCTGCTCGTCCGTCTGTGTCTAGTTCTGTGTTACAGGAGGAGACGGTGAATTTGTCAAACGTGCCAGGAGAGTACCTCGACCTGAAGGAAGTGTTCAGTAAGTCCCGGGCTGCTTCTCTTCCTCCGCATCGTCCCTATGACTGTGCTATAGATCTTATGTCAGGTACGTCTCCGCCTAAGGGCAAGCTATACTCACTTTCTAACCCAGAAAGGAGGCCATGGAGAAATACATTTCTGATTTTCTAGCTTCCGGGTTCATCTGCCCTTCCTCTTCTCCAGCAGGGGCGGGGTTCTTCTTTGCGCTAAAAGACTCAACTCTAGGCAGGCTCGGTGGGCCCTTTTTTTTCGGACGTTTTGATTTTTCGCTTTCGTATCGTCCGGGTTCCAAGAACATCAAACCCGATGCTTTGTCTCGCGTTTTTGACCGCTCGAGCGACCGTCTACTCCCGAGTGCATTTTTCCTAAGAGACTCATCATCTCTACACTCACATGGGAGGTCGAATCGAGGGTCAGAACGGCCTTAGAAGGGGTAACGCCTCCGCCCGGTGGACCACCGAGCCGATTGTTTGTGCCTGAGGGGATAAGGTCCGACGTTATACGATGGGGTCATAGTTCCAATGTAGCTTGTCACCCTGGAGTCAATAGAACCAAATTTTTGGTCAAGCAACGATTCTGGTGGCCTGATATGGCTCGTGACATTCGAGAATTTGTTTTGGCGTGTTCGGTTTGTGCCATGGGTAAGACATCTAATCGACCCCCGGATGGGTTACTCCAACCGCTGTCTGTTCCTTCGAGACCCTGGTCCCACATAGCGCTAGATTTTATCACCGCCCTCCCGCCCTCCCAGGGCAAGACGGTTGTTTTGACCGTCGTGGACCGGTTCTCGAAAATGGTTCATTTTGTCCCTTGCCCAAATTACCCTCAGCCAAGGAGACAGCGGTGGCTGTCGTTGATCACGCCTTTCGCTTACATGGCCTTCCGATGGATGTGGTTTCCAACAGGGGCCCCAATTTGTATCCAAATTTTGGCGTGAATTCTGTAGATTATTAGGGGCAACGGTTAGTCTGTCTTCGGGCTTTCATCCCCAGAGCAATGGTCAAACCGAACGAGCCAACCAAGATCTTGAGAGGGTGTTGCGATGTTTGGTCTCTAAGAATCCTTCCTCCTGGAGTCAGCAACTGTCGTGGGTTGAGTACGCACATAACTCGTTACCAGTGTCAGCTACGGGCCTATCTCCGTTTAAGTGTAGCTTAGGTTACCAGCCACCAATTTTTCCCAGTATGGAATCCGAAGTCGCGGTTCCCTCCGCTCACGCCGTCCAGAGGTGTCGTCACACATGGAGCAGAGCCCGTGAGACTCTGCTTCACGTGGGTAGACGCACCAAGGCCCAAGCCGATCGCCACCGGTCTAAGCCTCCCGTTTACGTCGTGGGTCAAAAAGTGTGGCTTTCATCCAAGAATATTCCTCTCCGTTCCGTAAGTAATAAACTAGCTCCCAAATTCATTGGCCCGTTCACCGTCACCAAGATCCTTAGCCCGGTGGCGGTCCGCCTCAAACTACCTCCCGCGTACGGGAGGATTCACCCCGTGTTCCATGTTTCTAAAATAAAACCTGTTTTTCATTCCCACATTAATCCATGACCCGGTTCCCCCGCCGCATCTCGTAGACGGGAGCCAACCTATTCGGTCAATCGTATTCTGGACGCTAGACGGAGGGGACGCGATTCCAATACTTGGTGGACTGGGAAGGTTACGGTCCAGAGGAGAGAAGTTGGGTTCCTGCTAAGGATATACTGGATCACTCCCTCATTGATGATTACAATCAACAGGTAGGTTCTCCTGGGAGCTCCAAGAGGCGCTCCTAGGGGGAGGGGTACTGTCACGGTTCATAGATTCATCCTTTCTCTTATGTGTGTGTGGTTGTGTTGGAGGCGGAGCTACTGATTACTGGGATTGGATCACCGTCACCTGTTGCACTCATTACTCACTGCATTTAAACACTGAGCTCACACACCTTTGTTGTCAGTCGTTGCAGTTTGTCCAGCGGGTTCCTGTCTGTCGGTGTGTGCTTCGTTCTGGATTCCATCGGTTCCGTGTGCCTATTGCTTCCCTGCGCTGCTTTGCCTGTCACCATTCCTCTGGATCTCCTTGTGACCGTGGGAGTGGACCTGTGTTTCTACACTGCCGTGACTTTTATGCTATATGCATTTGTATCATTGAGAGTAATAAAACTGTGTTTCACTCGCTATTGGATCCTCTGTTCTCTGTCTGCGAACGTAACACTCACTCACCTAAAGGATTATTAGGAACACCTGTTCAATTTCTCATTAATGCAATTATCTAATCAACCAATAACTCACATGGCAGTTGCTTCAATGCATTTAGGGGTGTGGTCCTGGTCAAGACAATCTCCTGAACTCCAATGTCAGAATGGGAAAGAAAGGTGATTTAGGCAATTTTGAGCGTGGCATGGCAGTTGGTGCCAGACGGGCCGGTCTGAGTATTTCACAATCTATTTTCACGCACAACCATTTCTAGGGTTTACAAAGAATGGTGTGAAAAGGGAAAAACATCCAGAATGCGGCAGTCCTGTGGGTGAAAATGCCTTGTTGATGCTAGAGGTCAGAGGACGATTGGCCGACTGATTCAAGCTGATAGAAGAGCAACTTTGACTGAAATAACCACTCGTTACAACCGAGGTATGCAACAAAGCATTTGTGAAGCCACAACACGCACAACCTTGAGGCGGATGTTTTATGAACAAATGTATACAAATTATTTTACAACATGCTTATTAAAAAATATATAAAAATGCATTGAGAAAAGTATTTTTTCGTTAACACTTTTATGTGTTTTAACACTATTGTGCAGTGTTCTTGTTACACTACATGTAGTTACCATAGTAATAACAGTAAATTATGCATAATTACATGCAACTAACCCTAAACCAAACCCTAATCCTACCCTAACCCTGGCATAGTTTAGCATAATTCATTGATTCTGATTAGACTCACCGTAATCTCACTCAAAAATGACCAAAGAGTTTCCTTTTTTTTTTCCTATTTAAAACTTGACTCTTTTGTATTTACATCGTGTACTAAGATTCAAACCTTTTGCAATGCACAGTACCATGGCTAATCGCATTGGTAAATCCACTACCTAATTTGCTGCAACTCTGCAACTACACAAACTTAGGCTGAATCTGAAATCGCCCCCTAAACCCTATTCACTATTCCCTATGTTAGTCCACTAATACGGTTCACTTGAAGGAGTGAATGAAAACAAGTGAGTGGATTTGGAAAGCCGCTGTGTGTACATTGGCTGTACATTCGTTATTGCAGTGCAACGTGGGATCGATTGAGTGCACTCAATAACGTCCACTATGATTTTGGACACCACTACAAATGGCTGTCCCTTCAAATAATGCCCTAATTAAGGGTATAGATGGCGATTTTAAATTCATGTTGGAAGTTTCCTAGCTGGGGACTATTTTTCAGGCGCTGCGTAGTATCATTACGCCACTGCACCCATGGCACGGCAGCCAAGTTCCCTGATTATTATACAGGAATGAGAGTGTAGTTCCTAACCATACTGGTCTAGAAAATCACAACTTTAATTTTTCCTTAGCACACGATGTAACTACAGAAGAGTCAAGTTTTAAATAGGAAAAATATAGAAACTCTTAGGTCATTTTTGAGTGAGATGCTAAAGGTCTAGATTAATTAGATTCAATTAATTATGCTAAGCTATGGTAAAAGTGCTACTAGTGTATTGCGTGCTAGAAGAAGGATACATTTCGATTTTGCACTTATCTATCTTGTCATAATTGTACTGTGTTAGCAAATTGCATTTGAATTATAACCATGGCTGTTTTCGCCCGCGCCGTTCTGCAGTCAATCTTTATTGTTATTGCTGGCTTTTAGCACAGGTAGTGAGTCATACTTTTCGTTTCGATTCGAGCCATTGACAGGCTTTTTCCTTGATCCTTTGGGTGTCACGTTCGGTCACATAAAACGAGGGACAAACAGGGTCGAGGACTCAAGTGCAGTGAAAAAAAAAGGGATTTAATTGCAAACAAAACATAAACTCAAAACAAAACCCACGAGGGGGAAAAACACATAATATGAAATAACAAAACACAACTTACACAAACCAACATCGATCACGGGGTACTGGGAGATGTAGACAATACAACGATCCGACCAGGACTGCAAACACACAGGAACTTATAAAGGGGAGAAATCAAGCAGGGAATGAGGGAACACAGGTGGGGCAAATTAAACCAATAACGAGATAACAAGGGGGTGGGATCTGACAATGACAGAGGCACATGGCCACCACTAACAAAACCCACATGTGCACACAAGACAGGACAGGCATGTGACATTGGGATAATTACAAGGGCGGACTGTACATATATAAGTCAGGTCAGTCACTTGCTCATTAGGAGAAGCGTCCAGGTCCGTGAAGAGCCGCGAGCCGTATGTAAGTGTTTTTGTGAATACTCAGTTTTGTTGTATTACTTAGTGTATTGCGTGCTAGAAGAAGGATCAATTTCAATTTTGCACTTATCTATCTTGTCATAATTGTACTGTGTTAGCAAATTGCATTTGAATTATAACCACGTCTGTTTTCGCCCGCGCCATTCTGCAGTCAATCGTTATTGTTATTGCTGGCTATTAGCACAGGTAGTGAGTCATACTTTTCGTTTCGATTCGAGCCATTGACAGGCTTTTGCCTTGATCCTTTGGACTAATTACAAAAACGTCCACAGCTGTTCTCACTCAAATAGTGAAAGGCGTATATTTAATAAGCTTGTCAGCGCTGGCGCGGAAGCGTGTTCAGCCTCCTCGTGTGAAGACAGACTCGGGTATAGACATCTTCTTTCAACTCTACCTGTGATCGACTCCACCGAAGAGCGGACACCGATAAGGCACTTAAGTATCTCCTTTTTCTGTCCTTATTCACCTTGCTTTCTCTCTCTTAAAATGTTCTTTCAATACATTCCCACGGTCTCTCGGCCATGCTCCACTTTCACACGCAGAAGGCAGCGCAACACTGCTAATCTGCGTCCTATTCCCTCATCCACTAATGCCCCTCCCTCTTTTTCTGTGGGCCTATGGAACTGTCAGTCAGCTGTCAACAAAGCTGATTTCATTCCGGCCTTTGCCTCTAACTCCACTCTCAATATCTTGGCTCTGACTGAGACCTGGATCTGTCCAGATGACTCAGCAACCCCTGCTGCTCTCTCAAACAACTTCTCGCCAGACTGGGAGGGGTGGAGGAACAGGTCTTCTCATTACTAACAATTGGAAATACTCAACCCACACCTCTATATGCAACAACAACTCATTAGAATACCATGCTATTACAGTCTCAACTCCCGTTAAAATCCATCTTGTAGTCATTTACTGCCCCCCAGGTCAATTGGGCACCTTTGCTGAGGAACTAGATGTGCTGCTGTCCTCATTTCCAGAGGATGGCAGCCCACTTGTAATCCTTGGTGACTTCAACATTCACCTGGACAAACCATATGCCACAGACTTCCACTCCCTCCTAGCCTCATTTGATCTCAAAAGCCATGTCACCTCACACACCCCCAAATCTGGCAACCAACTTGACCTCATATGACCTCACGCAACTGCACTACAGATAACATCCTGGTCAAACCCCTACACATCTCAGACCATTACTTCATCACTTTTAATCTACAACTTACTGCTCCTGCATCCCCAGTCCCACTACCAGTTACTTTCACACGAAACCTACGCTCTCAGACGAATCTCTCCTCTGCTGTTTCATCCTCTCTTCCCTCACCCACACAGTTCTCATCCATGGATGTCAACACTGCAACAGACACTCTATGTTCTACTTTAACTTCTTGTCTATATAGTATCTGCCCTCTATCTTCTAGGCCAGCACGCCCTACTCCCGCTAACCCATGGTTATCTGATGTTCTTTATGAACATCGGACCAAACTAAGGGCAGCAGAGAGAAAATGGCGAAAATCAAATGACCCGTCTGACCTGGGTAAATATCAACCTCTGCTCTCATTATTCTCAGATGATGTCCATGTGGCTAAACAAACTCAACAGCACCTCTAACACACACACACTTTTCAGAACATTCTACTCTCTCCTCTGTCCACCTCCACCACCTCCCACCACCTCTTTACCTGCAGACAACTTTGCCCACTTCTTCACAAATAAAACTACCATCAGCAGTCAGTTCCCACCCCCGCACACGCAGGACTTTAGATCAACCACATCCATAGCCAAACATCTTCTCTCCTCCTTCTCTACACTCACTGAAGCAGAAGTATCTAAACTTCTCCTCTTCAGCCATCCCACCACCTGCCCTCTAGATCCTATCCCCTCACACCTTCTACAAGCCATCTCTCTCACACTCCTACCAGCACTCACACACATCATCAACACATCTCTCAGCACTGGCTTTTTCCCTACCACATTCAAGCAGGCTCGGGTCACCCCACTGCTTAAGAAACCCACTCTAGACACATCACTTGTAGAGAACTACAGACCTATTTTTCTCCTGCCATACATAGCGAAAACACTTGAACGAGTTGTTTTCAACCAGGTTTCATTTTTCCTCTCACAGTCTAATCAGCTGGACGTTAACCAGTCAAGTTTCAAAAAGGGCCACTCAACAGAGACTGCATTACTGTCGGTCACTGAAGCCCTGCGGATGGCAAAAGCTGCTTCCAGATCATCAGTCCTAATCCTGCATTTGACACAGTGAATCACCAGATTCTTCTGTCCACCCTCTCATCACTGGGCATCACAGGGACTTCACTCCACTGGTTTGAGTCTTACCTCACAGGTAGGTCGTTCAAGGTTGCCTTGAGTGGTGAGGTATCCAAAGCACATCAACTGACCACGGGGGTTCCTCAGGGCTCAGTGCTGGGACCTCTTCTCTTCTCCATTTACACTACATCACTGGGACCCATCATACAGGCACATGGCTTCTCATACCATTGCTATGCTGATGACACTCAACTCTATCTTTCATTTAAACCAGATGAACCCACAGTAGATGAACAAATCTCAAGCTGTCTGGCAGACATCTCGGCATGGATGAAAGAACACCACCTACAGCTCAACCTGGCAAAGACTGAGCTTCTCGTCTTCCCTGCCAATCCGACTCTAAAACTTCACCATCCGGCAAGGTTCATCTCTGATTACCCCTTCAGGGTCGGTCAGAAATCTTGGAGTAATCTTTGACGACCAGCTGTCATGCAGGTTTGCTCTGCACAACATCAGGAAGATCAGACCGTTCCTTACAGAGCATGCAACACAACTTCTCGTCCAGGCCCTTATCATTTCTAGGCTTGACTACTGCAATGCGCTTCTGGCTGGTCTTCCATCGTGTGCAATCAAAACTCTTCAAATGATTCAGAATGCTGTGGCACGTCTTGTCTTCAATGAGCCCAAAAGGGCCCATGTCACACCTCTCTTCATCTCTCTGCACTGCCTGCCACTTGCTGCCCGCATCCACCACATGCTCGGCACCAGCATACTTCGACTCGCTCCTACGAGTCTACACCCCCACCAGAAGCCTTCGCTCAGGTAAGGAGCGTAGGCTTATGATACCATCACAGAAAGGCATGAAATCCTTCTCCAGAACTTTTTCATTCAGCGGGTGAACAAAGAGTGTAAATATATCGGGAACGGGTGGGTGCGGAATATAACCCCAGCTGGAGCAGGACTTAAAAAACAGTCCCGCGCAGACCTCTAGTTCCATGATTCCATTCACTGCGTCATCAATCTACACCTTTGTTATTGTTTTGAAGAGGTTAGTGACCCCTATCTGCAAAAAAAAAACATAGTGTAGCTTTAAGTACTGAGTGATTTTAAGTAACTATGTACTTAGTATAGGGTTAGGATTAATAATAGGGGTTGGATTTAGTGTTAGATGCATATATGCATAGTTTATAGTTATTACTACAGTGACTGCATGTCACATATGTAACAAGAACACTGTAAAATAAAGTGTTACCAAATAAGTGTAACCTTTACAGTGTCCTTGTTACATACTGTATGCTACATGTACTTGTATAGTAATAATAAATAATAGTATAATAGTAAATTATGTAATAATAAAAATGTCATGCAACTAACCTTAACCAAACCCTAATCCAACCCTATACCTGTAGAAAGTAAATATTATTTAATATTAGTAATTAAGTGTATAATTGCACTGTAACAAGGACACTAAAATAAATCAAGATGTGTGGTTGTGCTTAAGAGTGTTTTTTCCACCATTGAGATGAAAAGAGCTCAAGGAGGCAGTATGGACACTGATGGGATGTGGCAGTGAGTACATGATGCTGCTTCATGGTGTCTCGTACAGTGAAGATGTTGCAGTGATGCCACATTCCACGTGTCTCGCTCAGCTCATGGGTGCACATGGCTCTACATCTCTATTTGAGTCTTGGTTGTGACTGAGGAAGTTTTTATTTGAAATATAATATAAATTATTAAAGTGTCTGTAAGGGAGCGTAAGATGTTCTCGCAGCCATGCAATTTAGACATATTTTACTGCAGTGCAACACATTAAAAATATATATATTTGTTTGTTTGTTTTTAATCTATTTATTTATTAAATTTGTTTGTTTATTTCATGACAATGCCTCTGTACATAGAGTGAAGTCTATTAAGTTAAAATTGTGTAAAATTGTGTAGAAATGTTTTAACTCCACTAAACATTAATGGGATAAAATTAAGCACTGTCTATGCTCCAGACCTCATCTTTTTCCTTCAGTGATAACAGTGGGTGTTCATCAGTGTCTGAATTCACTCACTTCTTTTCACTCACTCTGTCAAGTGGTCTATATCAGTAAACTAGTCTAGGGAATAGTGAATGGGGGTATAGGGTGTGATTTGGAGCACAGCCTCTGAGTGTCAACTTCGAGAATGACAAATATTACCCAGAACACATTGTTTTGTACAGTATCTTACTGTTACTGTCAAAATTTGGCCGTCTTTTTTTACAGCATTTTTTACAGTGTACGTGACTGTCTGGAGCTGCTGTGCTGTTGGCAACAAACAACAAACTCTTGCTTGTATTTACTCTTGTGTAGTGTATTGTGCTTCCCAGTCGTTCGTTCATCATCTTCGCTTTATTTTTCGTGAGGCATTATTTTGGTGCACTTCTGCTATGATAAATAGACATCCACTCTTGCATTACGTGTGTAACGGAGATCAGCTAGGAAGAGTTGTGGAGGCTGATGACTGCTAGAGGATGTGGTGTTTAGCATCCTTGTTAGTGCTCGTCGGGTATGCCATTGTTCGGTGTTCGAGACCAACTCGGAGCAAGGGTGGTTAAGATTGGAGAGTGAACTTTGGAGGCGGAGCAATGAAGAAAGGGGTGTGTTTGTTCGGATTGATTTCAAATATCAACAATGTTCGTTCAATTTTTCTGATCCCACTTTTAATGCGTATTTTTTTGTTTTTAATTAAATGTTTGTTGTTGTTGTTTTCAAGCATATAAAGGTACAAGTATATACACATTTCTGGCAACGTAGTGTAGGTCTGTCTTGAAAAGATTATAATGTTATTATTAAAAGAGTACAGTTTATCCATATATACGTTTTTAACCATTTTATTAGATTTATTTTTAATATTTGATATTTATATTATTTATTTATTTGTATAGCACATTTAAAAGTGCTTTCCATTAAAAACAAAATATAATATATGATTGACAAATTATATAATATAATTATATCATATTATACATTTGATATGATTATCATCATAAACTATGATTTGTGAATGTGTGATTTTTCTGGATAGCTGTAGTGCCACCTGGACACTGTCATGACCTGTCATCGTGTTGACAGCACAGCTTCCCACAACACCTGTTCACAGCAATTAGCAACACATGCTGTGTGTATGAGAGGGGATCAACTCTCACCTTATAATTTCAAGGGCTGACCAAAAAAAGCAAAAGGAAAATTGTTAGGGATTCTTCATTGGCACTTTAAATTCTGCAGGATTTGAGGGTTTGTTGTTTTGAAGGGCCTCATTGATTCCATAAAGTCAAGTCAACTTTGTTAATATAGTGCTTTTTACAATGCTGATTGTTTCAAAGCAGCTTCACAGTGTTAAACAGGAAAATAATGCAACAGATTTTGATTCGGCTGTACAGCCACTCTGGAGAGAACGGTGATGTCATATAGCTCATTTCAATTGTCATATAGCGACAATGTGGCAAGGAACCAAAACTCCATCAGGTGGTATAATGGATATAATGGATAATGTAGCAGAGTCAATATAAAGCCACTTTTTTACTGTCTGTGACATCTGGATATGAGTTAATTAATCCCAATAGCAACTAAGTCATAATAAAACTTAAATTGGGTAAGTTAACTTAAAAAAGTTTGTTTAAGGGGCAAAATGGGCTTTCAATAAAACTTGCCAATGCAGTAGAAAAGTGATTTTATTTTATTTTTATTTATTTTTTATTTGGTGCTACCTCACTAGAGACAACAGAGAAAAGGAGCTGTTGTCTTCCTTTTTGCCAAATAGGTAGGAAAACACCCATAATGCACTGGGCAAGGTGTATCCAAGGTCACTCCCAGTCTGCTTCTATTGGATAGGCTTGAACAGAGTCAAATATCGCCCTGCTGCTTAAGTAATAAATACTTCTTAGCAAACTTTTGGTCACTGTAGTGTAGCTATGTTTCCATCCACCTATTTTTATGCTCATTTTGGGATATCGCATTAAATACTGCTGGATGGAAGTAAAAAACATGCGCCTGTTTTTGAGTTGGATAATTTTTTTATCCGATAAGAAAACATGTGCATAAACTATGATGGTAACACATTTACCAAATAAATTCTTTGTGCAACATAACTGGACTAACCAGCAGAACAGTCTTTTTGCATCTGAAATGCCTGAGCGAAGTCTTGTCTTCAAAGTGGTTCAGTATAGTTACCTCCCAGAACTCTCCTATATGACTGCATTCCCAAACAGTAGAATCTGCTTTATTCGCAAATGTTTTATGCTTTATTTCAATTTTGCGCATAAGTTAAATAAACAACTTTGGATGGAAACATTGCTAATGTCGACTTGTATTGTTCCAAGGTGCAAGAATTCAAAGAGTCAACATTCAGCAGGCACGCCATTGGGCGTTTTCTCTAAGCTCGAAGATGATAGGCTTCTAAGCAAAACCCCCATTCATTAGTCACTAACGTTACGTCGTAGTGACTGAACGAAAGGGAACTGCTGTTGGTTCTGCACAACCCCCCCAAGCAAGACACTATCATGTACTAGTAATAAGGCTGTTGCCATAGTATTATTACCATAACGCTGTTTTTTTTTTTTTTTTACTAACCATGAAGGTTTCATTGAGATACAATATCTCTTCTACCAGGGATTCCTGGTCATGACGGAGAAGGACAGGAATTTCTCAGTCTAGGTATCACAGAGAAAGAGCTTTACAGCTTTACTCACAAAACTACAATTCATGTTCATCAATAATAATAATTTGTTACATTTATATAGCGCTTTTCAAGGCACTCAAATTGCTTTACATATGGAAGGGGGGAATCTCCTCAGCCAGCACCATAGTGCAGCATCTACCTGGATGATGCAACGGCAGCCATATTGCGCCAGAATGTCCACCACACACCAGCTGATTGGTGGAGAGGAGACAGAGTGATGAAGCCAATCATACATATATATGTATGATAGGAGGCCACGATGGACAGAGACCAATGGGCAAATTTGGCCAGGATGCCGGGGTTACACCCCTACTCTTTATCGAAGAACATCCTGGGATTTTTAATGACCACAGAGAGTCAGGACCTCGGTTTAACGTCTCTTTCGAAGGACGGTGCTTATTGACAGTATAGTGTCCCCATCACTATACTGAGGTGTTAGGACCCACACAGACCACAGGCTGAGCACCCCCTGCTGGCCTCACTAACACCTCTAACAGCAGCTACCTAGTTTTCCCAGTTGGTCTCCCATCCAGGTACTAACCAGGCTCAGCCCTGCTCAGCTTCAGTGGGAAACCAGTCTTGGGCTACAGGGTGATATGGCTGCTGGTCTCAATAAGGTGAGAACCAGGATCGTTCTAAACCTAAATATACTTGATTTAATTGAAAAGTGTATCCAAGTAGTAATAGTTTGGTGTTTTTTGTCATAATGATGACATTAGTGCACAGGTTTTGCGGGTCAAATGCGCTCGGGTACGGTTCAAAGCGCCTAGTGTGAGTACACCCTTATTGACCACAGTATGATAAACAAATAATGAATGAACCAAAATCATTGCTACTTTCTCATGGAATACAATAACTTTCCAATTGTCACGGTTATAGGTTATGTTTTGAGTTTGTTTGGTCTTGTTTAGAGTTTGTTTTTGATCTGTTTCTCTGTTCTGTTAAAGGTCCTTTTCTTTGTGATCCCATTTTTCAAACATTAGTTAGTGTGTAATGTTGCTGTTAGAGCATAAATAATACCTGTAAAATTATAAAGCTCAAAGTTCAATGTCAAGCGAGATATTTTATATAACAGAAGTTCCCTTTCAAAGCCTAGAGCGAACGGCCAGTTTGTATTACATCCCCATACTTCCTGCTTTAATTACGTCAATAGAACAGTTTGTTGACTAACCTCCGCCCACAAGAATACGCAAAAAAGGGGCCGAGGTCTTGTTGCTCTGTGCTGTTGCTGTCAGTGTGTTAATTGGTTCTGTCACTGTTTCCCATGGTTACTGATTGGTTTAGTTCTGTTCAAATGTGTTTAGTTAATTAGCCCCTTTTGTTTTCCTTTGTATTTAACCCTGTGTTTAGTCCTTTATTGTTGTCTTGTATTATCGTTGTGGTTTACCAGTTTTTCTGTTCCACGTTCATGTTCTTTTGTCAATAAACTGCTGAATTTACTGCTGCGCTTACATTATCTCCACTTTATTTTACAACTGCTTGTGACACTGATGGACAGTCACATACATCTAGTTGAGCGCATTTAAAATATTGTAGAGCATACAAGGCTAAACAATTCCTCAGCGGCAGAATGTTGCAGTTCCTGTGTGATTCTCCATTGGAAATTAATGAGTTTCAGTCTATCACCTAGTCTTATAAGGTGGAGATGATGAGGGGAAAAATAGTATTTGAGGAAAAAGTATATTGCAATACTTTTGCATTCCCTCAGAAAATGTTGCGTTCCTCAAGAAACTTTGTGTTTTTTCACAAAACATATCCATTCTCTCACAAAAGTATTGTGTTCCTCCAAGAAACATTACATGTGTTCTCTTGCAAAAGCATTAAAATACAGTTTTCTTTGCACACTTTAAGCCCCTTAGTGCCAATTTGGCATCGTTTAAATGCCACGGCCTACCTGAGCATTGTTTCTGACCATGTCCATCCCTTTATGACCACCATGTACCCATCCTCTGATGGCTACTTCCAGCAGGATAATGCACCATGTCACAAAGCTCAAATCATTTCAAATTGGATCCTTGAACATGACAATGAGTTCACTGTACTAAAATGGCCCCCACAGTCACCAGATCTCAACCCAATAGAGCATCTTTGGGATGTGGTGGAACGGGAGCTTCGTGCCCTGGATGTGCATCCCACAAATCTCCATCAACTGCAAGATGCTATCCTATCAATATGGGCCAACATTTCTAAAGAATGCTTTCAGTACCTTGTTGAATCAATGCCAGGTAGAATTAGGGTAGTCAAACACAGTATTAGTATGGTGTTCCTAATATTCCTTTAGGTGAGTGTATTTAAATATTGTAGTGTTTGTGCATTCGCTCGCAAAACTTTTGTAGTTCCCAGAGAAAAATTAGCATTTTCTCACAAATATTTATGCCTTTCCCCAAGAAACATTGCACATGCTTTCAAATCCTTTACGTTCTCTGATGGGAATAATATGATATGGAAGGAAAACATCCCCCACACCATTACACCACCACCACCAGCCTGCACAGTGGTAACAAGGCATGATGGATCCATGTTCTCATTCTGTTTACGGCAAATCCTGACTCTACCATCTACCAGCTTGAATCAGTCGGCCCATTCTCCTCTGACCTCTAGCATCAACAAGGCATTTTCGCCCACAGGACTGCCGCATACTGGATGCTTTTCCCTTTTCATACCATTCTTTGTAAACCCTAGAAATGGCTGTGCGTCAAAATCCCAGTAACTGAGCAGATTGTGAAGGACTAAGACCAGCCCGTCTGGCACCAACAACCATGCCACACTCAAGATCACCTTTCTTTCCCATTCTGACATTCAGTTTGGAGTTCAGGAGATTGTCTTGACCAGGACCACACCCCTAAATGCATTGAAGCAACTGACATGTGATTGGTTGATTAGATAATTGCATTAATGAGAAATTGAACAGGTGTTCCTAATAATCCTTTAGGTGACTGTAGATATACAATAAATAAATAAATAAATCGATAGAAAAAAATAGAGGCATTACATAGTGTCTTTACACTTGCACATTAATTGATGGTTTTTATTTTGGTTTTTTGGGGGTCACCTTCATTTATATTTTGTTTCACAGATTTTTTTAAATTGTTTCAACAGCATTTTGGCTGTTGTTCTGTTGTAAAGTTCTGTTGTAAAGATCATACATTTTTCAATTTGTTAATTTTATCTATAAAGCAGTTCTGCAAAAAATAATGTCATCGTCTAGCTCAGTTCAGTTCTCATCTGTACAGTGAGATCAATAATGTTGAATATTAAGCAAAATAAAAAAAATATATAATACTGTTATTATAATACTGTTGTTGTTTTGTCAGATTATCATTTTATTGCAGATTTGACATTTTTAAATTATCTGTATTCTTGACTTTATGTATTTGCATAAATAAATACAAAAATGCTGTCTCGAGGCAGTAATTGCTTGCATTTATAATATAAATAGGAGTCAAATTTGATGTTATTTTTGTGTCATTTCAATCACAACCCATGGCAAACAAAATCTGTAAGATATCAGTTTTAATTGTTAATAATGCAAATATATGCAGAGGTGTAGATAAGAGGAAATGAGACAGGTTTGTTCTGACCTGGTGCTCAACCTTTATGTTTGTACCAGCTATCGTTACATGTGTGCCATTGGCTATATGATTCCCCACTGAAATATGGTAAGACTGAAAATCAATACAGTGTGTAAAAATCCATGCTGTTTTCCACTGAGCATGTCTCACTGATCACACCAGTGCCTATACACAGATTATCACACCACCCTGTTAACACTATTGGAACTTAGCTTTACTATCACAACACACACAAAAATAGAGACATGTATACAAAGAACTTTTTCACACATACACATGCACAAACAGGTTTTATATAACAGAAACATCTGAAAATAGCTTCTTGAAGCGATTTGTCAAATTTGTTCTGACTGTTTAAAATGTCAATTGGTTTAGTCATTTGAAGGATGTCTGGAGTCACACAGGACAAGTATGTTGAATCCCCAAGGATCCCCAGATCCTTCTGAAGAATCCTTATTTCCCTAAATATTCATTCTAAGTGCTATGACCAACTGAAGTTTTTCATAACATCCCTCATCATTCTGAATGCATATTTGCAAAGTGACTATTATTGAAGGATGGAGAAGTTAAAAACTATGCTGGACATGACAGCAAAACTGAGTATTCCTCCCTAATATTTATTTCTAATTTAAAGGCAGAATTAAAATGGGAGTCATAAAGTTACTTGTGGTGAGGTAGACGAGCGAGAGACGTGGGATGAGCGAGTACAGATACTACAGTAAATTGTAGTATATTATAGTATTTACTACACGTTGTTTATTTACTGTAGTATATTTACTATAGTATGGTATTATACTATAAATACTATATAACACTATAGTATTTACTAGAGTAATTTGACTATCATATACTATAGTATTTTTTTTTATGGGTGTTGTAGTGATATTGTTTTTTTAATGTAAAAGTACATTTTCTTGCTGTCAACTTAATTAACTGTTGTGCCAAAGCAAATTGATTCAGGTAGAAAAACTTGTATCATACATGTTGATGAACTACCAACATATAAAACCATGTGATGATGCTCGCTGAAGATTAGCCTGAATTGCTAAGAGAGATTGTTTTTTCTAAAAATGTGGCAGTGGGGTAAAGTGAGACATGAGGCCGGGTTAAGTTTAGTCTTAAACATATTTGATTGTACTATAACATTACATATGTTTTATTTTTAATTTCATAAACATTGTAGAAAAGCCATCATGCCAAGGCAATACACCAGGAAGACAACCTGGGGCACATCCTAAAAGTGAGGTGGTGAAGAAGCTGCCTCAACCTAAAAGGCCTGGAGGAACCACACGGAACTCCTTATCTTTCCCTGTAACCTTCAGGGCTGGAATGTAGAGTAGGCCTAGTTGTAGAGTATGACAGTAGGCTGATGTTATAATCCAGGTGGGTCTGGTCCTGTGCTCTGATTCCCAGGCTGTTCTAGCTGGTTCTGATAGTCCTTTGCTCTGACCCCCAGACACTAGCTGGCTCTAAGGGGCCTGTGCTCTGACCCCCAGGCTGTGTTCTGATCTAACTGGTTCTGTCATTTCTCATTTCTAATTGTTCTAATCTGACATTTGAATGTTAATTAAAACATTTTGAATTATATTATGTTTGTATATTATGTATTTGATTTTGTTCAGAGTTACTTGTTCAGAGATTTTGAACTTGAGATTTGAGCAATGAGAGCACACAATGTGGCGCAGCGCAAAAACTGATTTGCGGATTTCGCATAAGGTTTAAGGTCCTTTCACACTGGATGCGATTTTGACGCGCAAATAATTTGCGCAATGGTTTTATTTATTTTTTTGATTAGCTGTGTGTGTAATGAGTGCTTCCACACCAAACTCAAATGTGCCGCGGTGAAAAAACAATGTTATTTTTTTTCCCTTCAGTGTCGATTTTTTTTAACTCTCGCAACGACAGAAAAGGCTTCAACCAATCACATACAAGGAAACAAAGGTGACGAAATGTCCAGTTGATGTCACTAGCTATTCATTCCAACATTAACCTTTGCCAGGTATCGCATTTCTCACAAGATTACAGCTGCAGGCAACGATAACATAACCTTTTGAGTTAAAACTTGTTTGCAGTGTGTTTTTTTCTGTACCCATGTTAACCGATAAAGCTTTCACACTGCAGGTGGATGCGGTATGCTGAATTAAAGTGACAGAGCATTGTTCGCATTAAAATAAACAAGCATTGATGCGAAAATCTAGTAATTTCACCACAGAAACATCTAATTTAAAGTGTACTCTGTTTGCCGAGTTTTTTCCTTGGGTAAAACAAGGAATATGACACCTTAGCATTTAGGTAAATATAGTGCAAAACTATAGTGTTTTTTATGACCTGCAGGATTTCTTGTAAAAGGATTTAAAAAATGAAATAAAAAAAACGAGATTCGGCTGTTTTTGTCCTATTGTAAGTTTTAATTTTAAATGTTTATGATTTTAGGCTATAACCTATATTTAAATGTATTTGCACTTGCGTGAACAACGTAATAAAGGCCTAGCTAAATAATGGACAAGGCTGTAAAGTAATGAATTGAATAAAACGTTGTTTAAATGTAGTGCGTTAAACGTGACATCTATCAAAGAGTGTAGGCTACACAAAGAGAATTGTAATGCTGACAAGCCATGCTCAGTAAAAACTATTGGATTTGAAATAAAAATTATTTTAAATGAATGTGTTTGTGGTATAAAACCGCTGATCAGTTGCGCACTGTGCACTGCGCAGCATATGTGAAAGCACAACTGCGAGCACTGCTTCTGCATATAAATGCTCTGCAGACAGATATTATTGCAAATTGTAGATCCATGTGACCAAAGATCGCCCGTTACATATACACAAGACGAATTATAGCTCGAGACACCACAGAGACATTAGAGCCAGCGGCAAATGTCTGAAGGACTAGCCGAGGAAAGGCTGTTCTCGCCGGGGTTAACGAGCGCGGAGCCCATCCCATGACACGAATTCGCATCTGTTGTGAAGTTAAGGTAACGAGCGAATGAAGCGAATAAACTCAAAATGTTAAAGCGTCCAACTTGTGAACGCTACATCAAGCGAATATTTTGCGTGCAAATAGTTTATCTGCCAGGTGGTAGGAGTTACCCCCTCCTACCACCTGGCAGATGAGTTTCTGCAATTATTGGACTGCCTCAATCTCCAACAGCATGAGGATGTACCCACTCATTCTAGGGGACACACTCTGGACATGGTCATTTCCAACTCTCCTCATATTAGAAATCTCTTGGTGTATGATGTGTGTGTTTGACCACCAGGCCATCTCAATGGAGCTGCCACGCCCCTCTTCCCATACCAAAGAGACCCGTCAAATTTGCTTCAGGAACCTGAAAAAGATTAACCAGAAAACTCTAAATCAGGATAGACCTCCAGCAATTCTCCTCTGCTGATCTCTCCTCAGTCACGGAGTCGGTTGACTTCGACAACCAATCTCTGAGCAATGTTCTAGATCTTCACGCCCCTTTCAGAACTAGAATGGTCACCTTCTTGCGCTCAGCCCCCTGGTATACCAGCGAACTCCGGAGGATGAAGACGAATGGACGTGTACTTGAGAGGCGTCTCAAGCTTTCAGGACTCACTGTTTATAGGCAAGCCTACAGAGAGCATCAGAAGGCCTATGCAAGGTCCTTGAGAGATGCTCAGTCACAGTTCTAGTCTTGCATCATTAACAGTAACCCTGGAAACTCCAAGAAGCTTTTCCCCACTATAAATCACATCCTCAAACCGCAAACTCACTCTTTTTCAGAAGCCACAGAAGAGAGGTGCAATAAGTTCAAGTTTAGGAACAAAGTAGACAATATCCTATCTAGCACCTCAGCTCTGCCTGTCCTGACTGTTGATCCACAGCCTGGGACCTTCCAACATCTCTGCTGCTTCTCCATTATCACACAGCGCGAGGTTGAGGACATCATCAGAAAAATTAAACCATCCACCTGTGCACTGGATCCTTTTCCCACAGCCATGGTAAAATCTAACCTCTGTGTCTTAAGTCTCCTTATAACCAGGATCATTAATCATTCCCTCCAGGCTGGCCATGTTCCTTCATCACTGAAAACTGCTATCATCAAACCACTACTTATAAAACCCACTTTAGACCCAGATGTCATTGACAACTACAGACCCATCTGCAACCTTCCATACCTCTCTAAGGTGCTGGAAAAAGTTGTTGCTGCACATCTTCAGGTCCATTTGGAACAAAAAAATTTATTTGAGAAATTTCAGTCTGGTTTCAGCACAGGACAAAGCACAGAAACAGCTTTGGTCAGGGTCACAAACGACCTATTTATGGCAACAGATGCTGGTTCCCCATCCCTTCCCCTCCTCCTGGACTTAACTTCAGCTTTCGACACTGTTGATCATAACATCCTCCTTCACCGTTTACATTCCACCATCGGTCTCTCTGACTCGGTCCACAACTGGTTTGCATCTTATCTCACCGGGAGAACTGAATATGTTGCGTTGGGAGAACCTTGAGAGTCCCTCAAGGCTCAGTGCTCGGCTCCACCCTGTTCATCCTCTATATGCTCCTTGGCCGTGTCATCGGCCGGCATGGGATTTCTTTTCACTGCTATGCTGATGACACTCAACTTTACCTTAGGACAAATTCTTCCCCCTCTACTGCGCTCACTCCATCCACTTTGATCACTTGCCTGGATGAGATAAAGGCGTGGAATTCAGTTATCACCAGCATTGCTTTCTCTGATCAAACATCTGTGTAAGTCCTCCTTCTTCCACCTCAAAAACATTGCCAAACTTTGTCTCATACTAACACTGGCAGATATGGGGAGAAGCTTGTCCATGCTTTTGATCCTCCAGGCTGGACTTCTGCAATGCGCTCCTTATCAACATCCCTGGCAAAAATCTCCAGAAGCTGCAGTATATTCAGAACAGCGCTGCTAGGATCCTAATGAGGGTGCGCAAATACAAGCATATCACCCTATTCTCAAATCACTCCACTGGTTTCCTGTCTCACTTAGGATCCAGTATAAGATCTCCCTCCTTACTCACCAGTGCATCCATGGTGACGCACCCACCTATCCGCTCTGTTTCAACGTATCTCCTTGGTAAGTCACTTTGCCTTGTTAACCATCATCAATCACATCGTTATAAGTAAGTGGGAAAAGCAAGAGAAATGTAATTTATGAGGGATTTATGTATGAAAAAAAATGTGTAATGCTGTATTTGGTACATAACTACTAACTGTGTGCTCAGGTATGTGATAAAGTGGCCCGTTATATGTTAATTGGTGTATGTTAGTCACAAATATTGTTTATCTGAAAAATGCATTTACATGTTGCATTTCTGTGTAAAATGTATGAATAGACATTTACTTTCACAAGTAAAATGTTTTTATTGTATGTTGTTACAATGAAGATATTCATTTTTTTTTTTTACCTTGTTTGTTCAAGGTCAGTTTTTTTTTCTCTTGTTGTTTTGTCTTTTCCGATGTCCACTGTCTGATGTGACGAGTTGTTCTGCCACATGTTTTCTGGATTTGTCGGCCTTATCCAGTGTTTCTGAGGGTTTGGACTGGCAAGCCTCCCTTGAGTCTGTTATTGGATTTATTTCCATTTGAGGAAAGACAAGTTTTTTCCTGAATTCTGCGACTGGTAGTTATCACAAACTTGGTGTATGTCAAACTCACAAAGGCGAAGGAATAAGAACTTTTAATTAACAAACTCACAGGGAACACTCTGAAACACCAGTACACATGTTGACGATGGACAAACACTCAGGGGAAACTGAGGACTAAATACACAGGGCTAACGAGGTGATTAACAGGACACAGGTGATAGAAATAACTAATTAGACAGACTGAGGAGAAACTAGGTCACAGGGGCTGAACTAAAAACACAATGAACACGACAAACAGGGCATACATGTGACAGTAGGAAATCCAATAACTTTTCCCATCTTTTGTTGTTTTGGGGATATTTCAACAGATAAGGGAAAATCAACTCTTTACACTGACTTTACAAATAACTTTCTTTTCAGAAAAGACTGAAATTTTTATGCATTTAATAAAAAATAAAACTTTATTGGTCAACTGTGTTATATATTGTTTATTTGTGTGTTTGAAAATTGAATGTTGTGAGCTGAACTTACCTACTTGAAAACCCAAAGAACAAGAAAAATTGAAACCTAAAGAAACAACAGCAAAATTTTGGAAGTTACATTCTTGCTGTGAAAGAAATCCATATCAATATATTTTATTTAATTTTTGTTTGTTTTATCAATTCATGTAACTCATCTGTTGAGTTATTGTTTTGAAAATACACATAGTGTGTTCAAACGAATGTTCACTGTTGTTGTAGCATCTTTCTCAGCAGTGAATCTATTCTTCGACACTGGTCCATAGATTGGAATATTACAAATCATTTATTAATCTACAAGTTATTAGGCAGAGAGTGAGCGTTACACAAACAAATTCACAGCACAATGAAATCAAGCCACCACACAACAAAATCAAGCCACAACAAAACAAAATCAAGCTACAACACAACAGAAAAGCCACAACACAACAGAATCAAGCCACAACACAACAGAAAAGCCACAACACAACAAAATCAAACCACAACACAACGAAATCAAGCCACAACACAACGGAAAAGCCACAACACAACGAAATCAAGCCACAACAAAACAAAATCAAGCTACAACACAACAGAATCAAGCCACAACACAACAAAAAAGCCACAACACAACAAAATCAAAACACAACACAACGAAATCAAGCCACAACACAACGGAAAAGCCACAACACAACGAAATCAAGCCACAACAAAATCAAGCTACAACACAACAGAATCAAGCCACAACACAACAGAAAAGCCACAACACAACAAAATCAAAACACAACATAACGAAATCAAGCCACAACACAACGGAAAAGCCACAACACAACGAAAAGCCACAACACAACGGAAAAGCCACAACATAATGATATTAAGCCACAACACAACAGAAAAGCCACAAAACAATGAAATCAAGCCACAACACAACAGAAAAGACACAACACAACGATATTAAGCCACAACACAACGGAAAAGACGTTTCAACCACATGATGGAATTGGCAGACGTTGCCTTTAGGCATCATGCTCCGTGGTGGCGCGTCAAAGCATTCTCAAGTATAAATATGCAGTTATAATGCATGTAGGTGGTTTTGAATTAATATTTCATGTCGATATACAGTGGTTACATACTGTTAAAATTGGTATTGATATCTTTGTAAGACTGCCAAATCTATAGAACAGTGGCAAGGAAAACTAACTTTACCATGCTCCGAGTGCCCCCTATTGGTCGGGAGAATTTCCATTGTGTTGTGGCTTGATTTCGTTGTGAACTTATGTTTGCTTTTTAAATTTCGTTGTGTTGTGCACTACTGGGCCATCGTAATCATCAGAATACACAGAAAATTACAACTCCTTACAACTAACAGTAAACAAATATATGCAGACCATATTCCTTTTCATGGGGTGCTTAATAAACTAGTAATTTTTATATCTGTAAAACAACTCAGATAAACTATTATAAAGTGTGCGCTCTCCTTTCATTACTGCTGTTGTTTTCTTATCCATATGACACAACAACACCCACACTGCCAAAGTCTTGTTTGAAATCGAGGAGAGCAGCACTAAGACAACAGCAACTGAGACCCTGGTGTAGAGTCCAAGTCTAGTTACTAATGTGTGAGGAGAAGACCAGCCAGCCACATCACAAACATCTTGAAGGAAATAACGGATAAAATAGCCATAGAGGCAGCCATACTCCTAGTAGAATGGACCCGGTCTGACATAGGTGATGGTTGTCCAGCTGACTCGTATGCAAGAGATATAGCCTCAACCATCCACTTGCTCATCCTCTGCTTAGATGCTGGGGATCCTGACCCAAAACAGACCAACAGTTGTTCAGATTTGTGTTCAGAGTTGTTTCAGCTACTTCTCATTTGCACAGTGAATCCGGAAAGTATTAACAGCGCTTTACTTTTTCCACATTTTGTTATGCAGCCTTATTCCAAAATGGATTCAATTCATTTTTTTCCCTCAGTTCTATAAACAATAGCCCATAATGACAACGTAAAAGAAGTTTTTTGAATTCTTTGCAAATATATTTAAAGGTGCCCTAGAATGAAAAATTGTATTAACCTTGCCATAGTTAAATAACAAGAGTTCAGTACATGGACATCACATACGGTGAGTCTCAAACACCATTGCCTCATCCTTCATATTTAAATCTCTTTTGTGAAAAACACCATGGAAAAACAGGCGAATCTCAGCATAACACCAACGTTGACGCAATCGCTGGGATCAATAATATGTACGCCCCCAACTTTTGCATATGCCAGCACATGTTCAATGTCAGACGGAACTGCACAGCTGAAAGTTTCTTATTGAGACAACATTAACGATAATATCCTGTGTTGTCTAGATCCAACGCAAGATGCTAGTACAGTAACAATATGAAACTCCAAGTAGCACACACAACAGTTTGACAAACATGTAAACATGACACTGACTATATTGAGTGGCTTCTATACATTACTTTGTTTGGTTAAATAAATCAACTTTTAAATCAGTACTCTACTGTCAAACTGTAACGTTACTGTACAAACAACATATTTACACGCTACCCAGTTCAGTTCGTGATTCAAAGTTAAGAAGCTATCATTGTAAAATCATAAAGGGACACATTACAATAATTACAATGTTTTTACAATGCTAAAAACAAAGTTGTGACTTCTGACATGTAAAGTTAAAGGGTTAGTTCACCCAAAAATTTAATTTATGTCATTAAGATAGTTTAAGATATTTTATATTTAGTCCAAGAGCTTTCTGTTCCTCCATTGAATGTATTCACAGTATACTGTCCCTTTCCAGAAAGGTAATGAAAACATCATCAAAGTAGTCTTTATGTAGTCCATAAGCACACTCTTCTTGTCATTTAACCTTTACCCCAACACTCTCATATAGGCGAGAACAACATTTCAATGTTGAGCTGTTCCGACTGAGCTAAAATCAACCAATCGTCGAAAGAGTTCAGAAAGCGAATGCCCTGGAGTTGAAGAGGCGCCAGTATCTGTATCTATGCATTTGGTGAAAGTGAGAGGTGACAAAGCCAGGCCGAAAGGAAAAACCTGATATTGGTACACTTCGCCCCCATAAGCAAACCTCAGGAATTGTATGTGTTGTAGAAGGATAGAGATATCAAAGTAAGAATCCTTGAGATCTATTGTGACAAACCAGTCCTCAGACCTGATCTGTGACACGATTTATCTCAAAGTTAACATTTTGAATTTGAGCTGCATTACTGACTGGTTCAGCTGATGTAGATCTAAAATGGGAACTAACCCCCAAGGCTTTTTTGGAACGATAAAACACCGGCTGTAGAACCCAGTCTCTCTGTTGGGGGGAAGAACACATTCTGTGGCCACCTTCCCCAGCAAAGCTTTTATGTCCTGATCCACAACAAGAGCCTGCTAGGGGCCTACAATTGTGGACAGGACCCACATAAATCTGGGTGGGTGAAACCCGTTTCTACTGGGTGCAGGACCCATTGAGATATATTTGGCAGTAGTTTCCATGTTGGCAAAAAAATCTAAGGGAATCAGTCTCTTGAGACTAGAACCGCAAGGAACGTGAGCCTGAGCACTCTCCTCAAAGAGCAGCTGGTGGGAACGGAGCATGCGTAATAGAAGCTGTTCACAGTACATTATAATACTTATTATAAACACCTATTTGTGGTTATAACTTTTAAGGGTACAAATCATTATAACACCAGGTAAAGCCTGCATTTATAATGCAAAGGATATTCTTAATGCATTATATGCATGCATAATGCCTCATAAACAACCTTATACACAACATACACAACAAAAAATTAGAGCATGCATGAAAGATGTACAAAATGGATGTATTGCCAACGTTGCAACAGGACAACTAAACTTCGTCATTCTTTGCCACCTTATACATGACATTAGAAAATACAACTTACATGAATGTAGTTAACCAGACTATAAAAGACCAAAAGAACTGTATATAATTGTTTATGTTGTATATTTAAATGTATCTTAAATTGTCATTTTCAGGACAAGAACATAAGTAACCAAAAAGTTGGACATAAATAACAGTTAGCTGCACATACACTTGTGTTATAATACTTCTGAATATTAATTGAAAATGTTTGTTTAAATGGGATTGACCTTCTGATTTAAATTTTTTGGTTGTAAATATTAAGATACCTATCAAATCTACACTGTAAAAAAAAAAAAAAAAAATTGAGAAAACTTAAAAGTTTAAGGCAACCAGCTGCAGAACATTTTTGAGTTTTCTCAACTTTTTTCATGTTAAATAGTTGAATAAACTTTAAAAGCTGAATTTATCATACAAAACATAAGTTGGATTTTTTACAGTATACAGTATTTTACACTTTTTTTCCTATATTACTACATAGGTAGTAGATTTGGTAAAACCTTGTTCAGTTTTTATGAATAAAACTGATTTGCATTGCAAATGTTTTGTTCTTTTGTACTTTTCCATGCAACGTTTGTTTAAGAAATATGTTTTAAAACAACTTCATGGTATCATGACTGTTTACAAGTTTAACTTTTGTTACTTCACTTAAATCAGACAAAGACCAGTCATAAAATGTAGTACTGTATGATACTTTGCAGATCATGATATGAAACAATGGGATATATAATCCATTATAATTTAAATGTATAAAATTATTTTCATTGTGTGTTATAAATCATCATACTCTTAATAGATACAACCACAAGTAGGTAAGTATTATTACTGTTTTGATTATTTATGAGATAATACAACACATTATAATGTTGTTTATTATGAACGTCTTATAATGCATTAAGAATTCCCTTATGATGCATTATAAATGCCGGATTCATCTGGTGTATTCATGCATTGTATTCTTAAAAGTTATAACCACAAATAAGTATTACAATGTATTAAAACTGTTGTTATGACCATGTATCAAATGATACAACATATTATAATGTTGTTTGTAAGGCATTATGCATGCATTATAATGCATTAAGAATTCCTTAATGCATTATAAATACAGGCTTCTTAGAAAGTGTTACCAAAACAAATATGAGATGATCATTTTAATTGCTCTTGGCATGTATTTACATGGTAATCAGCATTAAATAAAATCACATTGCTAAGTGCCCTCAAAGTTAAACAGCTGCTGTTTTTCTGTAAAGGTTAAATATGTTTGCAGTGAACATCTAGCATGTGTGAGAAAGCAAACACCATTTGGAGTTACACAGGACAAATATGCTGAATCCCCAAGACATGACAGCGACCTAATCCTGAAGATTGCCCCTATTGAAGTATAGGGGGTGAAAACTACACCTCCACACACAATCCTTTCCTGAATTCATCACTCCATCCTCTTCTCACATAACACAGACATGGTTGAATAGTCGTTGAGGTAGCTTGTTCTAACAGTTCTGAACTCCACAGGGACAACCATAGTCTGCAAAATAAAAAAGAGAAAATAAGCTAATAAATCATTTATACTAATTTCCTTAGTCAAAGGGTTGATGAACATTTTCTTTGGTTTATCTATTCCACTTTTTTTTACTTTATAGTTCTAAATATATATTTGGTACTGAAGTATTGAATATGCTGATGTGATGCAAATGAATATATTAAGGAAACAAAAATCTCTTTTTTAACAGGATTTAATGATCCTGTTAAATTTTAAAGCAAGTTGTCGACCCTGCTGTGGCTCAGCAGACCTCATTATATAACACAAAGTAAGCCTATTCATTGGCGAAGACACACTGTGGCATCTGCCTTGTT
Source organism: Gobiocypris rarus (assembly GCA_023029165.1). Lineage (NCBI taxonomy): Eukaryota > Metazoa > Chordata > Actinopteri > Cypriniformes > Gobionidae > Gobiocypris > Gobiocypris rarus. The sequence continues at coordinate 13,752,608 of CM040910.1, read as the reverse complement.
TACATGAATGTAGGCTACTCCTATCAGAACTAACTATCTCTGGCAGCTGTATGATACTCTGTGGAAATTTCATAAATACAGTGAACACACACATACACACACACACACACAGAGAGGAGAGAGAGAGAGAGAGAGAGGGGGTCATAAAACATAAACTGGCTTTTAGATTGGCTGTAGACAGTGGTTCTCTGTGGTTTCAGTTAACGTTTATTTAACCCTGTTCTTAACATTCGAGAATATCTATGTAAAAAAATAAATAATAATAATAATAAAATAATAATAATAATAATAATAATAATAATACAAATGAAAGTCTATAATTGTGACTTAAATTAAGATCAGACCATATTTCATGAGTAAACAATGCAGAACAATACATGACAATATATATGACTATATATACAGTATATATATATACAGTATATATATATATACACTATCTTGCCAAAAGTATTGGGACACTTCTCCAAATCAATGAATTCAGGTGTTCCAATCCCGTCCATGGGCACAGGTGTATAAAATCAAGCACGTAGGCATGCAGACACTTCTACAAACATTTGTGAAAGAATGGGTCGCTCTCAAGGAGCTCAGTGAATTCAAGCGTGTTACTGTGATAGGTTGCCACCTGTGCATTAATTCCATTTGTGAAATTTCTTCACCACTAAATATTCCACAGTCAACTGTTAGTGATATTATATCAAAGTGGAAGCAATTGGGAACAACAGCAACTCTTTTCAGCCATGAAAAAAGTGGGGTGGGGTCAGCACATGCTGAGGCATGCTGAGGCACACAGTACGCAGAAGTCACCAATTTTCAATTGAGTAAATAGCTACAGAACTCCAAACTACATGTGGCCTTCAGATTAGCTCAAGAACATTGTGTAGAGTGCTTCTGGAATGGGTTTCCATGGCCAAGCAGCTGCATCCAAGACTTACATCACCAAGTGCAATGCAAAACATTGGATTCAGTGGTGTAAAGCACACCGCCACTGGACTCTAGAGCAGTGGATACGTGTTCTCTGGAGTGACAAATCACGATTCTCTGTCTGTCAACCCGATGGATGAGTCTGGGTTTGGCGGTTGCCAGGAGATCGGTACTTGCCTGACTGCATTGTGCCAAGTGTAAAGTTTGGTGGAGGGGGGATTATGGCGTGGGGTTGTCTTTTAGGAGCTGGGTTTAGCCCCTTAGTTCCCGTAAAAAAGGAACTCTTAATTGTTCAGCATACCAAGACATTTTGGACAATTTCATGCTCCCAACTTTGTGGTAACAGTTTGGGGGTGGCTCCTTCCTGTTCCAACATGACTGCTCACCAGTGCACAAAGCAAGGTCCATAAAGACATGGAGGAACGAGTTTGGTGTGGAGGAACTTGACTGGCCTGCACAAAGTCCTGATCTCAACCTGATAGAACACTTTTGGGATGAATTAGAGCGGAGACTGCTAGTCAGGCCTTCTCGTCCAACATCAGTGCCTGAACTCACAAATGCGCTTCTAGAAGAATTATATTAAACCTTACGGATTAAGAATGGGATGTCATTAAAGTTCATGTGCATGTAAAGGCAGGCATCTCAAAACTTTTGGCAATATAGTATATATATGTAAATAGCTCTTAAAAATAAAAACTGCAGGTTGCCACTTTGTAGGCAAAAAATTTAAGCTAGTTCCTAATGAAGCAAATTGTCTCTGGTTACGTATTTAACCTGGTTCCCTGAGAGAGGAATAAGAAGCTGCATCATGGCAGTTTTGAAACTCATAGGCAATTAATTCAGTTTTTCTCTTACATTTTCATCTTCATCTACTTTTTCATCTACATGGAATCAGCTGCGACATTTCTGGGAAAAGCATTCTGAAATAAACTCTGACTTGAGTGTGCTTAAGCGTCCGCTGTGTTTCTCTGAGAGTGGAGAGGCTGTCTGGAGCCTGAAATCACCTCAGCGCTCTGCTCGTGTCACAGGGGGGTTTTAGGGAGAGCAATTACCACTGACATTTAGGGGAGTGCTCACAGGGTCAGACATTTTTATGCAACAATGACAAATTATCTCTGCATTTTTAGATGTGTGAAATGTCTCATGCAGTAAGTGTATGTAATACGTCTGCATCTGCAGCTTGATTTTAGAGGAAGAAAATGCACTGTAAACCAAAAGGCCTTTACATGTACGGAATTTCAAACCTGATAGATAGAATATGCCCTCACAAAGAACCACTTACAAGGTTTTAGGTCTGGGCCTCGTTGCATGAAAACCAGTGGTTTGACTTAAGGGTATCCCTGAGGGGGGAAAATCCTTGAGGCAAGGGATATCTTTAAGAGCGTTTCAACAAACCCCTTAACCTTGGGCTACCTCAGAGCTTACACAAAGCATTTCACAATATTTTCTGGTAATACAGCAATTGTTGAAACAGAACGTAACAGACCACTAACTTTTAAACAAGTTTAACCTTTACTACAACTATACAGATCTATTAAAATATTTGATGGAGATTACTAAAAGGGGTTACACACCGGACATCTCCTGGGAACGACATATAAGGGCTTTTTTTCTGAACCCAGTTGTTAACTGTGGGTAGACAAATGTTTCAAACTTGTAATTTAGATGTGGGATTAGCACTTACTTTTTCCCAGTTTTATTAAGTCTTCTCCATGGGAAAAAAGAGAGTTCAATAAATTATTTTAAATAAAGCTTATTTAGGGTGAAATGGTTACTAAGGACATTATTGCAATGCATAACAGAGCACGTAATAGAGCGCTTAAGCAATTCAAGTGAAATACTTTCACACGTGAGTTAATAATATAGCTGACCCCCCAGAGTGAGTTTTTTTTAAGGCGACCGTTATTTTAGAACGTTTCACCCAAGCAGCAACCTTCCCCAGTTTCTCTTGAAGCCAATACGGAAGTGACTTAAACTGCAATTCATCGACTGTCTGATGAATGACTGCTCCAAAAGGGAGCAGAATCTCATTGAGCCCCATGTTAAAATGCCCAACTTTACAGCAGAAAAAATGTATGTTTACAGCCTGTACAAATTGTGGTTATGGTCTATATATATATAATTTTTCCCTTCTAGGCAAATGAGTTGTACAGCAGTGATGTCCATGATAAAAAATAAAGTCCAAATGAACACACAAAAGAAACAAAAAAGGAAAAAACACAACTTTCATTGCTTATTTTGTCTAGGTCGGATCTTCTGTCACGTACAGGCTGTAGTAACACACATGATGAAGAAGATGAAGATCCCAGCCAGTCTTTCACATTTTAAAAGTTGTGTACTGTATTCCAGCCTTTAACCTTATTAAATGATTTTGTGGCAAAAATCAAATGCTAAAGTTCTGAACTTTTTTTGTAGGCTTTGTTCAAATCCCTTAACTATGAGCGATAATAATAGTGATGCTTGCCTTAGCAAACAACGCTAGGGTTGCTAAGAGCTGAAACACAGGGACACTGGAAGGCACACAAGCCGCAGCTTTTATCTGAACCCATTGAACCATAACAGGATGCCAGTGTACTCATTACAGTGAAATGATCAGGGTCACGCGAACATCAATTAAAGGCCAATAAAGATGTTGCTTTATTATTTTTTCATATCAGGTAGACACTAGCTCTGCTGAACAGTGAGTGTAACCATGGCAACTTCAGACTGCTTTGGGTAAATGTGTATTCCTTAGGGCCTTTAAAATGGCACAGGGATTAATATCAAATGCATCCTCTTTTACCATATCCATATTGATAATAAGTGACATTTCTTAACTGTGATTTCTCATTCAATGTTGGTGGTGAGCTCTATTCGCACAGGTTGTCATGTTTGACTCATGTGGGCATTCAAGGTGGCAAGCTTAGCTGTACATGTGGGCATTCAGGGAGACAAGCTTAGCTGTATATGGGTTCTCTCCATGAACTTCCCACCACAAGGTCAGTATCAGTGTCCAGCGCCTGATCCAGACACACACAGCAGTGTTAGAAAACCTGCCAGGATTTGTCTCACTTCCACAAGGTCCTCATAAAGCCACCGGTCAAAACATGTCAAAACCTGCAGTTTGATGTGTCTAAAATCCTCCTCTGATGTGGGTTGTTGAACCTTTAAAAACATCCTGCAAGCTGCATAGCTTAAAATGTCCTTCTCAGTATAAAAAGCGTATTTATTTACTCAAGCTTGTTTGTGATTTGTGACATCACTAGGAAATTTGATTGCATATGACTGCCTCTAGAGCAAGGCATCAATGAATGTGTTTACATCTTTGCACCATAGACCATGCCCAGATTCCTTTATAAATAAGACAGTGTAATGGAAAGTTTGCAAGGAAACTTTTGTTGAAAGATGAAGCAGCCAACTGTATTGGATCTGACAACAGTTACATTGCAAAGTAAACTATTTTATACTGCTTTGTCTGTAAATTACGATTTTTATATGGATAATGTTCTCAAAACACTTAGGGCCCTATTTTAATGATCTAAGCACATGGTCTTAAGCGCATGGCCCAGGTGAACTTAGGGCGTTCAAATCCACTTTTGCTAGTTTAACGTTAGAAAAAAAATGGTCGACATGCCAGGCGCATGGTCCAAAAGGATTGTCCTTATTCTCTTAATGAGTCATGGGTGTGTTTTGGGCATAACGTGCAATAAACCATGGGGCGAACAGATGGGTGCGAGTGCATTTGCTATTTAAACAATATGGCGCTGGACATGAAAATGATAACTGCGTCAGGCTGAAACTAGCTAAAAAACACTTGCCTGGCGTCACATTGAGCCGAGTGTATGACAGGGCCCATAGTGTCTGGTTACACATAAATGATTTAAACTAAAAACATGAACGATACAATTACAAAAAAACTACAAAAATGAGATTTTGTGAAAACTGTGACGTTATGCGCAGGCGATTCTGTTCAGTCTATATGCGCATAGTTTTGTTGACATCGGCAGCTACTGGCCTGGCATGCATAATACAGTGTTTTTAGGTTTTAGTCGGATCTGTTTGTTGTCGACAACATGATCATCCTTTTCGTAAAAAACACAAACGTTAAGCCTTCAAGGAGACGTCCCTAAAACAGAATTTTAGACAGAGGGCCTTTTTGCATTTTTGAGAATATATGACTGTTTTTTGTGCAAAGCAATGTATACTCGCTGACAGTATATTGCCCTTAATCCAATGTGGACAGCACTGCTGAATGTGTGGATATAGCGAGCCAAATTTAGGTTGAAACACATGACTCCATACATGACTCTCAGAGAAGATTCTTACATTAGCCCGTAGGAGGCTAAGCTAACAAATTGATTTACAGCACACAACTTGGACAGAAATCTCTTTTCTTGACACATTATTAGATTGCCTTCTCTGAAAGACATGAAATGCCACTTCAAATTATGAGAGAAGCGATAATAATTTACTACTGAAAATTTGAGACAACCTTCATTGTGTTCATTGAGTATGTCATTGATGCTGTGTAGGCAGCTCGCTAGGATTTACAGTATTAAAGGCTGCTTTACTGAAGGTGGGGATTGATTATCTTTGCTTGAACTGGGTCTGCTGGATCTGTTCATGCGTGCAAATCCAGAAGTTCTCTGAAAATATCTGCTCTGTCTGGCTCTGGGACAGCAACAAGGGACACACGGGGTCCAGAGGACACAGCTGTCAGAAAAACTTTCTTTAACAGACTGTAATGAGCTCACAAGAGAGTAAATAAAAGAGAGCAATAAAAAAGTGATATGAATTGAAAGAGAACTTGTGCGGATTATGGCTCTTTAACATTGTATAATGATTGTTATTGTTACGACTGTAATATTTATTTACTCCACATTCCTTGTTTTTTTATTGTTTTTACATTTTGCAATTTGTAATATTTAAAAAAAAAAAAAGTTTTAAAAGTTTTTAAATGTTGCTTTTCATTTAGAGGATTTTTTTTCGTTCATTATTAAGGTAATAAATAAATGTTATTACATTTTAAAATGTTTAACAGATTGTTATTAAAATGGAAGTACTTTCAATACAATACACATTAAATATAAAATCAAAGTTTAATGACATTTATTATTTATATTATTATATATTTGAATGTATTTCAGCATTGCATCTGTTCAGCATTGCATAATATGCTGCTGCTGAGATCTAGATAGGTGGAGCTGGGGAGGTGGAGGTTTCAGAAGATTATAACGTCAGGTGGATCAATAGAAAGCGAATCCAAATGCAGTTAGATAACATATTAATAAACACAGTAGAAGTAACTCCTTGACTTGTAGCCATTGTAAAAAAATAGGGTAGCTATGGAGACAAACAAAGGTAATTATGGGAACTAACAGGACAGGCAAGATAACAAGAGAAACACAGGAACAATAGGAACACAGAAAATACTCCAACACAAGGATCATAACAATTTATATATGGGCAATATCACACAAGTAGCAGTGCGATATGGCTATTTATCAGCACGGCTGTGATTCGGGCATGAGGCTGCAGGCTGAGAGACATAATCACAGCATGCTGATATACAGCCATATCGCACGGCTACACAGTAAATTTGTCTGAGTAAAATTTACTCAAATTGAGTATAACATTTGGTCCCTCTCTAAAAAGAGTAAAAATTACTCTATTGATAGAGCTGTTTTACCAGAGTTAATTATGCTCAATTTTGTGATAATATTTTACTCTTTCCTGTGATATTTGACTCTATTTAGTGTTTTTTAAAATCAACTCTCGTACTATTTTACTCAGTTCAGAGGAACTTTAAATTTGCTCTGCCACAATTTACTTCATCCCACAAGAGTTGTTTATCATCAATTATGAGTGAACTATAAACTAACTCTATTTCGAGTTACACCATTCATGTTTTACCCTCAAAAACCCCAAAATATGAAAGACATTTTTTTTAGTCTGAAAATAAAACCAATAAACTGTAAATATCTCGCAATTTTATTTTTCATGCACCTGCTTAAACAATATTACATAAACACAAAATTCATTTGTGATCATAAAAAATGTTATAAAAATAAAAACAACACTAAATTACAAAATCGAGCACCAGTTTAAACAATATCAAACTGAATTCATTTGTGATCATACAGATTTTATAAAAAATAATGAAAACAAGAAAACTAAAATAATATTCATTAATGGTAGTGATAATGTAAGAGAGGAGACAAAATATTGTTACAAGAAACAATATGGTACAATAAACAAATCAGAATCAGCACCATAAGACATCAGAATGTCAAACAACTTGTAGTGCAAAATATCCTGAATCTCCAAAACAGAAGGTTCTTCTGTGGTTTGTGCAACTTTGTAAGCATGGATATGTTCAGCTAAACAAAGCGTCTTCAGTGCAGTTGTTATCAGAAGTACCTGCTCATCTTTGATAACAATTCTGGATTACATGAAATACAGGCATATCATCATGAACTTGAACACAAACTGCTAACTCTAACCGATACGTATTTCCACAGCGCTTGACCCATTTCACATTTAGGACTTTAGTCCACACAGGCACATTAAGCTTCTCAGCCATCTCAGCGCCAACTTCCATTTCATTCAAAGGGGACATTTTTCCGGGCCCTAATTTCATGCCATTTGGATCAAATGTTTGCCAAATGTAAGCAATTTGGCACTGATGTTTCTTTGCTAATGTTTTCGTTATGTTTTTAAAGCTTTTCAACTGTTTTATAAAAAAGTTATGTTTTGCTTCGTAACGCATGCACCAACAATGTATCAGTGGTCCTATTTTCTGCATACAACTGGGGTAATGCACCATAAAATGATGCTTTGGCAACAGATTCTTATTAGGAAATAAATGCTTAAACAAACTGTGGTGCTCTGCAATCAGGTGTTTCAAATAAATGGTGATCCCATTGGATATAACTGAAGAAAACACTATATTGACTATCTGAAGCAATAAAATGAACAAATACCAGTGCTGATAATTAGGACACACAAGATCTCCGAATATAATGGGTAGATAACGCAGTAAACACCAGCTCTGAGTGGCATTTAAGCCCAAGTCATTGGAACCCTCTCTTAATGCTACACCAGGAGGTCTGTTGTTTTGCTCCATAAAGCCATTGTTGAAACTCTGGATTCTTCTGTGTACCTCTGCTGATGTGGTGTAATTTTCAATCAAGTGTTGAATGAGTAACTTCATCTCATATTGAGCAATCCCCTCTAAAATATCATGCATGATATCAACGGAAAAAATTGAGGTTGTGTCGAAATATTGCAAAGAATTTAAAAGGCATGACTTTTTTACACCCTTTACATAAGGTAGACTGGGGTTGCTCTGCATTCTCCGGCAGTATTCAGCATGAAGTTCTTTAGTGTCACGGGGTGACTTTTTCTGGGGCGGAACCATAGTGGCAGAGATTGGTTCCGCCCGGATCAAACACCACCACTTCCTGGTTCCCCTCCTGGCGCCAAAAATCAGGATTAATCGGCGGCAGGTGCACCAATGAATGGCGCGATCCCCGGATTGGATGAAGAGGAAGCAGGAGGAGGATAAAGAGGGCTTCCAGAATTCAGTCGGGAGTCAGTCATTGCAGTGGGAATACACAGCTGTTAGTTCCGGTTCGGGCTCAAGCCAAGCGTGGTGGTAACCGCTTCCAGCCGTCGCGGCGAGAGGATCTGGGCATCTGTGCAAACACGAAGGACCACAAGTGGAGAATATTGTGGACTGAGCGAACCAAGATCCGGAGAACTGCATAGAGAAAGAAAGAGACGGGGCTGAGTATAATACAGACCGTGTTTTGCATTGTGATTCAAGTGTCAAGTGTGTATTCGATTCTGAGAAGTTACATGCAGGACAGCTTACTGGAAGTGCTGATAAACGAGTCCCTTTGGGAGAAAGAGAACACAGCGGCCAGGACGCGAGCCGAGCACTGGAAGAGAGGACAGGACAAGAACACGGGTTGATCAATGTGTGAGTACCCTGAGAAACTATTGCAATAGCAAATTAAAAGTATCATCTGTGAGCTTTGTTGAAGTTGGATCTAGGAACACGAGTGGCCCCACCGCGGAGAGTGAGCGTGGGAGAGCCAGAGACACAAGTCCCTTTTGGAGAGAGAGAAAGAGAACACAGCGGCCAGGACGCGAGCCGAGCACTGGAAGAGAGAACAGGACGAGAACACTGGTTGATCAATGTGTGAGTACCCTGAGAAACTATTGCAATAGCAAATTCGTCGGAAGTGTATCATCTGTGAGCTTTGTTGAAGTTGGATCTAGGAACACGAGTGGCCCCATCACGGAGAGTGAGCGTGGGAGAGCCAGAGACAGTAGACCGTGAAAGACGCCGGGGTGGCGCAGCAGCAACGTCTCTCTTGCTGGTCCTTCGCTATAACAGCGCTTCAGCGATTCCCCCGAGATAACTACGTGGGAAAAGTGGTCTCTGGATCTTAAGTGCACTTGGAGTGCTGTGGGTGAGTCAGTGTCTTGACTGTGAGAGTGTACACTTGGAATCTGCCGTGGTGTGTTGTGTGTGTGTGTGTTGTCACAAAGACCACTTTCCAGGCCGATCCACTCTCTGTGGAGGATAGGATCCCGAAGCTGGCGGAGCAACGAGCCCATAAATTCATGCTGTGAACATCACCCTTATCTCTGTTTCTACGACGATAGTACGACCGGAGCCAAGTAAGAATCCCCTTGAGTAACTGTATTGATACGTGGTTGTGTTGGAGGAAATTGTGTGTGTGCGCAGTGCCGGAGTGGAGAGGAGGGAAACGCTCACGCACGCTCTGAGCAAACGCGCGCCGGGCGGATACACTTACCTGCACTTACCTGTGTGGAGTCGCCTGGAGAAGCGCTCGCTCCAGCACCACCGCCGTGGTTACGCCACCTCCGAGCCACCGTTATCACGGAGCCTGAGACAAGGAGAGAAATGGATGAACCGTGTCTACGAGGTCTGTGAGTGATATCCATTGAGCGAAGTTATACTTCCCTGCATACTAAACGAAAGTCCCAGTGTTGACCCAGACCCAGCGGATGCCCTGGAGGTGCTTACCCAGATACTGACCGGACCATTGACCCAGCCCCAGCGGATGTCCTGGAGGTGCTTACCTTTATACCGCCCGGACCACTGACCCATCCCTAGAGGAAGCCGCCGGACCATGCCCGAGAAAAGAGGTGCCCCTGTCACCCCCAATCCCAGTACTTACCGTATATATTCCTGTGCTCAGGAGAAGGAGCGAGCCGTGTTGTGAACGCCTTGAAGGTCCGAACTGGGAAAGAGAATAAGAGACGAGTAAGCAAACGGAAGGACATTGGAGCCAGACATTGAGTTAAGGAACAAGACGACTTATCTGAGGTTCCCCTGTGACAGAGACAGCAAGCTCCAAGGCGGCGTCCTCACCCATCCAGTGTTCCCCTGGATTTTAGCCCCCTTCACTTCCCCCTTCCCCATTTTAAGTAAATTAATAAAGATTTGTGTTTTAAAACCCCACTCCAGTGTCCTCGTTGTGTCTGGTCGTCTGGGGTATCCCTGGGAACCTCCCCGAGGTGGAAATTCGAGGAGCGGTACTCACACGGTCCGCTCCGACCTGTGACATTAGCTCGCACTAACATCTTTGGACTATCTTCAGTGAACTCTGTCTGAAAGTCTTCCTTCTCTAGTAGGCAAAAGCGACAACAGTACCTAGCACTGAACGATTCCACAAAACCAAATAAAGAATGGACACCAAGGTTGTCACCAGTAACTTGGACAATGGTTCCATAAACTGTGTGATCAAATAAAGGAATATGGTTTCCATTGGTTTAAAGTGTTGAGATCCTTGACAAGAGGCTCTAGAATTTTATCAAACCCATAAGTTTTGATATCTTGGGCATGAAATAAAGAGACTAAATGGATATTTAGTAAACTTGAGTTATATTTAGGGGAAATATTTATATGGGTAAAATAGATAGCTCCTAATTTATGGATTCCTCGTTTTGATCCAAGGGGGTTTGAGCATTCAAATTCATCGAAAAAAAGCTGGATCTGAACTGCATGTCTTTGTTTTGAGAAGAGAGCATGATTGTTAAAGAATTCTCCATCGTGTATGTCATAAAGAAAATTTGTTTTTTGTTGTGAGTCTCTCATCATATCATTAATGTTAGGGTGCATATAAATGGACTGTAATGTCTCAAGAATTGGTATATATGCAAACTTATCCTTGACAATGCTTTGGGCAAAAGTTCCAGTTGTTCAGTTACGCCGTGTAGCGAATCTTGTTCCGAGAACATATTCTGCAGGATCTATTTTTCCCCATTTATCTGAAAAGTACTGCATTCTCTTGCTCTCACTGTTTAATGTCATGAAAGGATTTAGAATTTTTTCAAAACACTGATCAATTTGAGACTGAACAACCCTTTTTAGAGGCTCCTCTAAAGATAGGCTGTTTTTCACAGATTCTTGAGTTTGACTATGAATATCTCCAATAACTTCTTCGAGAGAATTGACAAGATAGTTAATAGTTGTCTCTGCGACACCAGCGACTTTAAGTTCAGCTACTACTGTTGCACAACTGTTTACTATATTTGTTTTTAGCAGTACAGACTCACATGGTGAATTTTGGTTGGATAAAGCATCAACATCCCCTAATGAAATGGAATTAGCAGTGGATGAGCTTTCACTATAATCGGCGCATGAACTGTCAACTGCAAAACACTTACTGAGATGCTTTCGTAATCCAGAAAAACTGTGCTACACATGTGAACAACCTCTTTGAGCACATTTTAACTTCAGACCTTTTCCTGGACAAAGGCCATGAACTAACTTAAAGTGCCTTATAAGGGCATTGGCACTATCATGCCCCCTTTTACCAATGTAACAAATCATCTGCTCACTGGAGCATTCTAGCTCCTAACTCAGAAACTCTAGGATTCACCTTGGTGGTTTCAAAATCTATGTCGTAGACAGTGGTTTGTAGAAAGCTATACACATTGGTCAGTTCCTGACAATATGAGGTGCCAAAGACATAGTGAGCTTTGAAAAGCTCATCAACACAGGCCAGTGAATTAGAGGCCTTACAGGGTACAGCATGTTTGTCAATTACAATAAAACAAGACTGGACCCTACTTCTCTTTGGTCCAACAACAAGTAGATACGGCTGAAGACTCTCTCCAATGCTATCCAAGTGCCCTTGGATACTGGTACCAGTCTGTGAAAGAATGAAAACACATTAGTGCAGATGTGACTTAACAGTTAGTAAATATACAGCATGAATACAGATACAGTTATGTCTTCCACCAAAGTTTCTCTATTACATACTTCCAACAGATTGTTACTACGTAGAAAAGAATAGCACAAGAACAACAATTTGGAAGATATGGATCTATAAGTACCTGCCTAAGAAATAAGCAAGTTCAAGGTCACACAGTAACAACATCATAAACTGTTGTCATTTAATCTGCTTCATCAGTAGCATCACCTTGATGAATTTCACAAGACAATCACATGCTTGTCTAGCTGAGATCTTTCCTGGTCTTTTGCGGCCTTGACTTGAGGGTGGCAAAAGGTGAACCAGCATCAGAACAGAAGACATGTTGCTGTCCCAACCTGAAATGACAGAAAAAGATATTTTTCTGACAGTTTACACATTTGCAAGTCTGTGTTGCATATGAATCATGAATGTCTAATGGGTAAAGTTGTGACCACAATTGAAACTCTATAGATCAGAATAAACTTCCTCTTAAATAATTTAAGGAATAGCACAATGTAGTTACCTTCTTCAACTTCATTGGCTTCAGCATTTTGGGTGAGGTCTTGGAGCTCACTAGTCTGTGTGAGGCCACGACACTGTGCAATAACCTTTGGTTTCATGTTGGTAGACCACTTCTCCAACAACTTTGCAGAGGTCGCATCACCAAATAAAAGTCCAAAATCTTTATCAATCTGTACAAAATGCCAAAGATAATTACAGCAGGTACCCCAGTAGGAACTTTTGTTTACCTAACAAGTCTGTGTTACTGAAAAACATCAATAGCACTTGATTTCATATTGTATGTTTTCATGTTTAAAGAATTTAAGTCTCACATACCAAGCCTGGTATATCCAGGAATCGCGGGAAAATCGACAGAATATCCGATGACTCTTTAGGGGTCGTGCAGCATCTTCTGGCGATAGGCAAGTGTTAACCTCATCTTTTCCTTTACCACTGCCTCATCAGCTGTATGCTTCATAAGGGCAATTGCTTCTTGACACTGACGTTCATCGTTCAAACAGCTATCTTCTTTGTAGGGATCCCTGTCAGCAGTTGGGCCACCTGAAATAAGACAATATGAAAACCACATTTGTAGTTCCCTTTCTTTCCAAAGCTCAACACATTCATACCAAAACTGGATACATGACATGAAATAACATGGGTAACACTTTACAATAAGGGTGCACTAATATGCATTCATTCATGCTTAACTAATGCACAGAAATCATGAGTTAATGTGTTACTAATGGTGAACTAACCCATTTATTAATGATTACTGCATCAGCAACTAATGAAGATTCTACATGATTAATGGATTAAGTAATCATTACATTGTTATTAGTTAAATAATGTTAAATTAGTTGTCATAATGTATTAATTCCTTAATAACATGTTATATTAACTAATAATGTAAATTAGTGTTAATTGCCAAACAGGTCAAACCATGCATTTCAACTTCCAGCTGTCTGCTTTAATTAGCTAATGATTTACAAATGTGTCATTATGTTATGACTTTAGTTGTTGGGGCACATGACTATTAACTAATTTAAAATTAATTCAAAATAACATAACAACAATTAATTAATTCATAACAACAATTACATATTACTTAATTAATTAGTGAATAGTCATGTGCCCCAACAGGTAAAGTCATAACATAATGACACATTTGTAAATCATTAGCTATTGATTAATTAAAGCAGACAGCTGGAAGTTGAAATGCATGATTTGACCCGTTGTGGCAATTAACACAATTTAAATTATTAGTTAATAAAATATGTTATTAAGGAATTAATACATTATGACAAATTTAACTAATAACAATGTAATGATTAATTAATCTATTAATCATGTCGAATCTTCTTTAGTTGCTGATGCAGTAATCATTAATAAATGGGTTAGTTCACCATTAGTAACACATTACCTCATTATTATCTGTGCATTAGTTAAGCATGAATTAATGCATATTAGTGCACCCGTATTGTAAAAGTGTTACCAAAACATGCATATATCTCAGTGACATTTAAGTTTGCATTTAAAAAGAACAGTGATTATATTTTGTAGAGATGCTATGTTACACTTTGTTGACCTCATTCACAATATGGAACAACCAATTTGGAACAAAAGAATACTTCAAAGAAAGTCACAAATGCTAAGATGAGTAAAATAAGCAAGTTTAATGTTAATTAAAAAAAGGTTAATCAAGCCTTGCAGCCAAGCTAATAAAATCACTGACTAAACATCAAATATTGCACCTGATTGTGGTTGCCGTGGGCGTTTCATCCGTCCCTCTGATGCTTCTTTCTGCAGAGTTTTTATTCTCCACGCCACATATCCACTTCCATCTTCTGCATTGTAATAATGCTCCTATGACCAGAACAAAAGACAGACCTGGTAGTTATACATTATACGACTAAGGAAATAATGCCACATCAATTATAATGCAGATAATCTTTACAAAACACTTGAGAGGGAACAGCTACTTACATAACCAAGCTTGCTTCTGGGGTCAGCCAAGTATGGGAACAGGGAGATGATTCCCTTTGCATATTCTTCCTTCAAACGTCGGGAAGGGCTTGTTCTACAAACACAAACCAATTACAACACATATCCTAAATATAATTTACAAATTACTGTATGAACAACCTACCCATGTTCACTTGTCAAATGTGCCACCAAGATTTTCACCATGTCACGTCTTTTGCAATCTGACAGACTTTAGTGGGAGCGTATTCGTTTATGACCTTCTCGCCTCCAGGGCTGCTCTTTAGGATATCTTCAATCAACTGGAGGGGAGAAATTGTGTAATATTAAGCAGAAATGAACAACTGACAAGTATATATAGTTCCAAATATCTTTACTATTTAAGTCATTCTATATAGATGTAATTCAAAGGCAAGATTGGTAATTCTTGACAACACTTGACAAGCATGTCAAACAATTTACCATTAAGACTTGCTGTGCCTGGGATCAAAATTTCAAGGACACCAAGGTCTGGTCGTGTCAGCAGATATTCGAATGCTTCCTCATCAACTTCTGTATTCGAGTCATCAAAGACTTTAACATCAGTTGTAGGAAGATCAAATTTCTTGACAACTGAAGGAAGACAAACCATTGGCAAATTAACAGAGGCCAGCAATGGCAAAGGAACTAAAACAGTTATTTGTACAATGATATACTTATTATATTACTATAAAATAAAAATAAATTCAGAGGAAAAAGTATTAATGATATTAACAATGTTAAAGTTTATCTCTCACCACATTCCAAAAACGTCTGAAATGTAAAAGCTGTTGGAGAAAAAATATATTTCTTGCTATCTTTGAACTTCACTCTGACAACGTTGTTGGTTTGCATCCTAAAGGAACCAAAAAGACAAAGTTAAACATACAAGGTGATAACACTCACGTGTTACTAAATCCATAGAATGGAATTCTTATTCAAAACTTAACAGAAATCTCAAAATCTTACAATAACTTTAATAATTACTAAGGAGTTATCAAGTCATTACAGTGGGTTACTATTACCGTATTATACATTATGCATTATTTACATTAATTGTAACCTGTAACGTTACAGTAAGTTCTTAGTAGTTCTCTGAGAGGTATGAAAAAATAGTAGCTGATTAGCTATCACGTTCAACTGAGCGCTGTTACTTACAATCATTAATCATAGTTTCTTGTTAGTATGTGAATGCTGTTTAACGTGAAATATTATGACACGAGTGAAGCACAATGCTATATTTACAAAATAAATAATAGGTCCTAATTAAATGTTACCGCAGCCATGACATAACGCATTATTACATACCATTCATGCTAAACGCAGATTACTTAATGTCAGCTAAGCAGATTTGGGAAAATAGAGATCTCCATGTCCAGTAGAATAAGCGTTAACGTGAGAACTTTATCTCTGTGGAAAAAAACAGGCGAATATTATGAAAATGAATACTAAGACTTTAAAACTTTTTACTTACTTAGTATTCAGTGAGAAGCACGCGCTTCTGTTATACGATTACAGCAATGGTCGTGACAAGGGCGCGATGGCGAGATAATTATGAAGAGCACTCAAAAACCTTTGGGAAGTCACTGTTACTCTGCAATGTTAGCTCCCACTCTATTGCAGCACATTTTACTCTGTGCACTCAAAACAGAGCAAAGCTACTATTAATTTATAACTCTGGGGAAAACTACTCCAGCCATTTTTCCAGTGTATGGAGTGTGATATTGCGTTTATACAACAGTCCGATGGCACAAGTGTGTAAATAAATCAGAAACAACAACGGAGTGTCTTTAAAATCTCTTTTGTGCAGAAACTACTTCCTTCTGACACAGATTCAAATCTCAAGTTGACAGTTTAACAGTTGAGCCCAAGCCTCATTTACTAATTCTAAAACGTCACTTTAGAGCTAGTAACGGCGAACGCTGAGTCAGACGCTTCATTGAAGCTTGTTGTATTAGTTAGAGTATTACGGTATAATGAGAGTGAGAGAGATCGACCATTCATGTATTACCTGCATGGCTGCATCTGATATAAAATTCATTCTTCAGGTCGATGTCCATAATTTTATATCCATTTTAGATGTATCAGTTTGAATGAAAAAGGCGATTTGTCTTTGTCCTTTTAAAAGTTTCCATTTAGCCATGGGATGTCCCATGACAGAGCTAAAACAACTGCCTAGTTCTGACTTACTTATAAAGACCGTCTTTGCCATCTAATGGCGTAACAATTTAATTTGTACTGAAATCCATCTATTTTAACGGACGTATCCGTGCATCGCCTATCAATGACATCAAACCCGCGTTTCCCTCGATTTTCCAGATTTTATTTAATAGAAACCATGAAAACAGATTTAAGACAATTTAATATATTATTTGTTTTATTAGACAAGGGAACAACTGTTTGGAGACATTTATAGACAGAAAGCTAATTATTGTACAGTAATACAGCCTTTTCTCCTCATACAATATGTTTTAAAATTAATTACATGTCTTTAGCAACACAAGCCATCCAGCATTTATTAATATGACATTCTAATATCAATCTAGCTTACTACAGTGTGCAACAAAGGTCTCATATAGCAGCTGTGGAACGAACGCACAGAGTAACATTATAACATAATTTTCAACACACTCAAATGTATCTAATATGATAAAACAGCGCTGCGTTACGCCACAAACTCTTGACAGGAAGAAGCAGAAGCGGCAACTGTATTATAAAAGGTCCGCTGCTTTACAGCCATGTGTCAAGCTTATCTCTCATTAGCAATCGTTTCAGCAGCCTCGTTTAGCTCCCACGGCACTCGGCCCTGCTCTGCTTCATACTGCAGTAACGTTAATAATCTCACCCATGAACATGATTTCTCCCCTTCTGATTCTTTTCCACAAGCTGTAGAGGTAAAGACTACAACTCCCATGCCTTTGTTTTGAATCGACAACCTCTAGCGGCAAAACGACATTGTGCCTTTAATAACAATAGCCATTACAAAGACAGTAGGAAATTATGAAAGAGACAGATGAAATGGACCTCGCATCCATGCCACCCAGCGGCTTTAGGAAAACTGAGCACGTGGGGAATGCATTTAAGTATATAAAAATAGTCATTTGTATTTGCACACTTCCTGCTTCCAGCTGGTGGCGTTATGACTATAACAAAATGTTGGCGTGTAGATATCTTCATGCCGAGGCACTTATCAAACGTGAAGTTTGAGGCAGATTGGACATTGATTGCTTGAGTTACACCAATGTCCTGTTTCATGACGATAATAGCATGCTTTAGCACTCTAAGGGTTGCCAGCATGTTTTATAATGTTTCTAGCATGTTTAATACTCAATTGCATATTTTAGTATGTTGCTTGTAGTGCATCAGCTCCTATTGCCCGTGGGTGGCACTAATAGGCTACTACAACTAAATATTGTCATGTAGATGTGTTCAGGCCAGGACTTTATGTGAAGTCTGGGGCAGATCGGACATTGTATGTCTGAGTTACAACAGCTTCCTGTTTCGTGGCGTTAATAATTAATTGCATAGATTAGCACTTAGCCAAGTGTTGCATGATTTAATGTGTTTCTAGCATGTTTGGTAGTTCATTAGCTTATTTAAATGTTTTTCAGGGAGTAAAGTACAGTGTAAAGCATGACATTTTCTGTTGCCAGCAGGTGTCGCTATGACTGTAACTGAATATTGACATGTAGATGTGATTAGGTCAGGACTCTTATTAAGCGTGAAGTTTGGGGCAGATTGGACATTGTATGCCTGACTTACAACAGCTTCCTGTGTCATGGCGAAACATCAAACTTTGTCAGGCCGCCACGGAAAACTCAAGATCTTCACAATATAACATCACCTTTAGATTAGTCTGACCAAATATGATGTTTACCTGATTAAATCTCTAGGAGGAGTTTGTTAAAGTACAACATCTGGAAGTGGCAAAAACTGCACAAAAAAAAAAAGTAACTTCCAGTTGGGTTTTCAGATTTGGCTCCCAGGGACTTTTTTGTAGGTATTGGGCTGTTACAATGTGCCTACCGAATTTTATACTTGTACGTGAAACGTAGCCGCTATCGAGCTATTTTGCCACAACTAATTATGAAACCCATATCAGATGTAAATTTTCACCACTTCTGACACGTGTGCAAAGTTTCATGCGTTTTCAAGCATGTTTAGGCCCTCAAAAATGTGATTCATTTAGAAGAAATAGAATTATAGACCAAGCAATTCCCATAGGGTCCTCACACCATCGGTGCTCTGGCCCTAATAAGTACAGTACAGGATTTAAAGGATTAGTTCACTTTTAAATAAACTTTTGCTCATAATTTAATCACCCCCAATGTCATCCAAGATGTCCATGTCTTTCTTTCTTCAGTCGAAAAGAAATTAAGGTTTTTGATGAAAACATTCCAGGATTTTTCTCCTTATAATAGACTCAATGGTCCAAATGACAGTTTCAGTGCAGCTTCAAAGGGCTTTAAACGACACCAGACGATGAATAAGGTCTTATCTAACAAACGATCGAGCCATTAAAAAAAAAAAATCTGAAGTTTAAGTTTTATAAGCACAAATGTTTGCCATGCTCCATTCTATGATATGTGTACGTGACGTCACGTAATACGCAATTACGTTGAAAAGGTCACGCTTGTCGTAGGCGGAAGTACCGAGTCGTTGTTGAACGTGCACATACTATGTCAAATGCTGTTTACAAAAAAGGGAGTTAAAAGGTAAAACAGCGATGTTGTACGATTTTGAATCCTCCTTCCACACATTTGTAAACACTGACTCGGTACATGGGGTGAGTAAATTATGAGCAAAAGTTTATTTAAAAGTGAACTATTCCTTTAAGTTAAATATAGCGTAGACATATGAAACTTAACGTTACACTTAACCAAAAAAATAAATAGATTAATAAAAGACTGCCCATTTGATATATCCCAAATTAATTATATCTCATGTTTAACCACTATCTACATAAGAGCCAACGGCAAATTCCTGAATGACTGGCCGAGATCAAGCTATTCTCTGCGGGTACAAAAGGCGAAAACAGGCGCTTTGTTTATACACTCACCTAAAGGATTATTAGGAACACCTGTTCAATTTCTCATTAATGCAATTATCTAATCAACCAATCACATGGCAGTTGCTTAAATGCATTTAGGGGTGTGGTCCTGGTCAAGACAATCTCCTAAACTCCAAAATGAATGTCAGAATGGGAAAGAAAGGTGATTTAAGCAATTTTGAGCGTGGCATGGTTGTTGGTGCCAGACGGGCTGGTCTGACTGCTCAGTTACTGGGATTTTCATGCACAACCATTTCTAGGGTTTACAAAGAATGGTGTGAAAAGGGAAAAACATCCAGTATGCAGCAGTTCTGTGGGCGAAAATGCCTTGTTGATGCTAGAGGTCAGAGAAGAATGAGCCGACTGATTCAAGCTCATAGAAGAGCAACTTTGACTGAAATAACCACTTGTTACAACCGAGGTAAACAGGAAAGCATTTGTGAAGCCACAACACGCACAACCTTGAGGCGGATGAAATACAACAGCAGAAGACCCCACCGGGTCCTACTCATCTCCACCACAACTCGGAAAAAGGGGCTACAATTTGCACAAGCTCACCAAAATTGGACAGTTGAAGACTGGAGAAAATGTTGCCTGGTCTGATGAGTCTCAATTTCTGTTGAGACATTCAGATGGTAGAGTCAGAATTTGGTGTAAACAGAATGAGAACATGGATCCATCATGCCTTGTTACCACTGTGCAGGCTGCTGGTGGTGGTGTAATGGTGTGGGGGATGTTTTCGTGGCACATTTTAGGCCCTTTAGTGCCAATATGGCATCGTTTAAATGCCACGGCCTACCTGAGCATTGTTTCTGACCATGTCCATCCCTTTATGACCACCATGTACCCATCCTCTGATGGCTACTTCCAGCAGGATAATGCACCATGTCACAAAGCTCAAATCATTTCAAATTGGATCCTTGAACATGATAATGAGTTCACTGTACTAAAATGGCCCCCACAGTCACCAGATCTCAACCCAATAGAGCATCTTTGGATGTGGTGGAACGGGAGCTCGTGCCCTGGATGTGCATCCCACAAATCTCACTTAACTGCAAGATGCTATCCTATCAATATGGGCCAACATTTCAAAAGAATGCTTCCAGCACCTTGTTAAATCAATGCCACGTAGAATTAAGGCAGTTCTGAAGGCAAAGGGTCAAACACAGTATTAGTATGGTGTTCCTAATAATCCTTTAGGTGAGTGTTTATGTCACATATTTGAGGTCTAAATAACTACATTCTCACCTAAAACAACTCTTAAAACTAAATTTTGTGACTACAGTAATATTTGTTTTAAATATGGTGGATTTCGACCGCCATGACAGTTGCCACAAGTGGAGTGATACAAACGTGAAACGGTTCAAGTGCTGATACTGCTCTCAGAAAAGGCTCTCAGAATCCGAATTAGATCAAAGTCTGTCATTTCAACAGAAGAGTAAAAAATTATGAAACCCATACAAGAATGAATCGTTAACAAGATACAAACGTAAAAAAATAAATGGTGAATTTTTATTTCAGACAGACGTAAATAGTGTTTATTCTGTGTAATTTGTCTGGTGATGGATGTTGGTTGAGGATAGAGTCCAGGTGGTCACAGCAGTCCATACTCTGCCCGGCTCTCTACTGGAGACTGACAGCCACCCTGACATCACAGACTTTTGACAGATGTATGACAGCGGAAGCGCTCTGTGCTTTCATCCGCAGAGAGAGCTGCACTGACCTCAAATCAGATATTAAATATTAATATGATCCCTGATGTGTCCTTCTGTCTACAGCACACCGAGCGAGCAGATGTCACCCAAATATTGGTAAATAGAGAGAAGAGAAGTTTAAAAAAGTTGAAGATTCAGTGAATAAAATAATAACTAACAAAAAGTGGTTCTCTCTTTGGGGATAAGAAACAGTAACCTAATTCAGTTTCCTGTGGCTTTTAATCAAAGCTTCTGCAATCTGCTGGACATTTGATGAAAAGATTAAACAAGGTAAGAGAAAACTGTGTTTAAAATAGCATACTGGCACACTATTCTCACTGTTGCATTTGCCAAAATGTGCAGGACAAAATGGAGCGCACAGCAAAGATTACAGCAATGCCAAATAGAATGTGCTCAACTTGACTTTCTGTTTCCAGTTTGATGAATGACCCAAAAGAAATAACATCTGTGGATTTTGATCTCTTTCTTGACTTGTTTGACCGGTCAAAGGTCCCTGTTTAGAGTGTGTTTTTTTTTTAAAACTGATAACTTTTGCTACGGTTATGCCTGTCGTCTACACTACTCCGGCGTTTTCGACAATCGGAAACTGAGACTTCCGAAAATGCTGCAGACCCATTTTAGTTTGCTAACTCTGGGGTTGCATTTCAGTGTAAACAGACTTTTAAAAATGAAGGCTGCCCATATTATGCTACCAGAAAATGACAATAATGTTATGTATTGAGTCAAATATAACCAGGGCTGTTTTTAGGCATTGGCAAACTAGGCGGTCGCCTAGGGCGCCATCGGGGGGGATGCACCAATAAGAGAAAATCTGGCACTTGATTTTTGTGTCACTGCCATGTTATTGCCGCCCCCACTATTTCCGCCACACTATTGGATCAGAGAACTGTCAATAAAGTTTGCGTTTGGAGCGCTCAACAACACCATTAGATCAAAGATCTCGGTCAATGCTTTAGCAAGGTGATGCTTTTTGGGGTGGTTTACCTTGGATAGGAGCTATAATGAGCCTGCAGTGTGCTTGTGCATAGGGAGTGCAATCAGGTCAGCAAATTACAAATTAATGGTATCCACTGTCTCCTCAAAAGTGTCTGTTTGCAAGCAGCAGAAAGCTGCCTTCATAAAATATAAGTACAGTAAGCCCAAGTGTTGTTTACTCAGCTGTGCATAATAGCACCAAATTAATAAAAAACACAATATGTTGACCCGTATTCTGTTTTCTATCATGCGCCATGCATGTTTGTGATAAATGCAAGTGCACCAGGGTTCGATAGTTAAACTCGTTCTTGCTAATTGATTTCAGATGGGGTAAACACAATTGGACATTAGATATAAAAGTCAGGGTGTAAACACTGGCAATTTCTTTCAACATGGACCAGGATAGACAGCAAGGAATTGGAAGAGTTCGTGGATGAGGGATCAGTCAGAGAGGTGGGCATGGGATCCGTCAGAGAGGTGGGCATGGGATCCGTCAGAGAGGATCCGTCAGAGAGGTGGGCATGGGATCCGTCAGAGAGGTGGGCATGGGATCCGTCAGAGAGGTGGGCATGGGATCCGTCAGAGAGGTGGGCATGGGATCCGTCAGAGAGGTGAGCATGGGATCCGTCAGAGAGGTGGGCATGGGATACGTCAGAGAGGTCAGAGTGGTGGGCATGGGGCCCATCAAAGGGTTGGTCATCGGAGAGGGGGAGGCAAAACTGTTGTCTCTAATGAAGTCTGGGCCATCATCGTTGATCATGTGGTGAACCGAGGCCTTACTATGGCAGAAGCTGGCAGATTAGTTGAGCCAAATCTAAAAAGATCAACTGTCAATTCTATCATCCGAACCTTTCGCCAAAAAAGCGGTAAGTGTGGAAGATTACTGTATTACATTCACAGTAAATTGTACAGTTGTGAATTTTAAAGCGGCACCAGGTATCAATGAAACACATTTACCTGGTGCCTTTTGAGAGAAACAATGACCGGGTGAAACAACTAAGGGCTGAGTACAGCACCATACTGTATATTGTTTTACTGTTACTATTTGAAGCATCACATATTGGAACAACACTGTAAAAAGAACTAACCAAAATATATTTTTTAGAGGGTTATGGTGCTTGATGCTGATGTGAACCATCACAAGTACATTTTTGTTGACGCAGCGGGCTTTAACCTTGCCAAAACTCGTCGCCGTGGACGTAACATTATTGGCCAACGGGCCACTGTCCAAGTGCCTGGACAACGTGGAGGAAACATCTCTATGTGCGCAGCTATCTCTGAAGATGGTGTCCAAGGACGTAGGCCATTACTTGGCTCCTACAATATTGAGTTTCTCAATGAAATTGAGCTAGCCTGTCAAGGTGAAGGGGTCACATATGTAATTGTGTGGGACAATGTCAGTTTTCACCACGCAGAGGTAGTTCAAGCATGGTTTCAGGCCCATCCTCGATTCATGACCCTCTACCTGCCTCCATACTCTCCTTTCCTCAACCCTATTGAGGAATTTTTTTCAGCATGGAGGTGGAAGGTCTATGATCGCCATCCCCTTGAGCGTGCCACCCTCCTTCAGGCCATGGATGATGCATGTGATGACATCAATGTAGACCAATGTCAAGCATGGATTCGTCATGCCAAAAGGTTTTTTCCAAGGTGCTTGAACAATGAGAACATTCATTGTGATGTGGACGAGAATCTATGGCCAAATGCTCAAGACAGGCTTGATCCAAATTAATGTGTGCACTAATTGTTATGTTTTGTTCTCATTTAGTTACATTATAGAAAATATACCTATGTTACAATTATATCTGAAAAATAAAAACTAATTTGCCCAAATTATTGTAGAGGATGTCTTCATTGAGCCTTCACTTGATTACACATAGGATGGATATTTTGGAAATTATAGATTATGTAAATGTAAGTAATGTAAGCATATTGCCTAATGTGAAACTGTGTAATATGTATTTTATAGTACTATAGAGCATATTAATTTCAGCACTTCTAAGGCTGATTTGAAACGTGTATCTTGCATTGTTTGCTGTTGGATGAACTGACTGTTAAAAGTACTAAACTGAAACAAGATACTGATGGGTTTCGGTGATTAAACCAAATGTTCTCATTACATATTCCAATAATCTTGTGTTTGAAACAATGATTATGTGGACTGAAATCACTGCACATCACTGACGATCAATCACAATGGACAGTTTTGTGTTGTTTAGAGAGAACAAGCGCATAACTTTAAAAGAAGACGACATGATAACAGACAAAATCGGCAGAATCTTTCAGGTAACGTACTGTAGATTCAGAACTAATGCCAATTCACACTGCACTAACCAAGACACTTTCGACGGGTTTCGTCGGATCAGTTAGCTGACATTGGTCATTTAGATAATTGTAGACCGTGGTCTGAGTCTGTCGGTGTAGGTTGAATTGGCCTTTATGTGGCAAAATGCTGGAATTATTGTGTAAAATTGAATGTATAAAATTTTATTGAATTTTATTTCTTAAAGTGACAACAGGCTAATATACCTCCATATGTCTTTTTTTTTAAATCTTTATGCTCTTTACAAACTTTTGTTCAGAATAATGTTGCACCATTTTTGATGTTCTGTCAGAAGGGGAGGCCCACTGTCTTTGTAAACAATTGGACTCTAATCTGTTAAATTACACCATAAATTCCAGTGGCCTGATAAATATCCTAACCTTGTTTATGTTGAAAATAAATATCTTAAAGGTCCATGGCCACAGTCTGTATATCACCGACGACAGCAATGTGGCTCTATTTCCTGCACCTGATGGCCATTTCAGTCTTCTTGACCTCACAGCAAGGGGGCATTATGAGGTGCACGGTGAGAGCATCAGCGTGGAGTGTTCACCTAATAGGCCTATAACACCCAACCCTACTCGCTTTTCACCGGGCAGTCAGTGCAGCAGCTGGTTCTGCAACTGCTTCTACAGTTCCAAGAGCCACTATGGCAAAAACTTTCCAGAGGTAACCAAATTAAACCATTCCCATTTGTAAAAACATATATAGTACACCTAGTACATAATTTAGCATAATAGTATATACAATAATTGAAGACTTTACATGCTTTCAGTGCATTAGTTACTTTGTCATCCAGTCACACAAGTTAATTGCCAAAAAACATAAAAATGCTGCATGCATGTAAACATACCCATTTTCACAGACAAGGTTTATGTCTAGTCCTAGACTTAAATGTTTGTTTGAGATGTTTTAACTGAAAACAATTTGCACTGAGATACCTTGTCTGATATCTTGCACTGAGATAGCTAATATGTCAGTGCCATTGTTTTGTCTCAAGATGCACACCAGTAGTTTGTTTTTATAAGGAACAATTGTGAAACAGTTATATGACAATTATAAAAGCTACTTAAATGCCCTAATTGAACTAAGGACTAATCCTGGCTTAGTTTAAACCCTGTCTGTGAAACCAGGCCATAATGTACAGGAAGAGGATACTAATATAAATGTTGCAAAAATACTTTTGTTTTTATAACTATTTAGGAATATTTTCATTGCTGAACTTCTTGATGGCAAGTTGGAGACCAGCAAAACATTAATGGTCCGTTTTTCTGAGTTTGAGGCTTCTGTTTCGGGTATTGTGAGTAAAGTTAAAGAGGCCCTTGGACAAGAAGACCCACTGATCCTGACTGATGGCCAAGGAAAGGAAATCCTGGATTCTGAAGGAACCAGAGGTATAAATAACATTTTGCATTGCTTATTGTAGCAGAATTTTCACTGCCTCAAGAACACAACATATAAATTCAGCATACTTTGTTTTAAAAGTTTCATATTCATGTTAGAAATTATTCAAATTTTTTGTTTTATAAATTATTTATTATACAGGATCAGCATACTGGAAGCAGAATGCATACTGGAAAGTATTTGCTGTGCTGCAGGAAGAATGCCGGGCTGTTGATTCTGGCAACAACATACAAAGACTAATGGGCCTATCTGATGCATTGGCTGCACTCAGAAACATACTCTTGGATTAATACTGTATACTATATACTAGTATGATCCAATGTTGCACAATTGCATAGTTTTCATCTTCTCAAGATATGCAGTTCTTGTGCACAGATGTGCATCGTTCCAGTTGGTTATTTTATTTAGTTTTGCATCCAATCTGTGCAATCATCCAATCTTACACAACTGTTTTTTTGTTGTGTATTTGTTCGAATTATTTGAAAGGTAAGTCGAAAGATTCTATAATTTTTCTAGGACTGAAGGAAAATGTTTAATACATTTATGTCTTTGTATTAAAGAGTTTGAACTTGAAATGTTAAATACAACAGAGTTCTTGGCAAAAATAGACTTGTCTGTTTATTCAACTGAGATTGGGGATTGGGCATGGTGGCAGCTAAATACATGCATAGATAAATTGAATCCATTTGTTGTATACCCAGGCTGATTTTACAGACTTCACAGTAAAAGTCTGCATGCCTTTTCATACATATCTTTGGGTTACAAGTATGAGGTAAAGCAATGCATCCTGAAAAAGGCTATAGTCACTGTTTACTGCTTGATTTAAAAGTAGGAGATGTCTGGATACTTTTCTACAAAGTCCTGCTCTGCATGACATCTGTCCTCCTCAGAGGAAAAGGGGTCCGTTCCAAAGGTGGACATCCAAGTCAGCGATGATCCCAACTCCTGCTCGTACATATTTGCCACAACAGAGGCGTTGGGCAGCAGCTCATGTGAAATTTTGATGGACATCCACTTGCTGCAAGTTCATTGGGTATTCCACGGCCTAAAACAAGGAAGCATGGTAAACAACATGTATCAAAGCAATGCCCTGAATGCGCCGTGATTTTAAAGTGCCTATTCAGAAAAATATAGTAAAGTCCTCAGAGCATACCTGGGATCCTATGAGCATTCCATGCCTGCACTACTCTATTTAGTCCAATTTGGCTTAACTGACATGTCAGGTTTGAAGTGCAGAATTTAGTCATATTGTCCTCCATGTTGATGACTTCTTGGTCTAGCAGGTGTACCAGGGCCTCTTTCAATGGGTAGTTCACCCGATTGTTCACTTCAGGCCAAATCCTTTCAACTCTAAGATTCTGAAAAACAATGTTTCATATTATATGAAACACAATGAAGAATGTAGGAACAAATAAGGGAAATAAATTGCCATTTTGAAATGCGTATGTGTATTATTCCATTTTTTGATTTTGGTTGCAGTAGTCTTTGTTTTCAGCATTGCAAAAACCCTACCCTTGTTGAAGTTGTTTGGAGGTATGGTTGTCTGCTGAGGTTGTGTCTGTGTCTTGACAGCTTCTCTTGCATGTATAGGGACAGGTAAAATTCCCTGCCATGGTCAACCCTGAGCTGGTCCCACATGCCATAGTTAATTACAGCAGATCTGAAATAAAAAGTTGTAAATTTGTTGTATGTGCACATGACAATTCTGAAGAGAAATGCATGACATTCAATGAAAAGTCAATTTTTAGCAAACAATTTGATTTTGACAGCAATGCGTATTCACTGGTTAACATTTCAGTATGACAAACACATTCACTGTTTACTATGACTTTGACTCCTAATTTACAGCTTATTAATAGTTAGTAAGGTAGTTGTTAAGTTTAGGTATGAAGTATGATTAAGGGATGTAGAATATGGTCATGCGGAATAAGGCATTAATATGTGCTTTATAAGTACTAATATACAGCCAATATGAAAACTAATAAGCAACTAGTTAAAAGTGAGAATTGGTCCCCATCTTGAAGTATTACCATTCACTAATTGTTACTTCCTCTGAACATACTCACCTGTAAACTTCTTCATAAATTGCGAGGTTGTTTTTCACTGGCATTGTAGCATTAGCAACAATTTTGCTGCTGTAGCCATCAACTGCCAAAACGTGTGTTACACCGAACATCACAAGCTTCTCATTTTGATCAAGGTGTAGTTTGTGGCCCATATATTTGGCATGATATGGGACTGGGTTAAGATTACGTACACCCTAAACAAGGGGGAAACATTTGATTATTGCAGGCTTTCATCTTGGATCCATAGCTTATGTATTTACATAATGTTTTTTTTTGCTACAAGAGAATTTGCATAAATGCTGGTTTAATTAAGTTGTACCGCAAAAACTGCTAAGGAAATTTTAAGTAATCATATTTCACTAACATTCTTTTCTTGTTCAAATCAAGATTTTTTTCAGTCTAGTAATAGAGGAGGTGATACCACTTAATCATGCTTATTACTATTGTTGTTTAATGCGCGTATAAAAACTCACCTGCCGTCGCAATTCATGGTATGGCTGATGAATTTCCCTCAACAATTTTCCGACTCGACTTTCTCCTGCACGCACTCCCAGTGAAGATAGATAGCCAGTCATGAACTTGCGGCCGTATGATGGCCCGTCTATTTAAAAAATAACCAAAGTTTGAGTCATAAGATTCTTGTATCTATGACAACAGACTGCTAAGTAAGATATTTATACAACAACGGGACATTTGACCCCACATGAAAAATACTAATATATTATAGTATATTATAGTAAACTTACAGTAAAATTACTCTAGTAAATACTATAGTGTTTTTGAACCATACTAAATAGTAAAGATACTCCAGTAAATTGTAGTATATTGTAGTAGCCTATATTATAATATTTACTAAACTTTGTTAATTTACTGTAGTAGCCTATATTTACTGTACGGTTCAAAAACACTATAGTATTTACTAGAGTAATTTTACTAAAATATATACTATAGTATTTTGACATTATCCAAAAAACACTGGACGAACAGTACGAATGTAAATAATAATAATAAGATAAATAAGTAGTTAAACGTATTTACCTCATAAATAGATCCAATCATAGCTGCTTCCAGTTCTGTGTCTGATACATGTCTTTTTCGTGAAGGTTGTGTTTAAAACAGATTCTTCTAACACTCATTTCAGAGCATTGCTGGACACCCATTTGTTGCAGATGGGTGGAAATCTCTGCATGAGTCTTGCTACTTTCGAATAAGCCTTTAACCAAATCAATGTATTGTTCTAGCGCAGCCATGGTAAGGTACTATATAACGTAGCCTACTATGCCGGGGGGAACCTATGTGTGAAGATGCGTCTTATCCTTGCCGCCACAAAACACTTACAAACTTCCGGGTCATGCCAAGTTGGATAACTAAATATCAAAATCAGATTCGTGTTGTAGGCGTTTGTATTTCCCATTTTCAATTTGAGCATGTAATCGGAAATACAAAAAACGAGTCATTATTTGTTTTTTCAATATTGTATTTGTAAACGAATAAAGAAATAACAAGTCCTTTTTCGATTTTCCGAATTTGAATTCTTAATTGAATATGAAAAGAATGAATGATACACGGATTAACAAGCACTATGTCACATGTTTAGTCTGTATCAGTTGTGTTTTTGCATGTCACATGTTCCTTTGTTTTGTTTCCCGCCACTTGTTTATTTCCATGGTTA
Source organism: Gobiocypris rarus (assembly GCA_023029165.1). NCBI lineage: Eukaryota > Metazoa > Chordata > Actinopteri > Cypriniformes > Gobionidae > Gobiocypris > Gobiocypris rarus. Next base: position 13,722,761 of record CM040910.1, on the reverse strand, counting down.
CCGTCATTATGAGTTCATCTGTTTAGATGTGTTTATTTAATTATATATACTAATAATAAAAATAAAATAATAATAATCTAATTTCTGTTCCTTGTAGTTCCCCCTTTATTCCCCAAATATTACATATTGTTCCCTTATACCTACACGTATGTACTTTATAGTTACACTATAATTACCAAAAGTTACACTGTAAATTTGTTTTACTTACACAGTACTTCCGGGCTGTAATCTAAAGTGTTGCCGAGATTTCTTTCCTGTATCCAGATTAGAAAGGAACATGAAAGGAACTTTTTACTTTTTCTTGTTAATATTTTTTTTCTAAAATGCATTTAAGGACACATGGCAGGCTGCACTCTTCCACGCAGAGAAAAGAGTACGGAACGTTTTCCTGCAGGTGACAAAATCATAGTGAGCTTTCAGGCTGTTCATCAGAGTGTTCCATCAAAGCATGATGACAAGCATTGTGTTACGGCTGCAAACACATATTCATTCTGTGTTTTAATACTTGCTGCTTCATACTAAGACATAAATACATCATGACAGGCTGTCAACTACAATTAGAACACCTGTCTATGATCAGAGAAGCTGACATTCTTTAGAGAGCAAGAGAGGGTGACTAATTCACTGAGCTTGCACAGAAAACAGCTAGAGAATTAAATAATTAAATAAATAGGCTAAATGCCCTGAAAATTACACACAGACGCCTTTCTAGGTATCACTCCCCTATTTTTTTTTGTTTAACTGCTTGTTAAATACATTTTCTATATCATATTATTGTTTTTAAGAGAAGAAATGGAGGCATCTCCGCAGGCAATGACAGCACACTTATCACTAAAAAGGACACATTTATGCATATACATGATGCATTAGAAGTTGTGTTACCATAACATTAACATGCATAAAGTCAAAGTGAGAGAGATTTGTAACCAAATCGCTCGATTCATATGGATTAGTTTTACGATCTTTTTATGAACTTTTTGAAGCAACTGTTAGGGTATAACAGCTTAGACCCAGAGACCAGTAGTGAAGAGTGAAGACAAAGAGTCAGGAGTGCAATTAATTAAAGAAAATTTTTACTGAAGAATAGTTTGTAGTTTCATCAGCAGAAGCCAGCTTCAAGTCTTACAAGGAGTTCGTAGGCGCACTTCCTCTCTACCGGTCTCGTCGTACCATACATACAATTGTCCCAACAGTTATACTGTTTTCAAGGTCTAGCCACGTCATTACTTCAAGGTGTATGATTCTGATTGGCTCAGAGAAAATGTACAGTCATGGTAAATTTCCACACAAGGATAGATAGCAGAGCATATCACTAAACTAGGCAGACTAGTTGTCGCCCCATGACTAGATTTAGATCATTGTTGACCTCGGAGGTTGCAGAAAGGTGTCTTCATGTCTGGTGTTGTGCAGAAAATGTCCATCTTCAATATTGGGCCTGCACAGATCATGCAACACACACACAAGAGGTCCCCAGCATCACAGCTCTCCCAAGGTTGTAGAGTCTTAACTACATATCAACAAAGCACTTAACCAAAACATACTGATAACATGTGCTTTCTCTCAGTGAGAGGTACAGACAATAGTACAGGCAATATTCATCTTGATTCTTTAGTGTTTCAGTAAAAGGAAATATAAAATGAATAAAATATAATAAAAATGAAAGACAAATTCATATTTAATCTATGGAAGCCGTGCTAAGTAAGCAAACACTGTTACTGCACTCCCAGCATGTTAGGGGCTGTGTTACACATAGGCCAGACGCCACTCAAAGACCAAATACAAACTTTAGAAAACATAAAAGAAGAACAAACAATCAGTAGTTCTGTTGAGTAAAATCAACTGGAATTAATCATTAGAAATAGGAGGATAAATATTAATGAAGGATTTGATTATGAATCTGATTAAGATATTTACAGGTATTGAAGCGGCAGGGGATTTCAGACTTCCCCCTTCACAACAAAGTGGTAGTTGCGTAGAAAGCTCTCAGGCTTCATTTGTGTTTTGAAGATGAATGAAAGTCTTATGGGTTTGGAATATGAGGGTGAGTAATTAATGACCAAATTAGAATTTTGGGTGAACTGTCCCTTTAAGAGAGCGTAAACAGTTCAGAAATAAAACACATATTTAACAGTATAATAAATCTGTGCAAGTGACAACAGCCTAATATACCTGCTGCTGTCTGTCATTAATGTTAATCAAACAACAAAAGAGAGAAAATCTCTCACTGCTCTTGACTGAATCACTTTTGTAAATTTAAATGTAGGCTATATTAAAATTTATAAAAGAGACACTGTAGTGTTTATATATATATATATATATATATATATATATATATATATATACATACACATTTGTTTACTTTAAACATTTAGTATTTATTATTTCTAGTGCTTCAAGTTTTAGGTTTCATGTGTCGTAGTTTATGCCCTTTTGCTTGTAATTAGCTTCTTTGTTCTTGTCTTCTGTGAGCATGAGAGTTTTTTTTTTTTATTCTTAGGCTAGTATTCGTTTCTTTGTGATATGAAAAGAATTATGAAATTTCCATAGTATTCAAATTTTTGATATCATAAATGGTTAGTTCACCCAAAAAAAATGAAAATTCTGTCATTAATTACTTACCCTTATGTCGTTCCAGACCCATCTTTGGAACACAAATGAAGATATTTTTGTTGAAATCCGATGGCTCAGAAAGGCCTCCATTGGCAGCAATGTAATTTGCACTCACAAGACCCATAAAAGGTAAAGATGTCGTTACAAAGTCTATCTCACAACAGTGCTTCTACAATAATTTTATGAAGCGATGAGAATAGAAGTTTTGTGTGCAAAAAAACGCTGATTCAATACGCTGATTCATAAAGCTCCGAAGCTTCAGGAAGCAGTGTTTTGAAACCGGCCATCACTATATAAGTAGTTATTTCGTGTTTTTTTGCGCGCAAAAACTATTCTATTCGCTTCATAAAATTATTGTAGAACCACTGTAGTGAGATGGACTTTGTAACGATGGCATGCATTAGCGCCCCCTTTAAGAGAGACTCACAACTCTACTTTAAAGTTATTGTTCATAACTTCTGGAGAGAAATAACACAGACACTGAACAAGGCATGTGACCAGTGATGGGAATAACGGCGTTATAGATAAACGGCATTACTAACGGCGTTAATTTTTTCAGTAACGTGTAATCAAACAAATTACTGTTTCCCCCGTTACAACGCTGTTACATTTACAGAGAATAAAATGCAGCGTTACTATAATTGAGCTTAATGAAGCGGTTTTCATCCGAGCGGACTCTGTCAGCTGGACCTGCAATCTGTGTGTGTGCGCGCGTGCGTGTGTTCGGGGGTGGGTGTTGTGGTACACATTACTGATTATGATTGTTGGGTGTGAGACAACCACAACTGAGGATGATTCATGATTGGCTTAGGTAGAGTTCACACACACACACGCATACACCCACACACCCACCAGGAGGAGTCAGAGTGATGGCATGTCCAACGACTTTCGCAAACCGAAGTAGAAGCACTTCTTTCCCTCGTTGAGGTTAAATGTAGAATGTTTATGTAATGTGCAACTTATGCCCAGGAAGAAAGAGTCTCTCCATGTCGGTGGCAAGTAATTCTAATCTAATGAAGCCCAACATCGTCTCACATTATCAAGAACGCATAATATGAGCTCCGCTACCAAAGGAGCCACTACATCAAAGCAACCAAAACTAGATTATCACCCAAAAAGAATATCTAGATAATATCTAGTTGAGGACTGCCGTTGTCGACAGTTGAGTTGGATTCTTTCTGGGCAATCATTGTAAAAATACCCGCAACGTCATCATACAAAAAAGTCTTGAGAGCACTTCTTGTTAAACTGTTTACTTTTGTGAGGATGAAAATACTTAAAGTAGGCTACAATTTGTCTACCAGTTGTGAAGTTGTGTGACAGTTTTAGACTTTTAATTTGCACTGCAAAGAGTGTAGGCTATGTATGTTGTATTATTATTTTTTTCTATTTGTGGTACTTTTCTTAAGGAGCATCATTTATTTTAGGATTTATTTTTTGGCCAGTTGTGGTCTGTCTGTGCAATAAATATTACAGTTCTAAACCATCTATTGTTTTATTTTTCCACTATAGTACCGATAATATTTACAATAATTTATTGAATTTGATAGGTGTCTCTCACATTGTCCCACAGCAGCATTAAAATAGTGTAGACTACAGGTCCTTCTAAAAAAAATTAGCATATTGTGATAAACGTTCATTATTTTCCATAATGTAATGATAAAAATTAAACTTTCATATATTTTAGATTCATTGCACACCAACTGAAATATTTCAGGTCGTTTATTGTTTTAATACTGATGATTTTGGCATACAGCTCATGAAAACCCAAAATTCCAAAAATCTCAAAAAATTAGCATATCATTAAAAGGTTCTCTAAACGAGCTAATAACCTAATCATCTGAATCATCTAATTAACTCTAAACACCTGCAAAAGATTCCTGAGGCTTTTAAAAACTCCCAGCCTGGTTCATTACTCAAAACCGCAATCATGGGTAAGACTGCCGACCTGACTGCTGTCCAGAAGGCCATCATTGACACCCTCAAGCGAGAGGGTAAGAATGAATAGGCTGTTCTCAGAGTGCTGTATCAAGGCACCTCAGTGGGAAGTCTGTGGGAAGGAAAAAGTGTGGCAAAAAACGCTGCACAAAGAGAAGAGGTGAGCGGACCCTGAGGAAGATTGTGGAGAAGGACCGATTACAGACCTTGGGGGACCTGCGGAAGCAGTGGACTGAGTCTGGAGTAGAAACATCAGAGCCACCGTGCACAGGCGTGTGCAGGAAATGGGCTACAGGTGCTGCATTCCCCAGGTCAAGCCACATTTGAACCAGAAACAGCGGCAGAAGCGCCTGACCTGGGCTACAGAGAAGCAGCATTGGACTGTTGCTCAGTGGTCCAAAGTACTTTTTTCGGATGAAAGCTAATTTTGCATGTCATTCGGAAATCAAGGTGCCAAAGTCTGGAGGAAGACTGGGGAGAAGGAAATGCCAAAATGCCTGAAGTCCAGTGTCAAGTACCCACAGTCAGTGATGGTCTGGGGTGCCATGTCAGCTGCTGGTGTTGGTCCACTGTGTTTTATCAAGGGCAGAGTCGTCAATGCAGCTAGCTATCAGGAGATTTTGGAGCACTTCATGCTTCCATCTGCTGAAAAGCTTTATGGAGATGAAGATTTCGTTTTTCAGCATGACCTGGCAACTGCTCACAGTGCCAAAACCACTGGTAAATGGTTTACTGACCATGGTATTACTGTGCTCAATTGGCCTGCCAACTCTCCTGACCTGAACCCCATAGAGAATCTGTGGGATATTGTGAAGAGAAAGTTGAGAGACGCAAGACCCAACACTCTGGATGAGCTTAAGGCTGCTATCGAAGCATCCTGGGCCTCCATAACACCTCAGCAGTGCCACAGGCTGATTGCCTCCATGCCACGCCGATTGAAGCAGTCATTTCTGCAAAAGGATTCCCCGACCAAGTATTGAGTGCATAACTGAACATAATTATTTGAAGGTTGACTTTTTTTGTATTAAAAACCCTTTTCTTTTATTGGTAGATTGTGGGTAGATCGTGGCATTTAAACAATGTCCAATTGGCATTAAGGGCCTAAAGTGTGCCAAGAAAACATCCCCACACCATTACACCACCACCAGCCTGCACAGTGGTAACAAGGCATGATGGATCTATGTTCTCATTCTGTTTACACCAAATCCTGACTCTACCATCTGAATGTCTCAACAGAAATCGAGACTCATCAGACCAGGCAACATTTTTCCAGTCTTCAACTGTCCAATTTTGGTGAGCTTGTGCAAATTGTAGCCCCTTTTTCCGATTTGTGGTGGAGATGAGTGGTACCCGGTGGGGTCTTCTGCTGTTGTAGTTCATCCGCCTCAAGGTTGTGCGTGTTGTGGCTTCACAAATGCTTTGCTGCATACCTCGGTTGTAACAAGTGGTTATTTCAGTCAAAGTTGCTCTTCTATCAGCTTGAATCAGTCGGCCCATTCTCCTCTGACTTCTAGCATAAACAAGGCATTTTCACCCAACGGACTGCCGCATACTAGATGTTTTTCCCTTTTCACACCATTCTTTGTAAACCCTAGAAATGCTTGTGCATGAAAATCCCAGTAACTGAGCAGATTGTGAAATACTCAGACCGGCCCGTCTGGCAACAACAACCATGCCACGCTCAAAATTGCTTAAATCACCTTTCTTTTCCATTCTGACATTCAGTTTGGAGTTCAGGAGATTTTCTTGACCAGGACCACACCCCTAAATGCATTGAAGCAACTGCCATGTGATTGGTTGATTAGATAATTGCATTAATGAGAAATTTAAGAGGTGTTCCTATAATCCTTTAGGTGAGTGTATACTTTGGGCTTTAGGTTTATCTTACCTGGCTTAATGCGATGGCAGGCTCAATGCAAGTGTTTTTTGCTAGTTTCATCCTGACGCAGTTATAAATTTCACTTCCTGTGGCACGTTATTTAAATAGCAAATGGACTCGCACCCATCTGTCCCTCAGGGGCTTGCTGGCCTGAAAATGAGGAGTGTTCAGGCACATTGTTGGTGCATTGCTATTATGAGGCAACTGAAATCGACTGAGCCATTGACCAACAAACCTGGCCTAAAGCGTGTGCTCTCTGCTTATTACACACACAGGGACGCAGCAGCACACAAACATTTTTAAATATTAAAAACAAAATAATTTATCTCTGGAGAAGGGTTCAGTCTGTCCATTCCGCCATGCAAATAGTTTATCCGCCATGGTGCGAGCACAACTGGCTTTTAAAGGGAATGGGAGATGAGACTCTAAATTTGTTTATTACACATTACGCCCAAAACACACCCATGACTCATTAAGAATCAAGAAAAATTAGATTTCACCAGAATGTAAAATAGTTACATCTTCTTATGAGATTAGTTTGTAGATACTCTATAAAAAGAGAAAGCTCCAATAGTTTGGTCTGAGCAGCTTCTGTTCGAGATCAATGCGGTTGGGTGGTTTAACAGCAGCACAACAGCATGAGGAGAGCTGTGTTAATGAAAAAAACATTTCCCTGTCGCACTGGATAGACGTGCTGTGTCTGCGGGGCTATAAAGAGACACAAAGCTGGCTCACTGCTTGTATGAAGTCAATGACACACACACGCGTGGCAGCACACACTGGCAAGCAGGCAGCCTTGCGCTGGCAGCAGCCCAACTGTTTCCCAGAGATAAGAGGGAGAACTGAGCGCTTTAGGTGCCTCTAATTTAATAAGACGCAGAAAGATGTGCACATCATTACTATCTAATTAAGAATCTGGGCTCTTGACAACAACAAAAAGTTTTTAAACAAACAGGATGTGGAGTGTTTACAGTGTTAGCCTGTGATGTGGTGGGGTAGCTATTCAATGTCTGATAATACACTACAGAAGTTTATCTAGAAACTGCATTGTAACAATACCAACAAGTTAGCTTTTCATGTGGCTGACAATGAGAAATGCGCTAAAGAGGATAATGTGTGATGTTCATATTACGGATTGTCTATCATATGTGGTGTGGATGAATCACATTTCATTTGACCGTACTTCATTAGAATAAAGATTATGCTGATGTGCAAGAGACATCAATCAATTGTACAGTTTAGCATACAAATTATTAAAAGATACTGACCACAGAATGCCATGATAGGCCAATCAGAATATCAAGATATAATTTTTACAGGAAAAAAATGGTTTCACTTTATTTTGATGGTCCAGAGTATTAGTAGACTTAGACTGTTAGTACAGTTAGGTTAGGGTTATAGTTAGGTGTTGGGGTTCAGGTTAGTAGAATAAGTTGACATGTAGTTGCAAAGTTACTTATAGTCGTTAGAATGTCTGATGCAGGGCCATCAAAATAAATATTTAGCAGATATTACTTACTTATTACATCCAGAAAATATTCACTTTTTCCCACATTTTATGTTACAGCCTCATTGCAAAATTAATTAAATTCATTATTTTCCTCAAAATTCTGCAAACAATACCCCTTAATGAAAATGTAAAAAAAAGAAGTTTGTTTGAAGAAAAAAAACATGTACATAAGTATTCACAGTCTTTGCCATGACACTCAAAATTGAGCTCAGGTGCATCCTGTTTCCACTTATCATCCTTGAGATGTTTCTTCAACTGGAGTCCATTCAGTTGCTTGGACATGATTTGGAAAGGCACACACCTGTCAATATAAGGTACCACAGTTAACAGTGCATGTCAGAGCGCAAACCAAGCCATGAAGTCCAAGGAGTTGACTGTAGACCTCCGAGGCAGGATTATATCAAGGCACAGATCTGGGGAAGGTTACAGAAAAATGTCTGCAGCATTGAAGGTCCCAATGAGCACATCATCTGTAAATGGAAGAAGTTTGGAACCACCAGGACTCTTCCTAGAGCTGTCCGCCTGGCCAAACTGAGCAATTGGGGGAGAAGGGCCTTAGTCAGGGAGGTGACCAAGAACCTGATGGCAGAGGCGGACAGTAACAAAGTACATTTACTTGAGTACTGTACTTAAATACACTTGTTGAGTATCTGTACTTTACTTGAGTAGTATTTTTTTCTGAAAACGTATTACTTTAACTTCACTACATTTGAAAGACAAATATCATACTTTTTTCTCTACTACATTTCTGTCCTTGAAGTAGAAAGTAATTTCTAAGTAGCCGCTTTGAAAATCAGTAGAAGTTTTTTTTTCTTCTTTAAAACGTGACTGGGTTTTTTTTGCAGACAGCCCATCAGTAATCACTAAAAGGTGCCAAAACTTTTAATTTCTGGTGAAAGCTTGAAATGGAAATTGTCTGTGCTTTTAGAGATAATGTTTCTGTATAAAGCAGTGTTCATTTTGTTGACAAATAATTGGTCATCATTTTCGTCTATGACATTTTCATAAATAAAAACTTTGTTTTGAATAACAAACACTATGACAAAAATCTATTGAAATTTTCGTCAACAAATAAATATGAGACAAATGTTAGGGAGGGATGATTTGGGAAGAGATCCGGTCAGAACTGATGTCCTGCATGTGATGCGCATTTGAATTGCTCAGAAATGTAAATGTCTGGGAGAAAGAGAAGAGCAGACTGGTGGATAAGTCTGAAAAAGGCGACGACACGAAAGAGCTCAATTCAACCCGGATGCGCACACAGAAAGCTGCCTCTCAGACGCCAGAGCACAAGTACTAAATTTTAGTTGATTTAATATACTAAAACACTAAATCTTATTATATTTAGTTGACTAAAACTAGACAAAAACTAAAACAATTGAGATGCCTAAAATTTGATTCAAACTAAAAAACATTTTAGTAAAAATTCTATGACTAAAACTAAATCAAAAGTTGCTGTTAAAAATTAACACTGGTAAGAAGTATAGTCAGGCAAATTATTCGTTTATTTGCCTGCCAAGTTGCTATAGCCATGGGAAACAGCGCTAACGCATAGGTAAAGTTCGACAATGACGTTAGTTAGCATGCATAAACTTAGTTGGGCTAATAATGTAGTAACCTTTATTTTCTTGTAGGATTTGGACTTTGATAAGGGCTTTGTAACTTTTAAACAAGTATTTAAATGAGTCCACAGTAGTTGTATGATAGCTGTCAGATGGAGCATGACTGGCTTAAACCACTATGATTCCACAATGCATTCATACAACAGTAATAAAATAATGCATTTACTTTTACTTTTGATACTTAAGTACTTTTAAAAGCAAGTACTTCTGTACTTTTACTTAAGTAAAAATCTAACTTTACAACTTTCACTTGTAATGGTGTAATATTTGACCAGTAGTACTTTTACTTTTACTCAAGTAATGGGAGTTGTGTACTTTGTCCACCTCTGCCTGATAGTCACTCTGACAAATCTCCAGCGTTTCTCTGTGAAGCGAGGAGGGCCTTCCAGAAGAACAACCATCTCTGCAGCACTCCACCAATCAGGCCTGTATGGTACAGAGGCCAGACGGAAGCCACTCCTCAGTCAAAGGCACATGACAGCCCGCCTGAAGGACTCTCAGGCCATGAGAAACAAAATTATCTGGTCTAATGAAACAAAGATTGAACTCTTTGACCTGAATGGCAAGCCTCATGTTTTGAGGAACATGCTTCGCTCATCACCTGGCCAATACCATCCCTGCTGTGAAGCATGGTGGTGGCAGCATCATGCTGTGGGGATGTTTTTCAGCAGCTGGAACTGGGAGATTAGTCAGGATTGAGGGAAAGATGAATGCAGCAATGTATAGAGACATCCTTGATGAAAACCTGCTCCAGAACGCTCAGAATGAAGTGAAGGTTCATCTTACAACAGGACAATGCAGCACACAGCCAAGATAAAAAAAGGAGTGGCTACTGGACAACTCTGTGAATGTCCTTGAGTGGCCCAGGCAGAGCCCAGACTTGAACACGATTGAACATCTCTGGAGAGATCTGAAAATGGCTGTGCACCGACAATCCTCATCCAACCTGTTGGAGCTAGAGAGGTCTTACATGCTTAAAAATATTTTGCCGGGGTGTGTGGTTCCATGAAGAACCATTAATATCCAAAGTACACTTCCAAGCAAAGGCTGTGAATACTTATGTATGTACATGTCTTTTTTTTATTTTTATTTTTTTATACATTTGCAAAGATTTCAAACAAACTTCTTTCATGTTGTCATTATGGTGCATTGTTTGTAGAAATTTGAGGAAAATGATTAATTTAATCAATTTTGGAATAAGACTGTAACATAACAAATTGTGAAAAAAGTGAAGCGCTGTGAATACTTTCGGATGCACTGTATAATGAGAATTAATAGACATAGTTGCAAATGTACTTATCAGAATGTCTAAAGTGGACCATTGGAATAAATTGTTTCCAAAATAACTGGCAGCTGTGTTTGGCAGAATAATTCTGTAAAAAATACAGTACAAATGTAAACATATTTACAGAACAACCTGTAAGTTTTACAGTTTACAACTGTAATTTACGAAAAAGTTACAAGTTAAACCAATAAATCCAACAGCCCTTTTTTTTGTTGTTGAATTAGCATGTCCACACTGCTATTTCAACGATCTAACCACATGGTCTAAAGAGCACGCCTCAAGTGCATTTAGGGCGTGTCTGACTCCACTTTTGCTATTTTGCGACGGGAAAAATGGTCGGCGTTCGCCCCTATTTTCTTAACTCTTTCCCCACCAAACACGGAATTTTCCGTTATTTGTGAGAAAACATTTCCCTGCCAAACATGGAATTTTGCATGTTTCCGTGTTTTTTCTGTTAGGCGCTAGGGGGCCCTATTAAGCATCTACTGAATGAGTACAGAATCTCCTGATCAAAACACATGGGAGGAAGACGCAAAAAAACAAGCGATCGTATGTAAGCAGATATGCAAAATATTGTGATCATCAATATTAAACATCATATAAATCAAAACTATCTAATGTTACAGTATTAGACGTCGACCCAGAATGAGCGACAGGACTGTGCAAGCATTAGGGGTGTTGATGGACTCAATCTACACCATCTGTGTTTGATCATTGCTCTGAATCTGATCTGGATGTAGTCTTTCACAAAAACGTGATTTTCTCGAGCCTGACGTGGTCATACTCAATTCTAGTCAGAATATGAGTCTGAAACTGCTCCGTTGGGCTGTAATTATGGGGCTTGTTTCAACCGAACCAGGAAAGACACCTTATCAATTGGATAGACCTACAACCAATCAGAGCAACGGAGCGACCCGCAAGGTTAGTTGTCAAATGTCAACAGAACTCAACTGCACTGTGTTGCCGGGTTGTTCTCCATGTCCGCGTGTTTAAACGACCCTAATTAAGTGATATATAGACCCAGGAATGCAAATTTTAGCAGGAAATCTTGCCAAAATAACATATTTTGCCCCCCAAACGCCATTTTTCCAGAGCTATTGTTTTGGGCTATAGTTTTGAGTAACATTGCAAAAAACTTGGCAACCCTGTCTGCACGCATGCTGGAATAAATAACGTTAGAAGAAAAAGATTTTGCCAGTGTTGTAAAAAAAAGAATTTTAGGATACACAGAGTACTTACCAGCACGATCATCATTTCTGAGAGAAATAGTGAAGGTGAATATACGTGCATATACAAACAAGTTCTCCGTTTAGGATCAGAACAAATTCAACCCAAGTGTCTTCGATGACGTGGATGCTTACGTTACTGTTTATCATCTGTCCATCATCGTCTAATTTCATTGGTCCGAACAGTTTCTGCTCGGGCATAATTATGGATCTCTATGGATCGAGTCCAGACCAAATTGCCCGAGCAAAAATTTTGTGGGCGGGCTGAATTCGGCTGGCATCCAAGCTAGATTTTCTCAGCTTTTTGTTCAAAATGTTGCTTTTTTTTATGAAACTTACCCATATTCAATTGTTGATAAAATAGAAATAGATAGCTCAGATATTCATAAAACAAAATATTCTATGGGCTATAACATTTTTGTGAAAATGGTCAAAACCCTGGCGGTGGCTGGTAACTTTTTTTAAATGCTGGTGGGGAAAGAGTTAACGAGAAATGGTGTGTTTTGGTCATAAACCAATCATAGTCTCATCTCCCATTCCCTTTTAAAGCCAGTTGCGCTTGCACCATGGCGGATTCACTATTTACATGCCGTAATATAGACACCCTCAACCTGACAATACATGTGTGTATTGCCACAATTGGTTAAATAAGTAGCCGATTTAATTCATCATTACTGCAAAAATTCTGATACATGCAATGACTATCCATTATGACATGTAGGCAGGGACGTGCTCTCAGAGGCAGGCTCAAAATGTAAAAGTGAGGGCAACATCTAAAAATTATTCTTCAGAGCATATAATGTATATATATATATACATATATATATATATATATATATATATATATATAAATAAATAAACATACATATAAGACATTGTTCAGAAGAACAGCGTACTTTGATTAAAAAGTTGATTGGAGAGGAAAACCTATAAAGAGGTGCAAAAATGATAGGCTGTTCAGCTAAAATGATCTCCAATGCCTTAAAATGGAGAGCAAAACCAGAGAGACGTGGAAGAAGCGGAAGACAACCATCAAAATGGATAGAAGAATAACCAGAATGGCAAAGGCTCAGCCAATGATCACCTCCAGGATGATCAAAGACAGTCTGGAGTTACCTGTAAGTACTGTGACAGTTAGAAGACGTCTGTGTGAAGCTAATCTATTTTCAAGAATCCCCATAAAGTCCCTCTGTTAAAAAAAGGCATGTGCAGAAGAGGTTACAATTTGCCAAAGAACACATCAACTGGCCTAAAGAGAAATGGAGGAACATTTTGTGGACTGATGAGAGTAAAATTGTTCTTTTTGGGTCCAAGGGCCACAGGCAGTTTGTGAGACGACCCCCAAACTCTGAATTCAAGCCACAGTACACAGTGAAGCATGGAGGTGCAAGCATCATGATATGGGCATGTTTCTCCTACTATGGTGTTGGGCCTATTTATCGCATACCAGGGATCATGGATCAGTTTGCATATGTTAAAATACTTGAAGAGGTCATGTTGCCCTATGCTGAAGAGGACATGCCCTTGAAATGGTTGTTTCAACAAGACAATGACCCAAAACACACTAGTAAACAGGCAAAGTCTTGGTTCCAAACCAACAAAATTAATATTATGGATTGGCCAGCCCAATCTCCAGACCTTAATCCAATTGAGAACTTGTGGGGTGATATCAAAAATGCTGTTTCTGAAGCAAAACCAAGAAATGTGAATGAATTGTGGAATGTTGTTAAAGAATCATGGAGTGGAAAAACAGCTGAGAGGTGCCACAATAAGTTGGTTGACTCCATGCCACACAGATGTCAAGCAGTTTTAAAAAACTGTGGTCATACAACTAAATATTAGTTTAGTGATTCACAGGATTGCTAAATCCCAGAAAAAAAAATGTTTGTACAAAATAGTTTTGAGTTTGTACAGTCAAAGGTAGACACTGCTATTTTTTTGAACACACCCCTTTCAACTAATACCCCAATTGCACAGCCTTAAGAGCGTGCATATCATGAATGCTGGGTCTTGTTTGTTTTCTGAGAATCTACTGAACCTACTGGTAACTTGTTTGCCACGTAGCAATAACAAATATACTAAAAACCTTGATTATTTTGGTTAGTCACATTGTACTGCTATTATTTTGAACAATACTGTATGGCTCGAGAGCCGTTCCGAACAGACTGAGGAAAACCAGCCAGCCAGTAAAACACACGCAACGCCTCAGACCAACTGATATGAAAAAATATACAGAAGTTTTCCAACTTTTGAGCAGTTTGTAAGTATTGGACACATTGTCCTTTTTTATTGACCACAAATATTATAATTGATATTTGTCTGAGAGGGGCACTTTTGATTAATTTTGAAAAAGGGCAGGGGCTCGAGCACCCAAAGCCGCCCCCTCTGCACGTGCCTGCATGTAGGCATTTTTTTATTTATATACACAATAATAATATTTTACATTGTAATCCTTTTATTTTTAATATTTAAAAATGTTTGTGTGCTGCTGTACACACATTGTGCACCATTACCACAGTGCCCTTAAAATAGCACAAAATACTGTGCTATTGACTGTAGAGCAGGTTTTTGTTGGTCAATGACACAGTCGTTTTCATTTGCTTCAAAAAAGCAACGCGCCAACAATCTGCCTGCACACACCTCGTTTTCAGATGCACGCCCATGGACGCACAAATGGGCGCAAATGCATTTGCTATTTAAACAATGTGATGCAGGACGTGAAAATGATAACCTGAAACTAGCAACAACAAAAAAAAACACTTTCGTGCCTGAAAGGGATGGAATAATTTTCCATTTTAACCAATTATCTCCAAAGGCCCAAGTATTAAAGTATTTAATATTAAATTACTTTATACACAATATTGACAGTTTTTGTTATATTTCACAGTTGTAGTTCCAAACGAAAGCAACACTCAGCAGTGTTTTGTTGCTGAATGATTCAGCGTTTTGAACGAATCATTTGAATGACTCACTTATTAAGAGACCACTTGCCACCACTGGCAATATAGTTCCATATGTTTAAAAGTGTCTGCATTTGTTCTCATAAGATTATTTATTGCAGTTGTAATTTTGCAGTGTAAATTATTTAATTTGATTGGTAACAGACAAATTCTTCTTATTATAACTGAATTTATTGATCAAAAATAAGAATTTGACATGGAAAATAATGCAAACATTTAATAAGGTAAAAAAAAAATTAAAGGTAAAGAATGCCCCGAGATAAATATCACAAATATGCAGATTTAAGTAGGCTACTATGTAAAAGCTGATAGAACACTGATAATAGAACATTTTCATTTGTAATCAGTCAAAGCATTTCTATCTTTTTTATTCAGCAACAACAGCTTGATGCATTTGTCCATATTAGGGATTTCCTGGAACATCATAAATTATATTTTTGCACTCAGTCCTGCTCACTCCATCCTATTTTGGGTAAAAATATGAAAAATAATAGTTTATAATACTTTGCATGAACTTTGATTTTGCATACCTGCCTCGTGGTACAATTTAAAAAAAATAAATATAATAAAAATAAATAATAAAAAAATTAATGTTTTTTTTCCACAATCATGCTGCTCTAGAAGTTATTATGATCATGAACATTCAAACCATTCTCATTCTGAAGCCTCAATCCCACCATATATTTGAAAATATTTGTACAGTTTGTAACATAAGACGTCTTTAATGTAGTGTTTTGCGTCATTGATTTAGCAAAGTATCTATCAAGTGAACTAAAATCGCAATATGGCATTTAGTTTACAGTGCATTTGTTTTACAATATATACTGTACACTCTGCTTAAAAGGTAGATCTTTTACAGTCATTAAAACAACTGCAGAGTAAAGGGTGTGCGTTTTTACAGCTAAAATTTTAAATAATAATTGTGCTAAAAATATTATATTGCTTTCTCTAGGCCCATTTTGTTTAATCATTTAGAATTTAGGCAAAAAAAATAAAAAATAGGCAAAGTTTTAGAATTTAGTCTCAAATAATTCAACTCAAAGAAAATGGGCAGTTATACAATAAATACTTATATTTCCCATACCTTTCACACAAACAAAGAAGCTTAAAGAGTCAAATAAATATAATTTGAAACAGGATGTGACAACAGTTCTATAATTGGGGATTTGGGGCCTCCAGATTCACAAATTCCATGGAGCCCTCATAGTCCAAGAGTATTATTTAAGAGGCAAAGGGACACATATTCCAGCAAAAATTTACATTTGTTTTCATTGTTGATGGATTTTCTGAACCAAACAGAATCATGCAGCCTAACTATATTAAAACTACACATTTAACAGTATTTTACTGTTACTAAATGAAATGCAGGAGATCTATTTGAGTTTTTCCCAGCAAGGGAACTTACCATTAATCAACCCAGCAAGCAATAGCTGTCATTTCCTTTCTTGGTTAACTAGACCCGATATAATCTGGCTATGAGTAATCCCACTTCTAGCCAAAATAACCTTGAATTTGGTTACATGTCGCATTTGCCCAAATAACTTGTGAGATGATATTCCATCATGTAAGCAAAATCATCGAATTTTGGGTTTTCATGAGCTGTATGCCAAAATCATCAGTATTAAAACAATAAAAGACCTGAAGTATTTCAGTTGGTGTGCAATGAATCTAAAATGTATGAAAGTTTAATTTGTATCATTACATTATGGAAAATAATGAACTTTTATCACAATATGCAAATTTTTAGAAGGACCTGTACAGCCTGGGATTTCTCATCAGTGGAGGGATATCATCATTTAATGGACAGCCTGTAAACAGAGCTTTAGAGAGTAGAAGTCTTGATTAATCTGAGCCACGGAGATCTCGGAGCAGACTAATGAAAAACATTTAATTCATACCACTGGGAAACTATGGCTGCTATCTCTCTGGGTTTGTTTTTGGTGTGCTATTATATTCTACCCTGCCAAAAAGGAGAGCCGTTCATCAGGTGTTTCAGCTCTGGGTTCATGGCAGGCCAGCTCTACAGGCTCATTAAAGCTGGGAGCAGGTGCACTTTCATGAGTGAATATTATAATGTAATGTCAGTCAGAGATACACACGACAGAGAGACAGTCTCTTTCAGAGCACCCACTGTACGCCATTAATCATTTCCATGGTTACAGCAAATCACAGGAGAAGCTAGTCAGCTCAGATCCCATTAAAAGTTTTACATAACCCCTGAAACATTTAGCGACAAGCCAACTCTGTGCTGGAAATATGACTGTTTATATAAAGAGCAGAGGAAGGACAGCAAAGATATATCTGACTCCTCATAAGGAAGCGATGTCAGGAAATGTTTGAACAAAGTAAATCATGCTGAGTTATTCAAGGCTTTTCTGTGCACTTTCTCCTTAAAGGGATTTCCTTACAAAAATATGTAAGTGTAAGATTATTTAAGTAAAGTTTAAGTATATTTTTAAGAATACTAAGCAGGCAAGTGGCAGAAAACCAGTGGAACCAACAGAGGGATAGGAGCTATTGGGATAGGAGAAATAGGAGCAGGAGTAGCCAGGTGGGAAACCAGAGGCGTAGGCCAGGACGATGGCCCATGCACGGGGGAGTCGAGGGAGGGAGGACCCATGGTGGAGACTTGGCTGACGATACCAGGGGGATGACTGACGGACACAAATCCGATGGAAGTTGAGACCCAGGTGGAGATGGGGAACTGATGGGATGGCACAGATGGTTCAGGAGACCAAGGTGGAGTCGCAATGACAAGCGTCTGTGGTGGAGCCAGGGTACCAGAGGACTGTGGGCCAAGGCGAAGCCGGAGGGAAGGAAGAGCCAGGCGGAGCCAGGGGGGTGGAGGGACGGAGTGTAGCTGAAGACCCGTAAGTCTGTGAGGATTGAGTAGGCCTACAAGTATACATATAATCATGTAATGCACATTTGTACATAAACAAAACAGGTAAGAAACAGGTAAGATTTCTGTAATAGTACTAATAAACTGAATGTGTTTTAAATGCACAATAACCAGCTTTATATATTTATCATCAATAACACTTAATTTGCGATGGTCCCCCAACAGACAGTCAACATGAAGTTGCAAATTTACTTAAAGTTAGTGGTGTCTAAAGTGGACCTGTGAAATAAATCTTTACACCTGTACAAATGTACCTACACTGAAAAAGTCAATTAAAAAGTAAATAAATGTGATATAACGGGAATGGGTGGATAGAATAATGAAAGCTTCCACAAATTAATATTTATACAGTGATCCAGATTGCATAATGTAGTCTGATATACTTTAACAAATGCACAGCCTAAACAGTTATGTAAATCCTTCAGATTGTCACATTCATTGGCTAACTAAGGTGTCCTATATATCAGATGACCAACGTGGAGCACTGTACACAAACTGCGCTTCACTGTAATTTGCAGGCATTTTTAAAGATGTACACTTTTATTAGTGAAATGCTGGAAATTGTTTAAAATAACATTATTTCCAAATCAGTGAGTATAAGCTGTTAAGAAAAAAAATAAGAAAGAGAAAAAAAAAGAAGCATGTAAACATTTGAAATGTGCCATTATTGTGGCAGCATGTGCAATACAATACAGGTGTCGGTCATTTAATTAAAATATCATCAAAAAGTTGATTAATTTCACTAATTCATTCAAAAAGTGAAACTTGTATATTATATTAATTCATTACACACAGACTGATATATTTCAAATGTTTATTTCTTTTCATTTCGATGATTATAACTGACAACTAAGGAAAATCTCAAATTCAGTCTCTCAGAAAATTAGAATATTGAAGACACCTGGTGCCACACTCTAATCAGCTAATTAACTCAAAACTAAATGGTCTCTCAGTATAGTTCTGTAGGCTACACAATCATGGGGAAGACTGCTGACTTGACAGTTGTCCAAAAGACAACCATTGCACCACAAGGTGGGAAAGACACAAAAGGTCATTGCAAAAGAGGGTGGCTGTTCACAGAGCTCTGTGTCCAAGCACATTAATAGAGAGGTGAAGGGAAGAAAAAGATGTGGTAGAAAAAAGTGTACAAGCAATAGGGATAACTGCACCCTGGAGATGATTGTAAAACAAAACCCATTCAAAAATGTGGGGGAGATTCACAAAGAGTGGACTGCAGCTGGAGTCAGTGCTTCAAGAATTCCTACACACAGACGTATGCAAGACATGGGTTTCAGCTGTCGCATTCCTTGTGTCAAGCCACTCTTTAACAACAGACAGCGTCAGAAGCATCTCGTCTGGGCTAAAGACAAATTGGACTGGACTGCTGCTAAGTGGTCCAAAGTTATGTTCTCTGATGAAAGTAAATTTTGCATTTCCTTTGGAAATCAGGGTCGCAGAGTCTGGAGGAAGAGAGGAGAGGATCACAATCCATGTTGCTTGAGGTCCAGTGTAAAGTTTCCACAGTCAGTGATGGTTTGGGGTGCCATGTCATCTGCTTCTGTTGGTCCACTGTGTTTTCTGAGTTCCAAGGTCAACGCAGCCGTATACTAGGAAGTTTTAGAGCACTTAATGCTCCTGCTGCTGACCAACTTTATGGAGATGCAGATTTCATTTTCCAACAGGACTTGGCACCTGCACACAGTGCCAAAGCAACCAGTACCTGGTTTAAGGACCATGATATCCCTGTTCTTAATTGGCCAGCAAACTCACCTGACCTTAACCCCAGAGAAAATCTATGGGGTATTGTGAAGAGGAAGATGCGATATGCCAGACCCAACAATGTAGAAGAGCTGAAGGCCACTATCAGAGCAACCTGGGCTCTCATAACACCTGAGCAGTGCCACAGACTGATCGACTCCATGCCACGCCGCATTGCTGCAGTAATTCAGGCAAAAGGAGCCACAACTAAGTATTGAGTGCTATACATGCTCATATTTTTCATTTTCATACTTTTCAGTTGGCCAAGATTTCAAAAAATCCTTTCTTTGTATTGGTTTTTAAGTAATATTCAAATTTTCTGAGATTTGGGATTTTCCTTAGTTGTCAGTTATAATCATCAAAATTAAAAGAAATAAACATTTGAAATATATCAGTCTGTGTGTAATGAATGAATATATTATACAAGTTTCACTTTTTGAATGGAATTAGTGAAATAAATAAACTTTTTGATGATATTCTAATTATATGACCAGCAATTGTATACATAAAAATATAAACCAAACATCTTTATGTTTACCTCCATATATATTTTCCATAGCCTATTTTTAAAATTACATCCATTATTTTAAGATAAAATGCAAGACAGAAAACCATTTTAAATATAGCTGTCTAGCTTCTTATTCAATTAAATATAAATTTATTATTTCGTTTTATTTACTTGTGTTTTATCACTAAGTTACCATGCAAATTTATTTTTACAGACATCCACATGAGAGACAATTACTATCCAAATAGGGCTGTAAATCTCACAGTTTAAAGCATATGTGATGTAAGTTTTCATGGCATGTTTTCACCCAGTTTCCCATAACATCCACACAGGCCAGGAGAGAGAGAGAGAGAGAGAGAGAGAGAGAGAGAGAGAGATAAGACTTCAGCCTCAGAATCCTAAACATTGATTCATAAAGTCTATTATATAATAAATTAATTACAGTTTATATTCTCATACTAAGCACATAGGTGGAATTACAGATTTTAATGGCGCCATTATGCTTTCAGATCAATTTAGATTCCTGCTCCTCTCCTTCAGCTCACACAGCGAAACAGCCACATACTGTCATCCTCATTAATCAATTATGGATGCTTTCTGCCAAACCAAATGATGGAGGCCATTTGTTTTTTCCACTCGAAGCTCCATACAGTGTTTTAGGGTGTCCCAGTTTCAAAAGGAAGCAAGAGAGAGAGAGAGAGAGAGAGAGAGAGAGAGAGAGAGAGAGAGAGAGAGAGAGAGAGAGAGAGAGAGAGAGAATTCAGTAACTCAGAGAGTGATCAGTCTTACTGACTGCACAGCCCTGATAACCAGAGAAGAGAGAGGAAAAAGCCTATTTCATTTGGTCTTTACTCAGTTAATTACATTAATATTATGTAGTCCTTAAAGCATACTCTGTTTAATAACCACTTTGAATAGTGCAAAAATAAAATAAATATATACATTATGACCACTGACAGGTGAAGTGAATAACGCTGATTATCTCTTCATTATGGCACCTATTAGTGGGTGGTATATATTAGGCAGCAAGTGAACATTTTGTCCTCATTGTCATGTACACCCTTTCATGGAAACAGTATTCTCTGGTGGCTGTGGCCTCTTTCAGCAGGATAATGTGCCCTGCCACAAAGCAAAAATGGTTCAGGAATGGTTTGAGGAGCACAACAATGAGTTTGAGGTGTTCACTTCTCCAAATCCCCAAAATCTCAATCCAATAGGAGCATCTGGGATGTGCTGAACAAACAAGTCCAGTCCATGGAGGCCCCACCTCGCAACTTACAGGACTTTAAAGGATCTGCTACTAACATATTGGTGCCAGATACCACGGCACACCTTCAGGGGTCTAGTGGAGTCCATGCCTCGATTGGTCAGGGCTGTTTGGGCAGCAAAAGGGGACCAACAAAATATTGGGTCATAATACTATACCTGATCGGTGTGAATAACAATATTCATTACACTCATATCAATAAAGCTTTTTGAACTGAATTAAATTCAACCGAGGGAGAGAGAGAGAGAGCTAGATGAAATGAGCTACTGATAGAGAGTAGCCTGACAAGCCAGACCCACATCAAGATGTTAGGTCTGGAAACTCACCATTGGCAGGGCTCAATCCGAGGCGGGATAAACCGTTGTCTTTCAAATTCCCTCTGCATGCAATTGGATAGCGCCATGAGCGCCACAACCAACCAGAGCAAAGAGGAAGGTGAAGCCGAGCTAACGTTAGTTGATAGACTTTCGCCATATCCGGTCGGCAAAACTCCGAACTCATCTTCTTTTCTTAAGAATGACTTCAGTGCCGTTCTTTGTTCTTTTCTCAAAGAAAAGCTTAACTCCAAGTCTTCCAGAGTCGCGGCCAAAGCCGATTCAAAAGACCGTTGTTCGTCAACTTCTTTGTTTACGAGTAGCACGCAGAACCTCCGCAACTCCGCCATTATGTTATGTTATGACGTACCGCCATTATGTTAAGCCCGCCCACCGACTCTACACACGCTGTGATTGGCCTGACCAGAGTTTGGTTTTTCCAGCTCTCAGGTCAACCGAGAGTTGCTAGACTACACTCGCAGCAAAATAAATTCTGCCGCTATGGTGCGTCTATATTTCTAGGCTAGATAGAGATAAGTCAAGTCAAATTTATTTGTATCATGCTTATTTAAACAATACACATAGTTTCAAAGCTGCTTAAAATCATGATGTTAATGTTTATATATTCATGTCTGATAGTTGCATTTGGCGGATTACAGTTGCGCAATAATATAGTTTACATCTGGCAATGAACAATCAAGCATTTGACATTTGCTATATAAATTTACATATAGGCGGATAAAGCTGGATATTCTTAAATATTCAAGTTTATATAAAGAGGTGGGCGATAATATAATTACAGTCCAGTCCATGGTGTTTCCCTGTCTATAGCCCAAGATGCTGGGACAAGAAGTTTGGAAAATGGATGGATGCTTTGGTATACTGAGTGATTTTGGGGCTGTTGCTCCAATGATGCATTCAGTTGCTAAGGTGTTGTGGGAGTTGCTTGGCCAATGCTTACTGCCCAGTCTCTATAACATTCTGGTAGTTTTCTGGTATTATCTCATGGGATTTTTTTTTCAACTTCTGCTGGTTAAATAACATATATTTGACTTCGAAAAATAAATAGCACACCCCTCCTAAACGAGCTTCATGATTTATGGATTTATTTATGTCTGAATAATGAAAGCAATTTCCATGCTGAAGTCTAAAATTTAGGGTTAATGGCTACATTTGAGCAATAACTGACTGAGCAAACACCAATGATAATAAAAATACATCTTGAATCTATCAGAAAGACAGAATGTGAGACATGGGAAAAGAGAGACAGTACGCTTGCTGATTTATATTCATGAAATCAGGCATCTTTAGAGAGGTAGAGGCAGGGAGTCTGTCTGTCTCTCTCACCAGTAATCAGCTTCTTTGTGTTGGGGTTGAATGAGCTGAAATCACAGCATACAGAGACACAATCAGAAAGACATATTTAGACACGTCCAACCACACCTGCACAGAGAACAGACTGACAGAGATTAGATGAGAGAGATATTAGAATGAGAATTGAACATATACTTTTTTACACCTGTGACACTGCTAATGAAATGATCTTTGGATATGAATTGTTACACTATATTTTTCTAGTAGAACTTGTGGGAGAATGAGATATTACACCACATTTGTGTTAAATGTGTGTTGTACTCTTGTTGTGAACAATTCATTGGTGCACATTGTACAGTTTACTTTGCTGACATCACCAACACCTCCCCTTAAACCACTTATATAGAGACCACTTTTCATAAAAAATGACAACCTATGAATTGTTAAAATATATAAAATAATGAAACAACAAACTAGATAAATTAATTGTTTAAAATTGTTATACAGGTTAATTTATTCTATTGCTAATCTTAATAGTTCTATTTTGAGCTGTGTGTTCTAAAAAATCTAATTTATGTTTTATTGTAGAATCCTCTAAGAAAATCATAGGAAACCTTTTGGGATTACATCCAAATTATGGTACCAAAAAAGGAACATTGTACACATTCTTTTATGTTTTTGGGGGTCTGATGAGCGGATTATATCTCTTCCCCGACAGACCGTAAAAACTCCTTATTACCGTAAGGGGCTCAGGTGAGAGATAAAACTCTGTTTATAAATAAAGCAGAACATCAGTGTTTTGTGTGTGTGCATGTGTATGTGTTAATGTGATTTTGTTCATTTTGGCATGCACCAATATGTTTCTGTGTGTGAGGGAGTGAGAATTGTCTCTCAAGCATACAGGACTGACAAGTGTTTGAAAACCCAATCTTACAACATCTGCTCACAAAACCCTCAGCACACAGACAATCATTCTGTAGCTCAGCACAGAAAATAATGTGCCAGTGTTAATGTCATGTTCACTTTTGAGAATGCCATAGACTGAGTCAAATGCTGATGTCTGAAACTGTGCACATTGTTAACGAGCGTGTGTTGTGTGTGTATGACCATGTTCTAATGAGTGGCAGATTGTGTGTGTGTCGCAGATGTCCAGGGCCGCAGCAGTGGCTGAGCCTCTCTACACCCACCCAGCTGATTTCCAACGGCTTTGAAGTCGACTTTACCTCTAGAATCCACTGATGACACCCAATTACATGAAAATTGCTCCCCTGTTCCCTAAATGATCTCAGTGTCCCTGTCTCGTAATGATGTTTGCGACCACCAAATGAAACATTTTCAAGAAAACTTCTGTGACTTGCTGTTTGATAAGCTAGAAATAGCAGTTTGATATGTTAATGATTGTGCTGTATACTTAGAGATCAAACAGAAAAGAAATATACCTTGATGTGAATGTCATTTGAATATAAAATGAGAAAATGCTAAAATAATAATACAAATTAAAAAAATTTAATGACTAAGATGGTTGTAAGTAACAGGAAGGACTGGAAAATAAGATTTTCTTATAATTTAGAAAGTTTGGAATTCAGATTTTCTTTATGTTATCTTACACTATTGCCAAAGGTATTGGGACACTTCTCCAAATCATTGAATTCAGGTGTTCCAATCACGTTCATGGCCACAGGTGTATAAAAGCAAGCACCTAGGCATGCAGACGCTTCTATAAACATTTGTGGAAGAATGGGTCGCTCTCAAGGAGCTCAGTGAATTCAAGCATGGTACTGTGACAGGTTGCAATGCAATAAGTCCATTCGGGAAATTTCCTCACTACTAAATATTCCATGGTCAACTGAAGCAATTAGGAACAACAGCAACTCAGCCATGAAGTGGTAGGCCACGTGAAATCACAAAGTGGGTCGGCGCATGCTGAGGCTCGCCAGCTTGCCTGATCGGTACTTGCCTGACTGCATTGTGCCAAATGTAAAGTTTGGTGAAGGGGGATTTATGGTCTGGGGTTGTTTTTCAGGGGTTGGGCTTAGCCCTTAGTTTCAGTGAAATTAACTCTTAATGCTTTAGCATAACAAGACATTTTGGAAAATGTCATGCTTCCAACCTGGTGGAAAGCCTTCCCAGAGTAGAAGCTGTTATAGCTGCAAAGGGTTGGCCAACTCCATATTAAACCCTATGGATTAAGAATAAAGTAAGTTAATGTGCATGTAAAGGCAGGCATCCCAAAACTTTTGGAAATATATAGATAGGTCTCTTCACATAGCTACTTCCATGAATCACATCCTAAACACCCAGCACCAAGCACACAACGCTGGGGTTATTGGCCCTTTCACCAGGCTCCACTACCTCACACACCCAACACCCACTCCCACCAAAAATAATGATCACCTACACCTGTTCCTCACCAGCGTGCAAATCAGCACTCCAATAAGCACTATATAAAAGCACACACCACACACTCAGTCAATGTCTGGTCTGATCTATGGACAACAGACTACTTACCTGCTCTACTTACCCTAAGATTCTTCAACATACTCCACGTGATTATTCCAGCAATCTCCTTGTGAATCCTCTGCTTGTGAATTTAACTTGTAAAAAGCATTCACGTCCTCATAGAGCTTGTAATTGAAGCTTGTAAGATGGGAATTTTCTGAGAGCTCCTAACTGTCCCACGTGATGGTTGTACCACCTGACAGCTACAGATTCATTTGGGCGTCATATAGTGACCGAAACATTAGCCACTTTTTCATTAAAGCAGGGGTTTTATCTTGCAATTGATGGATCCCCTAATTGGAATTTTTGGTATAGCACCTCATTTGGAATTTTTTTTAAGGCATAGTGAGTTTCGGGCTTTTCTTCAGGCATTGGTAGTGTTGCCAAGAAAAGCATATTTCCCAGTCCAAGCATGTGAATGGGGGTGAATAGCTCGAGACATGTGTTGTCATCTTGAGACTATGGTAATTGCGCCATGATGCAAATGCAGCAACACTCTCCTAGATCTCGCCACGTGTTCCTGTAAGCCAAGTTTACAATCATCCACTTACCTAAATACTTGCGCCTGCCAGAGGTGTGTGGTCCATTCATCCTCTGATCTGTCTTCAAGATCTCCTCTTCACCCTGGAATTACAACAAAGACTGTAACTGAAATGTTAACATACTATCAACCACCCGGAACCTGCAATATTGCCATACTCACCTGATTGTCTTTTCTGCACCTCTGTTAATAAAAACACTGCTGCACAAATTATGGGAGTAACTTCCGTTAACCTGTAAATTTTTATCGAAAGTTTCACTGAATGCAATAATAAGCATTTTCAGAGTACAATGAGATGACATTATTCTACTCACCTTTCAACCATCAAACATTAAATGGAAAGTTTTGTGTAAAAACATTAACAAATTACTACAACAGACAATGAATAACCCCAAAAGCTTTGTTTTTTTATACTATATGGACCTCTATAATAGCCTATGTTTCTGTATTATACATCAATCAGGCATAACGTTATGACCACTGACAGGTGAAGTGAATAACACTGATCAACTGATCTCTTCATCACGGCAATATATGCCTTCATATTAGGCAGCAAGAGAACATTTTGTCCTCAAAGTTGGAGCAGGAAAAATGGGCAAGCGTAAGGATTTGAGTGAGTTTGACAAGGGCCAAATTGTGATGGCTAGACGACAGAGCATCTCCAAAACTGGGTCGGAGCATCTCCAAAACTGCAGCTCTTGTGCGGTGTTCCTGGTCTGCAGTGGTCAGTATCCTATCAAAAGTATAGGGATGCGCCGATCTGATAATCAGTGTGGTATCGGCTCCGATACCACCATTATTTGCCAGATTGGGTATTGGTCAGACAATGTTCTGCTGGGAAACCTTGGGTCCTGCGAAACCTTGGGTCTTGCCATCCATGTGGATGTTACTTTGACATGTACCATTTACCTAAGCATTGTTGAAGACCATGTACACCCTTTCATGGAAAAGGTATTCCCTGGTGGCTGTGGCCTCTTTCAGCAGGATAATATGCCCTGCCACAAAACAAAAATGGTTCAGGAATGGTTTGAGGAGCACAATGAGTTTGAGGTGTTGACTTGGCCTCCAAAATCCACAGATCTCAATCCAATCAAGCATCTGTGGGATGTGCTGAACAAACAAGTCCGATCCACCTGGCAACTTACAGGACTTAAAGGATCTGCTGCTATTATCTTGGTGCCAGATACCACAGCACGCCTGGGGTCTCAGGGGTCGAGTGGAGCCCATCTCGCGATGGGTCAGGGCTGTTTTGGCGTCAAAAGTGGGACCAACACACATTTAAGAAGGTAGTTATAATGTTATGCCTGATCAGTGTAGATTGCCTTAATAAAAATGTTCATCAACTAGAAGATTGAGTGATTATATATTTACAGACAATAAATATTATATATACACCTGCTTTAGAAATATTCCAGTAAACACTGCACATAGGGATTAGAAGTAAAAAGGAAGACAATTACATTTTAAAGACTACACTGTAAAAAAAAAGTTATTTTACAGGAAAACACTGGCAGCTGTGGTTATGAGAATTCCTGTTAAAAATACAGCAGCACGGTATATAATTTTACTGACAAAATATGTAAATTGATTTACAGTGAATGAAATCACGGCTGAATCACATTAAAAACGTTAAGTCTACCAAAAAAAGTGTTAATTTTGCAAAACTGTTGTATATAAATAGACAATTTCCTGTATTTTTACATGTAATGATTGCTTATTGTGCATCAATAAACTATAAAATTAACAGGCAAATTTCAAACAAAAACTAATTTAAACTGGTAAA
Source organism: Gobiocypris rarus (assembly GCA_023029165.1). Classification (NCBI taxonomy): domain Eukaryota; kingdom Metazoa; phylum Chordata; class Actinopteri; order Cypriniformes; family Gobionidae; genus Gobiocypris; species Gobiocypris rarus. The sequence goes on along the minus strand of CM040910.1, from coordinate 13,694,845 downwards.
ACAACAATAAAACTTTGCATTTTAAAAGAAAATGTTCTGTATATTATACAAAAAATATATTCATAATATGCTGTATTTATGTTTCAATGATGAAGTTATAGTAGTAAATCTAAAAAAAGGCAAAATCACTTGAGAAATTTATTCAACAGCCATCGTCAATAGTTTTGAACAATTGGATGCATTTTTTTCAAAGAAAGTTTTGAATGAAGTTTGTGCCAGGCACACAAAAACAAGCCACACACACGTTGTCTGAAATGTTCCACACAGTATGGCAAAACAATTGAATGCATTTTTTTTCCCAACGAAAACAACATGCCAGGAAACTACCGTACATGTAATGGTTCTTTTAATTATGACTGAATCCAAGTTGAAATATTCCAGAAGATTAGCCTCTTTAAATCTGGACATTTTTATGTCACAAAGTTTAAGTGCAAGGTGCACAACAACAACCAATTCACAACAACCTACACTCCCTTGGCTGGAATGTTCCACAGTATGGCATACAACTTGTCTCCATGGAGACAATCAGATGATGCCAACAGGCCAAGTTACAGGTCAGATCTGTGGAGAGAATGCACGTTTATTTTAGGGGGTTTTTTTGCAATAAAACGTATCTATACCATACTTTGAAACATTCCCGCAAAGCAAGAACATCTTCACGAAACAAGCAGGCAGCAGACTCTCTACCAAAAAAAAAGTTAGTGCACCTTTCAGAGTTTAAAACAAAAATTACATAGTGCCTTAAAGGGTTAGTTCAACCAAAAATGAAAATTCTGTCATTAATGAGTCCCTCGTGTCGTTCCAAACCAACGATATCTCACGACCAATTCGTACATATTTTACGAGGTGGCTATTTCGTACAAATTTGTACGACCTCACTCGTACGCTTTGCCTAAACCCCAGTGATGGGTAGGTTGAGGGGCGGGTTGAGGTAGGTCATTCGTATGAATTCATGAATTTGCCAACTCACAAATATGTACGATTTAGTAAAAATCGTATGAATTGCACGAGTGAGGTCGCATAAATTGCATTTAATTAGCCACCTCTTAAAATATGTATGAATTGCCGTGAGATCGGGTTGTCCAAACCCATAAGACCTCCGTTCATCTTCGGAACACAGTTTAAGATATTTTATATTTAGTCCGAGAGGGTAAGACACAAAGAAATTTATGAACAAATAGGCTGTTCCCAGAGTGCTGTATCAAGGCACCTCAGTGGGAAGTCTGTGGGAAGGAAAAATTGTGGCAAAAACGCTGCACAACGAAGAGGTGACCAGACCCTGAGGAAGATTGTGGAGAAGGACCGATTCCAGACCTTGGGGGACCTGCGGAAGCAGTGGACTGAGTCTGGAGTAGAAACATCCAGAGCCACCGTGAACAGGCGTGTGCAGGAAATGGGCTACAGGTGCCACATTCCCAGGTCAAGCCACTTTTGAACCAGAAACAGCGGCAGAAGCGCCTGACCTGGGCTACAGAGAAGCAGCACTGGACTGGCTCTCAAATTTTGCATGTCATTCGAAATCAAGTTGCTAGAGTCTGGAGGAAGACTGGGGAGAAGGAAATGCCAAAATGCCTGAAGTCCAGTGTCAAGTACCCACAGTCAGTGATGGTCTGGGGTGCCGTGTCAGCTGCTGGTGTTGGTCCACTGTGTTTTATCAAGGGCAGGGTCAATGCAGCTAGCTCTCAGGAGATTTTGGAGCACTTCATGCTTCCATCTGCTGAAAAGCTTTATGGAGATGAAGATTTCGTTTTTCAGCACGACCTGGCACCTGCTCACAGTGCCAAAACCACTGGTAAATGGTTTGCTGACCATGGTATTACTGTGCTCAATTGGCCTGCCAACTCTCCTGACCTAAACCCCATAGAGAATCTGTGAGATATTGTGAAGAGAAAGTTGAGAGACGCAAGACCCAACACTCTGGATGAGCTTAAGGTCGCTATCAAGCATCCTGGGCCTCCATAACACCTCAGCAGTGCCACAGGCTGATTGCCTCCATGCCACGCCGCATTGAAGCAGTCATTTCTGCAAAAGGATTCCCGACCAAGTATTGAGTGCATAACTGAACATAATTATTTGAAGGTTGACTTTTTGTATTAAAAACACTTTTCTTTTATTGGTCGGATGAAATATGCTAATTTTTTAGATAGGAATTTTGGGTTTTCATGAGCTGTATGCCAAAATCATCAGTATTAAAACAATAAAAGACCTGAAATATTTCAGTTGGTGTGCAATGAATCTAAAATATATGAAAGTTTAATTTTTATCATTACATTATGGAAAATAATTATCTTTTATCACAATATGCAATTTTTTTGAGAAGGACTAATATATATAAAATATATATATATAAAAAAAATATATATATATATATATATAAAATATATATATATATAAAATATATATATATATAAAATATATATATATAAAATATATATATATATAAAATATATATATATATATATATATATATATATATATATATATATATATATATATATATATATATATATATATATATATATATATATATATATATATATATATATATATATATATATATATATATATATATATATATATATATATATATACATATATATATACTTATATATATAGATCTTTTTCAACACTGATAATAATAATCATAAATGTTTCTTGAGCATCAAATCATATGAGAATGATTTCTGAAGGATCATGTATGACACTAAAGACTGGAGTAGTGATGCTCAAAATTCAGCTTTACATGACAGGAATAAATTACACTTTAAAATATATTTAAATAGAAGTAATTTTACATTTAAAAAAAGCTTTTTTTTAATAACCAATGCAGCCTTCGTGAGCAGAAGAGACTTCTTTCAAAAACAATCAAAATCAAGAAGTTTTCAAACTTTTGACATATACATACGTAAACAACAGTCAGAGCCCGGCCGAGACTCAGAGCCGGACCAAGACCGAGAGTCAGACTCAGACATAACACAGGGCTTGAGTCTGGCTCTATATGGGTCTGACTGAAATGCGAGATGGTGGTCCAGTGGGTTAAACCAACTGATACGCAAGAAGGTTGCTGGTTCGATCCCAGTGGTCACCACCAGTATGTCCTTGAGCAAGGCACTTTACTCCATGTTGCTCCAGGGGGATTGTCCCTGAAATAAGGGCACTGTAAGTCGCTTTGGATAAAAGCGTCTGCCAAATGCATGAATGAATGAATGTGACTCTCAGTCTTGAGTCCCGGCCTTAGTTAAAGGGCCAAAAACTAAAATTTGATGTTTATCTGCTGACCCCCAGGGCATCCAAGGTGTGTTTGTTTCTTCAGTAGAACTCAAATGAAGATTTTTAACTCCAACCATTGCTCGTATAAAGCATGTCAATGGGGTCTAATTAAAATTAAAATCTTCATTTGTGTTCTATTGAAGAAACAAACACACCTACATCTTGGATGCCCTGGGGTAAGCAGATAAACATCACATTTTAATTTTTGGGTGAACTATCCTTTAAGACCGGGACCTCGGAGCCATACTCCAGGTCCCAGGTCTGAAAAAGTAGTAAGTCATGTTTATTCACCTTTGAAGAAACTCCAGAGTTGAAGTCAGCTTAGATGGATAATGAATATTAAAACAGTAGTAGCTCCCAAACTTGAGGCACAATGCAGAAATGAAGGAGAAGATGCTTGTGTTGACAAGGTACTGACCCAGACTCAGCATGTACCTTGTGGAGGAATAACAGGAATGTCCTATGAACAAATGATTTAACAGGTTATATTAATAAGTGCTACACTCAAATGACATTTTATACACAGTGCAATTAAAAACAAAAATAGATATGAAAGATTTAACACAGACAATAACAGTGGGTGTCAGAGGCACTTGCTCCAGTTGGACATCATCTGCCAGACATGTATCTTCTACATGGAAAAACATGGACTCCTTCTCATCAAAGTAGCGGAGCAAAAGCAGGATCATCTCCATTCATCATCTCTATCACATCATCTGAACTAAGTTATCACGCATTGATTTAGCAAGCTACTGATGCTAAGTTAGCTTACACCATGTGCTTTCAGCACACATTTTCGTTTGGTCTCGAAAAAAAGAATGCTAAATGTGAAGCTTACCGTGCGTACTTTTACTTATCCGATTGAACAGCACCAGACCCTCTAAAAACGTATGTTAAAATTGTAGATTTGTCCAAAACACTTTTAAACCGACTAAAATGCTCCAAAGACTTCTGCTGTGCCTCTGTTTTCCTCCTAGCAAGCAGGCTACTCTGGTTCGCTATTATTGACATCAGCCGCACTCCATGAACGAGGAGCTCCAAGTCAACTTTATTTATATAGCGCTTTTAACAATGCAGATTGTTTCAAAGCAGCTTCACAGTGTTAAACAGAAAAATAATGCAACATAATATATTTCGATTATCATACAGTAACAATGTGGGCTTTAGATCATTAGATCAGTAATTTGGTCTATATGGTTAATTTAGTTTAATAATTAGATTTATTTTGACATTTATTTGAAAAATTGTTTTTCCTCAGCTGAGCAAGCCAAGCCAGAGGCGACAGTGGCAAGGGAACCAAAACCCCATCAGGAGACCTAATGGAGAAAAATAAACCTTGGGAGAAACCAGGCTCAGTCGGGTGCCAGTTCTCCTCTAGCCAATTAACAAACAGCGTATTATTATTATTCTGGCAATTTTAAAGGTCAGAGGTCATAATAGATCTGAATATTCAAAAGATCTGAGGCAACACACCGGAGACGGGTTTATTGAGGATGATGTATCGATTAAATAATTATTAAAAATAAATAATTTGAAATATCGAAGTCATTACGCCGGAGACAGGTTTTTATTTTGGATGCTGTATTGATTAAACAATTACTAAAGTGTAATATTTGAAAGATCAGCGGCAACACGCTGGAGACGGGTTGTTTTGAGGATGACATATCGATGAGGCAGCTTAAGGGGGAGTCTAAATGACACGGTCTCTGCAGACACTTCAGGGTCATGTGTTGGTCACATCTGGGTGCAGGTCCACCGTCTGATCTGGATACAGCCTGGATCCGGCTGACTGCAGTAGACCTCGGGATAAAACAGAGACACTAACATTAGCGTAGATGCCATTCTTCTGATGATGTAACGAGTACATCAGGTGTTATGGGAAGTGTTCGGTTCCGGATGACCTAGATAATGCAGCCTAATAATCATTTAATTGAAAAAGTGTTTTATGTGTATGCCATAGAAAAGAGATGTGTTTTTAGTCTAGATTTAAACTGACAGAGTGTGTCTGCTTCCCGAACAATGCTAGGAAGTCTGTTCCAGAGTTTAGGTGCTAAATAGGAAAAGGATCGACCACCTGCAGTTGATTTTGATATTCTAGGTATTATCAGCAGGTCAGAGTTTAGAGACCGCAGTAGACGTGATGGAGTATAATGTGTTAAGAGCTCACTCAAATACTGGGGAGCTAAACCATTTAGTGCTTTGTAAGTAATAAGCAAGATTTTAAAATGTATGCAATGTTTAGTGCAGCCAGATGAGCCAGTGCAGTGTTGACAGAACCGGCTAATGTGTTCATACTTCCTGGTTCTAGTAAGAACTCGAACTGCTGCATTTTGGACCAGCTGGAGTTTGTTTATTAAGCGAGCAGGGCAACCACCCAGTAGAGCATTACAATAATCTAGCCTTGAGCTCGTGTGCCTCCCGCTCCTCCTGCCCTCACATCATTATCCAATCAGAGACGAGCTTATCTGTGCACTTTGAAATTCAAAATTAGGCGAGGTGGACTCAGTCAAGTCTGTGGTTAGAGGAAGCACTTTTTTTAGAACTGTGATAAAGATACAATGCTCAAATAAGTTTTAGAAATATACATAGAAAACAAGTAGGCTAAGTATTGCATTACAATTTAAAGACTAAAAGAAACATAAGGCATACAAGGATTAGTTCAGTATTACTTTGCAGCTATAATTGTAATTTCTTAAACACACTCTACAATATAAGTAGCCTTAATTAAAAACAATGTTATTATAATTGTAGTCTATATTTTTTATATATGTAACCTGGATTTTTTTGTGAAAACAGTTTTATTACCTTAATATGCATTGTTTCATCAATCATGTTAAGAATAGTACAGCATAAACTTGTAAAGTGACTTACATAGGCCTACTTTATTTGTATTTTTAAGAACACCTGACTAAAACTTTAGTTTTTACAATATTTGCATGTCAAAAGAACAAAATTGTTTTGTTTTGAATATTACAGTATTTCTCTGTTTTCGATACCAATATTTGTAGTTTTAACAAATAAATTTGATTATAATCAAATAATGTTGTTGTAAATATAACAAAAAGTTCTGTTTAATAGTTTAAAAAATATATGTTTTTGGGTTTACAATACTTTTCTGTATAGGGATTTTACATAGTTTTTCTGTAAATCTCACGGCCATTTTTTACAGTGTACTGCATGAAGGAAATTGTACAGCTCATTCAGAGAAACTGATGGATAAGGGTTATTTGTAGTGCAACATTATGAAATGATTTGTTTCAGCCGTTTTAAATGGAACTTCCCCAAATCGAAAGTGCCTCCCATAATTTAAAACACAAAGAGCATTAGGAAAAAGGTGAATTCCAGTGATGGCAAAGCTGAATTTTCAATAGCCATTACTCTAGTCTTCAGTGTCCCTCAGAAATAATTCTAAGAATCTCTATTTTTTCAACCGATTAAATCTCAGTATTACTTGATGAGAATGTTGGAGAAAAGTCTCAGCATCCAATATGACAGACATGCATTTAAAATCTCTTAGATCAAATATTCACTTCTCAGAGACAGGTGAATTATTTCATAAACTCTAAGTCAGCTGGGCCTTTATCAGGGTCTAACATGTTTCAGTCTCAAAATTGCATCTCCCTCCCCCGGGCTCGAGAAAATAAATGTTAAGGTAAATGGGAACAAGCGGCCAATTAAAGCAGCATGACGGATGGCCGTGGTGCTGAGACGACAGGCTAGTTCCCTGACTACCTGCAGAGAGTTTAGAAATAGAGCATGTGTCAGAGAGACTATTGTTTCCTGAGCACGGTGGGCGGACTCTCTCAGACTCTCTGTCGATTTAATGCACCTCAAATTTAAGTAAGCGCCTATTAATGACCAAGCTAAATGTCAGGAGCTCTCTAGTGTTTTAAACTCTAGTGTTGATTAGTGACGTTTGTGTATTGGCATTTATTAAAGGTCTCTGCCTAATGCAATCCTTAATGAACCGATTATTATTATATAATTTATTCACTAATGCACAATGAAATGTTCTGAAGCGTTAGGCTTGCTATACAAGCTATTAGTTAATAAAAGGACAAATGCATCTTCAGTAACTTTACATGGTTACATGATTTTGGCAATTACTGTCACCCAGAGAATAAATAGTTTGATTATGACAGATTAACTGTTAGAACAGTACATCAGCATGTTCATAATAATGAAGGATGTACTGAAGAATCAGACTTTAGTGGTTAAGTCTCATCAGTCAAATCTATTTCAGTTCCAAATAAAGCTAACAATATAACATGGAGACAACAGTTAACTACAGTCCAGAGATGCTTTAAGTACACCTGAATCTTTACAAAATTGTATTTTAGTAGATATACTGAATGTGCATTTGAAATGTGCAGTCTTTGCTGTGCTTTTGTACCAGGATGCAATTCTGTTGAGATTGAATGTGTGGTTTGAATACATGTAAATGTTATGATAAATTCAATTCAATTCACATTTATTTGTATAGCGCTATTCAATCATTTCAAAGCAGCTTCACAGAAAATGTATGCGTCTACATTTAAAGTGATTTGTCCACGTTATGTCTTCAAGAAATGTACATGTACAACGCACACAGATTAGCTAACAATGTAATATTAATCAATATACTGTAATAAGTAAAGTAAGGCACATATATAAGTGAAATAGGAATACATGGTATTCCCTCACATGGGAATAAATGAGTATTATTTTAAGTAAAATATATTGTATTTCTTTACTGTAAATAAATATATTGAATATAAATTCAGGGACTTTCACTACATTAGGTGTTGCAATAGGTAGAAACAAATATGATATTTTTTTAATAATAAATGGACATTATTTTAAGTCAAATGTTTTGTATTCATTTACTGTAAATAAATATATTGCATTATTAGAATATAAATTTGCTGGTAGTATTTCATTAAATTATTATTTTTACTGTATTATTCTGCTGTTGTTTATCCCTCAAGTACAGTTTTTTTGTCACTATGACCCATCTCTCAATACTTAGGTCCCTTTTTCAAAGCTCTTCACACAGTGCCCCTAACCAACTTTCAACTTGGCACAGCAGTTAATTTCACATTCAAATGCAATGAAAATGAAACTATCACTCATAAAACACTCACAAAGGGTATAGCATTAGCCTACACGTTTTATTTAGTACATTTTCTTTACAAGACAAGAATGACAGCTCTACTGTTCAAATTCACTTCATGGTCAACATTTACATTCCAATACAAATTATAAGTTTACCATTTTATGGAACTGAAATTGAAAGTCTAACACGTGTTGGTCTTTAGCTACATCTACATTGTTTTTTCGTTACAATTTTTTTCAAGGCTGAAAACACATGTTCTAAACTCTTCACACATTCATCGAAATAGAGGTCTGTGCAGACCATATCATCCCTTTTCATTGCTTCCACACAAAATGCATTCAATGAACACATTTTCCAAAATCTATGAACACTTTTGTCATTCATACTGCACCATCTGCAAAACAATATTTACAGTATTTTTTTCGAATGCTTACACACTGCTTTCAAAACTAATAAAAGCACATTCAAATCAGAATGATGGCAAACTGTGCATTTTTGAAGGAATTATATCGAAATATAAAATCTTATCTAATAATATCTGAATATTTACAATAAAATTAAATAACAATTATTACAAACACAACTAATTGCAACTTCAGCTGAACGCCGACCCTGGTGTCCTATTTTAGTGTCTATTACTATTTTTATTTTATTCAGATGGCTTCAGAATGATTTTGTTTGGAAACATGGATGAATGATTTGCTGGGGAAAGAGTGGCAGGAAACACCCTGGACAGATGGCCAGTCCATTACAGGGATGACACATTCACACACATTCATATTCACACTTACACCTACGGGCAAACTTACAGTCTCCAATTCTCCTGTTATGTCTTTGGATTGATGGGGAAACCCAGAGGAACTGCCAACACGGAGAGAACATACAAACTCCACACAGAAAGCCAAGGCCTCCTACACTGCTGTAATACTGCACATTATGTTGTTTTTTTGGAATGTTTTTTTGGAATGATTATTGCTTCAGAAAGTTATTTTTGAATCAGCATTTTTATTTTTCGCAAATATGTAAAATAAAGAAAAAAACTAATCGCTGTATTTCTCATTCTTTGTGCTCTAGCCTATAATGAAATATTTATGTGAAAAATCATTTAAACTATGATAAAATTGTTCCCTGTTGTTAGTGTTTTTTAGGTCAGTGTGTTATTAATGACATAGGCTAGGCCTACATGTTTTATCAATAAGAACTGTTGCCTGTGTTATGGTGGAATGAGCTTATTCTGTCTTGTTGGTCTGCCTGAGTTTTGTAGGTGAGATTAACTGTTGCAGATTGCATGAAGCATGCAGACTGTATGAAGAGTTTTGAAAATGTGGCTTCAGTATTGAACAATGATTGTTAGCAACTGAAAAAATAATTGTAAATGTTTGTAATGGATTACATTACTAACTACAATTGTTGTTATGTAGCCTAATTTGGGATCAGTAACCAACTACAATTTATAAGTAACCCAGCACTGTAAACAAAAATGTATTTTTTTATTGTATATATATATATATATATATATATATATATATATATATATATATATATATATATATATATATATATATATATATATATATATATATATATATATTTTCAAAAGGCTAGCTAGCTATAGCAAATTGCTGTCTTATTCAGTGTTGCATTCCTATGGTAAGTTTTGAATTTAAGTTTAACAGAGTAGCCTATGTAAACGTGCAAAGTGGCCAATACACGAGTTCTGGCAGTTGTTGTGTTTAAGTGATAAAATAATTTATGAAATTTGAAAGTAGGCTGGTCATTGAATGCATTTCATGCTAGCAATGATACATGATGCACAGTTTAGACCACATAGCCGGGTGTTGAGATAACTGTGTAGAGAGATTTGAAAAAGTGAAACTGGAGAGAAATTGGTACTAGCCAATTGTAAAAAACAAAAACCAGGTAACGTTTGTCATCTCACTTGCGCTCAGGCTGCAGATCTGCGTATTTCTAGCGCAACACTCCGGTGTTTTTTCCTTCACTCCAACTTGTATGCGCACGTCCTACTCAGTGCGGTTGCACTGAAACACGCCTGCTGTAGTTTGAACCCGGCGCGACGCAGCCAATCAGAGCGTAGGTTTTTGTCTCGCGCAGGGCCGCTGCATGTTCACTCATCATGGTGAGTCCAAGAAAATACAGAGTTTATTCACATAAACACAGTACTGGCGTATTCTAAAACTACAAATGACACATATGAGCAAAGAACGGTGTTTTCGCTTGAATTAAAGACAGATGTAATGAAATAAATGGTGTATTAAAGACAAAATAAAGGTTGGTTAGCATATAAGCTAATGCGAATGAGTGACTGATGCTAAAGCTAAAGCTAATGTGTGTTTGAATGAGAATTTGTTATTGTGATTTTTAAAGCACATGTCTTAGACGTGATACATATCTGAGTGTTAAACATTTATGTTTGTAAGCAGTTTGTTTATGGATATCCGTCTCCTTACGCTGACTGAAATGGTGTTGATAAAACTATTAGACTAGAGAGTATAAACTTAATCACACCGATAAAGTGATTTGAGTTTTCATTGATAATCGCCTTTATGCCTGATAAACTCTTATAACATGTTAAACTAGTGATGTTTGAGTGATAGTTGATTGAGTTATTAGGTGCTTGGCTTGTTAAGGGCAGTAAGATGGTTTGAGATCACTGATTTGTTATGCATTTAAATGTAAATCTATTATTCTGCTGGCTATTTAGATACATATTTACTTAAATAATTAACTTTTTAAGACACATCTGACATTAAAGGTTCACATAAGCTTGTGTTGGTTGACTCTAGCATTAGACTTGGGAAAACATCAGACTTTAGGTCAGTGATGTGCAGCATCTTTATCAGAGCTGTAGTAGTTACTGTAATGGACTCTCTTGTTCATAACAGTCCTCGACTGATGCTAATAGTGGCCCCAGTCAAGCACCACCTTTTCCTGGTGTACCACCTTCAGGAATCCCCGCCGTTTGTAAGTTGGTGTTGGAAAGCCTTTACTGTAAAGCCATCTCTCTCTTTGCGGCTGCTTGGTTGTGTTCACACTTATTCATGCCTCAAATTTATTTTTGTGTTTTCCA